>WNWU01000011.1:11973013-12007035 GCA_012654045.1 Ptyas mucosa | reverse complement strand
TCTTTCTTTCTTTCTTTCTTTCTTTCTTTCTTTCTTTCTTTCTTTCTTTCTTTCTTTCTTTCTTTCGGACTTACTTACTTACTTACTAACTTTCTTGGGGATGTGGTGGCTCAGTGGCTAAGATGCTGAGCTTGTCGATCAAAAAGTCGGCAGTTCAGCAGTTTGAATCCCTAGTGCCGTGTAACAGGGTGAGCTCCTGTTACTTGTCCCAGCTTCTGCCAACCTAGCAGTTCGAAAGCACGTAAAAAATACAAGTAGAAAAATAGGGACCACCTTTGGTGGGAAGGTAACAGCGTTCCATGCGCCTTTGGCATTTAGTCATGCCGGCCACATGACCACGGAGACGTCTTCGGACAGCGCTGGCTGTTCGGCTATGAAATGGAGATGAGCACCACCCCGTAGAGTTGGGAATGACTAGCACATATGTGCGAAGGGAACCTTTACCTTTTAAGTGTATCTATCACATTCTCTTGCTCACCTGGCTGATAGGTGGCAGCACTTGTCTGATTTTATCTGAACTTAGAAGCTAAACGGTGCTTGACCTGGTGAGAACTTGCATAGGAAGCGAACAGGAAAATCCATGATTGTAGACTAGAATGGGAAGTTCAGAAAGCTTCCTTAAGGAAAGCAGCAGCAGACTTCTTTTCATACTCCAGCCTGCTGCAACTGTTAGCAAAGTCAGCAGGAATCAATGTCAAGTTGAAAAAAGCTACTGTTTAGTTTATTTTGACATGGCACTTAAAGTGCCACAAGAGGTAGATGTGGTTCCTACCCCCTGCTTTGAATATTACCTTGCCTGATAGAGAGTTTTTAAGCATGCAGAAACATAGTTGTGATCTTGAGCTGGCTATTAAGAAGCAATTTATTCCCAATTTCTGGATTTTTTCCTTATAGCTGGTGTTGCTACTTGTGATTTTCAAAAGCAGCATTGTTAATAAATTTTATGTTACACTGTGTGTGTGTAGTGTGTATAGTGTGTGTTTATTTTATGCGTGTATGTATATGTATACTGCCTGTGCCTGTCTTCCG
The DNA here is from genome assembly GCA_012654045.1 of Ptyas mucosa. Lineage (NCBI taxonomy): Eukaryota > Metazoa > Chordata > Lepidosauria > Squamata > Colubridae > Ptyas > Ptyas mucosa. Next base: position 12,006,006 of record WNWU01000011.1, on the reverse strand, counting down.
TCCATCCAGGGGTGAAATGCTCCCGTTTCGGACCGGATTGCCTGATCTGGTAGTGATAGCAGCGGGTGGTTCGGAGAACCGGTAGCAAAAATACCTGCCCCCCACCCCCGCCCAGCTGAGCCGCACGATCATCAGAGGTTTTTTTTAATTTTTAAAAGCATTTTTTTACAACCTCTTTGACCGAAAAAAATGCTTTTAAAAGTAAAAAAAAAAAAAGCCTCTGATGATCGCGTGGCTCAGCTGGGATCATCAGAGGCTTTTAAAAGCATTTTTTCTACAACCTCTTCAGCCGAACAGGTTATAGAAAAAATGTTTTTAAAAGGAAAAAAAAAAGCCTCTGCCGATCAGGCAAGTCAGCTGGGATGGTCAGAGGCTTTAAAAGCATTTTTTTACAATGGTTTTAAAAGTTAAAAAAAAAAACTTGGCCACGCCCACTCAGTCATATTACCCCACCCACCACCACCAAGCCACGCCCACAGAACCGGTAGGAACAAATTTTACATTTCACCACTGTGTCTATCCATCTTATCTTTTCACCAAGCCATCATTTTCTGTCTCCAGATTAGTTTTACATTTTATATTGCCATTAAAGCAAGATACAACAATTACTTTGGTCAAGCTAAGGTTAATTGGAAGAGTTCGACTGATTTAGTTCAGATGTATTTATTCTACTACTGTTGCATTTTAATCTCAAAGCATAGCATTTTAGCTTAGACTATTTTTCTTCTTCTTTTATTTGTTGGAATCTGTGAAATGGACGGAACATTTAGCTAGAATTTCCCTAGGCAGGAATAGTTCTTCTCTTTCAGATTCCATTTCCCCTCTCCCCTTTGTGGTCGTCCCCCACCCCACTCCGAGTATAGGTGCTTATCTCTCCACAGATCTTTAGAGATTTCTTTCAGTGAAGCTCTATCTTTTCATGATGATTTGTAACAAGAGTGAAACAGCTATCTTTTGCTAAAACCTGTGGTTGAAAATAAGCGTTTCAATGTCAACAGCTACCTTATACCTGTTTGGACTTTTAAGATTTGCAAAGGGGTCATCCTGTCGCTAATAAAGTGTGTGTAGCAAAAAGAGAAGAGAGGATCCTCAGTGACTGAGCACTTTGATAGAAGAGAACATCTCATCTTTTTCTGCTATTCTGATACAAAGAGGAGGAACATCATTATTGAGGCTGGACTTTAGTTTTTGGCAAGCTAGATGGGCTGTCTGCAATATGGCATTTTAAGCTGCTCAGGAATTATGATTTTTAGAATTTACTTCTTTCAAAGTTTCTTAGTTTTAGTTTTGTGTTTGAATTTTTCTTTTTAAATATAAGGTTGCTTTTTCTGTTAACCACTTTGCTTCCCGTTCTTTTGCAGACTATAAATCCAAGATAGAAATAATAACCATTTCAAAAAAGCAATGCAGCCGAATCAAAATCATTTATATTGATGCATTTGATTTGTAATGGCCTATTTTTCAAACGAAAATTAGTCACGTCTCTTCTGGGAAGGTCGTTTAGTCAGGGTTGTAAATTAAAGATTAATGATGATTTAACCAGGCTTAAAACAGTCCCATACAAGGAGCGAGCAGAGTTAGATGGGGATTTTTTTTAAATCTGTTTTTTTTTTAATCACCAAGGGATTCTGCACTCTGTTCCTTCCATTAGGATGGTGGTTTCTTTTTTTAAAAATAAAATCGAGGGTTTCAAGCAGCTGTTAAAACATCATATTGGTCAGATGATGGCTGGGAAAATGACTGGGATAAGCACAGATGCCTGCCTAGAGGGCTGGGACATCAACTCTGGAAAAACACATGGATTGCCAGCCAGTGAGAAAGATACCTGACGCTTCCTGTGTATATGCCTTGTGATGGAGGTGAAGGTGATGTAAGCCCTGAGTGAGGTAATCAGTCAGCATCTGTGCCCACACATTAAATAAACAGGAGCTTTGTAATAGACCTGAGTGAGATTGACCTAGCTAGCCAATAGTGCTTGTTTACTTTTGTGAAAGTCAAGAGTGGAAATACTGTAGTGCAAAGGAAACTGGGGGCCAAATCACTTTTGTGCAATTATCAACAAGCAGGTGGCTACATTTATTAATTATAAGATTTGGGAAGTAGAATTTTCTTAGGGATGCTATTTTGTCCTCTGTACCTTCTAGAGGACAAGCTAAATAACGGTCAGTTGTCTGGATGAATTGTGCTTCCAATCACCATGAACTCTATTAAAGCGGCCCTTAATTGGATTTGTGTCAGTTAATAAAAGTGTACCTTGTAAGAGAAGAGAGTGTAACATTTGTAGAGGTCTACTCTGAGGAACATACCATATAAATAAATAGAAACTGGTTTTGTCTTGTACTCTTGTCATTGTCAGAGCAGGACAATTTTTGTCCTTTTTCAATTCAAGGACCAACTGTGTAGAAAGCCTCAAATTCCAGGTGCTAACCTTAAAAAAATATCATAATTCATTGATAGAAAAACAATGTTACATAGTTTTATTTTACATATGCTATGCAATTTGAGTCTTTTGGGATAGGGACAGTCAATACTGACAAGCTGCAAAATACATCCAAGAAATGCCAATCATTTGTTTTAGGTCATTTGTCTATACTAGGGGTGTCAAACTGGCGGGTCTCGGGCCGGATGCGTCACACGCGCACGCCACGCCCACCCCAGCTCTGCAAATGGGAAAAACATCTCAAAACATCACGTGACAGCACGTTTGACACCTGTGATCTATATTGTGCTTTAACTTTCATAAGAAACATCAAAACGTATGTTAATATTTCAGCCGGACATTCTGTTGGAGATCTAAGAGTAACATGAATATAGGCCCATTATTCATCCTGCCAAACCTATAAATTAGCCAGACAAGGGAAAGAGAAGTTGTGCAGCAAAAAGTATACTTGAAATAAAGAAGAAGGGTTGTATGTGTGCCCATGAGCACACACACACAGAGAAGAATAAAGACCAGCTTCTGAGTTCCAGCTTAGAATATAGTTGGGACTCCATTGTTGATCAATGTTTCTTAAGGCAGGGGTTCTCAAACTAGCTACTTTGGGCTGAAAGCCACAGAGGAATCTGGTTTATGAGGGGGACAATATAATATATTTAATTATTGGAATGATCACCTCAAGAAACATCCAATATGCCATGGTGGCGCAGTGGTTAGTGTATAGTACTGCAGGCTACTTCTGCTGCCTGCTGCCTGCCTGCAATTTGGCAGTTCAAATCTCACCAGGCTCAAGGTTGACTCAGCCTTCCATCCTTCCGAGGTGGGTAAAATGAGGACCCCAATTGTTGAGGGCAAACCGCTTAGAGAGGGCTGTGAAGCACTGTGTGGTGGTATATAAGTCTTAGGTGCTATTGCTATTGCTAACAACTAATCTTTTTCAAAATTCCTTGGGACCATCTGCCTCCAATTCCTCTCATTAACAGTGGATATAGTTAGCAGGTTCTGAGAGCTAATTGGTGCAAACTGAAGCCCAACTCACAGTTTGTTTTGGTTGTTTATTAAATTTGTTTGCCGCCCATCTCACCACAAAGTGAGTTTAAGAAATATTGTCCAGTGAAATTCCTCAAAACTGAAAAGTTGGAGTCATTCAGCCATGTGAAAATTCACATAAAGTTTGTGAAGTTTTAATATGAAAGGAAATGAAAGTACACAATATTCTTGGCTATCACTATTTTTCAGTCATCTTGTTTCTGTTAGTGCTTACCGCATTTCTTATTACTGACTCCACACGTTCATTTCCGTGGAGTCTCAAGTACCTCAGTTTAGCGGGATCATTGTTTTTCTTACTCAAGAAAGATGATTGGTCAGGACTCACAAGAAGGTTGCGGTTATATAAATACAAACAAATAATGTTACATATCCTGGCTCTAGTTTATCTATTTTGAAAGGAGTAACTTTTTACTTCCAAAAATTACAAAATCTCTTGTATCAATTTAAATGAGTAATATTTTTATTGCTATATTTCTTTTCTTTTCTTTTCTTTTCTTTTCTTTTCTTTTCTTTTCTTTTCCTTTCCTTTCCTTTCCTTTCCTTTCCTTTCCTTTCCTTTCCTTTCCTTTCCTTTCCTTTCCTTTCCCTTTTTCTTTCTTTCTTTCTTTCTTTCTTTCTTTCTTTCTTTCTTTCTTTCTTTCTTTCTTTCTTTTCTGCTATACTATCAGTAATGCTTTTGATCTGGAAAGAGTGATAGTGTTATTCCCTTAACTCTTGTTAGTCCTAGGTAATACCTTTGTTGTTGAGGAAATGTTCACTCTTTAAAAAGTATATATCCTATCCACTTTCATCTTCTACCATGAGTGATATTCTCTATATTAACAGGTCAGAGTTCTTCTTGAATCTGTTTTCTCTTGGTCATATAGATGAGAAACAGTAGGTTTTTATTCCTATAAAATATAAGAGTGATATTAAAATTCTATCTCAGTCTGTTTTTTTCAAAAGCCATTCCCTCTGCTCTTTTCTATAGAATATGCTGTTATTTCTGCTTGTAGCTTGTCTTGTTGAACCTCCCTCCCTCCCTCCCTCTACTATCTCTCTCTCTCCCTCTCTCTCTCTCTCTCTCTCTCTCTCTCTCTCTCTCTCTCTTTATTATTTTTACAAATAACTCAAGTTAGCAAACATATCCAACACATCTTCCTCCTCCTATTTTCTCCACAATGACAACCCTGTGAGGTGGGTTGGGCTAAGAGAGAATGACTGGCCCAAAGTCACCCAGTATACCCGGCTAATGCTACTCACTGATTTTAGCAACAGCTTTCAGATTGCTTTAATCATACGCAGACCAGTGGTACTTTTTCTTAGAGTTGGATTGCTTTAAACCCCACTGCTTAACATTTATCCTGTGGTGATTAGTGGTTGTATGTCTGTGCAGCCGGTCTTCATTCCAGGGGAATAAAACATCCATAAATTCCTGCAGATAGGAAATCCAAGGAGGGGAATTGGCTCTCTTCGCTCCTTTGTTTTTTCCAAGCAAACCCACCATCTTACTCCAGGGCCAGTGCTGCTACTAATTAAGACGTTGGTGCATACAGTTTATGTTGAATTTCATAGTGGCTGACCCAAGCACATCAGGAGTACATGTTCTGCTCTTTGTACGCATTTGAGCCGTACCTGAACAGCTTTGGCAATAGCTTTGAGAATCTACCAGATGTTCCTTTTGGACCTTGTGATTTCAGTGGCCTCTGAGAAAAGTATGTTCTGCTTTTCTGGATAGCCATTCCTGCTTGATGAACACATCGCAACCAGCCTTTTCAATTTCTTGGGAAATATAGGATAGTGGAGATATTAATAAAAACAAAGGACATAATTCAGAAGATGGACTTTCCCTTGTTTTGTTTGTTGGAAGTCATTTGTGGAGCAATACAATGTAATATATATTCATTAATACAATTCATAGGAAACATGCATAGGGTAGCTGGCATTTTTCTCCATTTTAAGACGCATTATGGCAAAAGTAAGCGTGAAGTTAAAATGTTTGTTTTATCCTTGACTTGTTATGGCCAATTTTGTTCTTCATTTGAAATGTCTGAATCTCAAGGCATACCATTGGTCATTACAATTCAATCTGGCCTATTTGAATGGCATTGGAATTTGAAGAAAGTGAATAGATAGCTTTCCTGGCTTTTTAGCCCTGGGTCAGGCAGTTCCAGGTATAAATCCTGAGATCTTTGCTAAAATGCAAACATTAACCTATAACAGTGATGGTTAACCTTTTTAGTGCCAAGTGCCCGAAGAATGCGCACTCGTGAGCAAATGCTCATGTGTGTGCCCGAACCCCCAAAATGCAATGCAAGCGCCCCCCCTGTGCATGCGCCCTGCCCCCATGTATGCACGTGTGTCAATCACACATGTGCCCCAGTCCTCCCCACACCTTGTTTTGGCTTCCAGATTGGTGCAGGAGGCTTTCCAGACCCAAAATGAGGCATGGGGGGGGAGGCCCCGTTTTGGGCCTGGAAAGCCTCCTGCACCAACCTGGAAGCCAAAATGGAGCGCTCAGCAAGCCCCCTCCCCCCCACACCCTATTTTGGGTCTGGAAAGCACCAACCTGCACCCCGCGCATGTGTCCCCCCCCATATGAGCGTGCATTCCCTGCATGCGCCCCAACCTCCACGCATGCACAGCAAAGATCCTAAGACCAGCTGGCCAGTGGGAGGCATGTGTGCATGCGCGGTGGAGCTGGGCTGGGCCGATGGCTGGAGTGCCAGCAGAGAGGGCTCTGCGTGCCACCTGTGGCACGCCTGCCATAGGTTCGCCATCACGGACCAATAACATGTATCATATTTCTGTGTATTTGAAATGGTTTGGGTGGAAAATATGTGTATTTTCTATAAATCATTCAGAAGGGCTATGCTAGTACCGACTTCCTCTGGCTATCAGTAAATTATGTTAGGAAATCTAGGTTCCCCATTGTAGATTTTATTCATTCATTTATTTATTTAATTCATGTAGTCACTGACCAATTCCAACTGATTCTCAATATAATACAGCATAAAAACTCAAAACAGAACAAGATAGAATCCAGTCATTCTGGATAGCTATAGACAAAGAAACACCCCAAAAAGGGTTGAACCAGTGGTGAAATGCTACCGATTCGCACCTGTTTGAGCAAACCGGTAGTGATAAAAACTACCGGTTCAGGTGAACCGGTAAGAAAAAAAAAGCTAATGGTTCCTCCGAATTGGTATTTCTGACGATCAGCTGTGCTGCACGATTTAAAATCTCTAGAAAACAGGAAATCCTGCTTTCTAGTGAATCTAAATTGCGTGGCACAGCTGATCCCTCCCCTTGCTGCTCTACTTACCTTCCCAAGCCTCCTTTTGGTGCGTACTGCACATGTGCACACACAGCACATTTGGTGTGCACTGCACATGCGCACGCACAGTATGCATTTGATGCGCATGCACAGTGCACCTTTGGCACACAGCGTACATGCGCAGCCAGAAAACCGGTTCAGATTTCACCACTGGGCTGAACTCACCTCCACTGGAGGGCCTGGGAGGACAACCAAATCTTCAACGCAAAGATCCAGTTTGGTCTAGTGGTTAAGTAAGCCAGGAGACTGTGAGTTCTAATCCCATTTTAGGCATGAAAACCAGCTGGATGACTTTGGGACAATCACATTCTTAGCCCAGTCCACCTCACAAGGTTGTTATGTTTGAAATAGGAGGAGGAAAGAGTATTATGTGTGTTCATCACCTTGAGTTATTTATAAAAATAATAAAGGTGTGAATTAAACAAAGAAGAAAATTACTCTACAAAATATCAACAGGGTGGGGCTATATGGGTTTCAGGGAGGATTTTATTCCAGAGGGCAGGCACCATAACAGAGAAGGCACGTTTTCTGGATTTTTACATATGGCACTGTGTAATTCAAAGGACCTTTGTTGTGTCAGTTTTGTTGGCACATGCTGGCTAGGCAGAAACCATGGGGCCAGCTAATTTCTCAAATAAAGTGATCCTATGCCAGGTAAGGGGGAACATGGTGGCTCAGTGGCTAAGATGCTGAGCTTGTCAGTCAGAAGGTTGGCAGTTCTATGGTTCGAATCCCTAGTGCTGCGTAACGGGGTGAGCTCCCGTTACTTGTCCCACGTTCTGCCAACCTAACAATTCGAAACCATGTAAAAAATGCAAGTGGAAAAATAGGGACCACTTTGGTGGGAAGGTAACAGTGCTCTGTGCGCCTTCGGCATCAAGTCATACCGGCGACATGACCATGGGGACGTCTTTGGTCAGCACTGGCTCTTTGGCTTAGAAACGGAAATGAGCACCGCCCCTAGAGCCGGAAATGACTAGAACGTATGTGCAGGGGAACCTTTACCTTTATGCCATGTAAAACTTTATAGTTAATAGCCTTGTATCACATCCGGAAGCAAACTGGTAATCAGTACAGCTTCCAGAACAGAGCTGTCTTGTAAACATGGCATGTCCTTCTCTGTCTACAACTCTACATCTCTGCCTTGTGGATTAGTTGAAGTTTCTGATTGCTGTGTTAGCCCTGTGTACAGCACTCTGCTGTCGACAAGTCTTGAGGTGAATAGGGCAGGAATGGCTGATTGAAAGACCTTCCAAAGTAGGAGGAGGCACAGATTTTCTTGTCCCTCTCCCCCCACCCCTGCGGCCCCCCTCCCCACCCCCCACCCCCGGTGCTCTCACATAGACACACATCGTTGTGAAGAACCTTTCTGCTTTCCATTCCACTGGCATAATTTTATGTTGGATCAAAGATCATTCTATCATCAGAGTAAAACCAATAGTTTCGTGTTCATAAAATTTGGTCAGTATGTGGCTGCTCACTCTGGGGACAAGCAATCTTTGGGGCAACAAGTTGTAGATTCTCTGATCAAGAATAAGATTATTTGTATTTATAAGAGTTCTTGCCTGCCTCATAGGACAAAAGAGGGAAGCTTCTGCAGCTCCATGTATTATTGTCTTAAAGTTCTCAGTGTTTTGACCATTGAATCCTGCATATGTTCAGTATATAACATGCACCATCGTGCTGTGATATGTGGGCAAGAATGCATATGTTGTGTGTCAAAGTTTTTATTGAAAAGTGTGAAAGGCAATAGTGTACAAAAATTTTAAAGTGCAGTGTGGCTCTCTGCTCAGTTATGGGGTTGTGGATCAGATTTCTACTGTTTAGCTGTTCATTAAGAAACGTGTGAAAGTGAGAGTTGTGTTTTGTTGGCTTAATGAAAACTAATGACAAAGTGAACAGGTGTAAAATTAAAGTTTTACTGTGGATTGCTGTGAAGAGCAATATGTGATAGAAATAAAGCAGCATGAGGATTGCTGAGTGCAATGAAATGGGTAGTGAATAATGCAAAATTGGTGACGTATAATGTCCTATTGATTATGTGATATAGAATAGAAAATATGTAAGAACATTTGTGGTGATATATTTCTTGGGACATGTCCAATATGTGTATACAATGTTGGTTGAAAATTCAATTGATAAACTAAAAAGAACTATGGATCTGAAAATTATTGTACCAGCATTAAAATAATGTTTTGCTGAGTTCTCTGGTGATTTGAAGCTTGGTTTTGTTGCTTGCAGAAGGTGGAATTTTGCTATGTTAAGACTTAAAAAAAGCACTAACTAATTCTGTAAGATGATCCTAGATGAAGGCCAGCTGTATGGTTTCATCTTGCTTTCCCATTCTTCAGAAATAACCTCCATTATGGAGGAGCCTAATCATCTCTATGCTCAGGTTAGTCTTCCTCCTCCCAGGTAATGTTACTTGCTGAAAGACTTTCCAATAAATATTCACACAGATACTTAGCACAGCCTACTCATCAGGATTAAGATATAATCTTACCCTCTGAAGCATACTTCGGTATTCCTAGGAAAGCCAGGATTGTTTGAAGTAGCACCACCTGTTTTACTCTGTCATTTCTCACACCATCCATGCTGCAGTCTAACATCAACACCTTACCTCCTGATTTAAGTCCTGTGTCTGTGTAAATTGCAAATGTTAATGTGATTCGTAGAAAGCTTCTTCAGTTCTGGAGACAAACCAAATTCAGTTTCTGAGGCAAGTTAAGCTTGACTGAAGAAACTTCAGCCATAGACCCTCTGAGTAAGATCAAGGCTGAAACTCCTTGTCTCATTAGTTCTTTAATGTTCCACTCTCTGTTTTGATTTATTAAGAGAAGAAAATGCTGGATTTAGTTCTACTTTGCATAGTGGAAAGAAGTATGCATCCAGCTATACATTCCCATTTTCCCTTTGAAAAAGGGGAAGTGGGGGATGACAGAAAATATTGGAGGATCCAATCTGGGGCGGTCACTGAGACCAGAGATTTAGTCTTTTGAGTTTTTGGACTCATGCTGGAGCCTATCCTCAGGGAACTTTTCTCTAGCAGAATTTGTGCTCTCTCTAGAACAGGGGTGTCAAACTCAAGGCCCAGGGCTCAGATCCGGCCTGTGGGATGCTTAGATTTGGCCCTTGGGGCCACCTCGGAAATAACGAAGGACCAGCCCGCAGTGCCTCTGCCAGTGAAAGTGGAGTTCAGGAGGGCTGCGTGCGGCCCTCCCAAGCTCCGTTTTCGCTGGCAGAGGATTGCAGGAGGCTGTCGCAGTTGAAAATGGAGCTTGGGAGCCTGTTTTTGCTGGCAGAGCGCTTGGGCCACCACAGGCGCCCCTGACATGAGTGTCATCGAGCTGGCAACGCCCACCCGGCCACGCCTACCCTGGTCCCCGATGGTCATACAAAACCCTTATGCTGTCCTCAATGAAATCAAGTTTGACACCTCTGTTTTAGAAGTTTCCTGGGGATGGGTTCCAGCATGAGTCCAAAAGCTCAGAAGGCTAAACTTCTGGTTCTGGTGACTGACCCAGATTGGATCCTGCAACATTATCCTGTGACATATATATTTACCATCATTCATGAGAAAATATTGGCTTCTCTGGCAAACTGGGAGATTCAATTGTACTCCCAAAGGATATCCACCTGTAGTTAAGCCTTCCCTCTCCATGTTGCCCAATCAAGGTCTCACCTGTTTACTCAGTAATACAGCACAATGACAACCTGCATAATTGATTTTGCTTAATCTATAATCTCAGCTAAGGCAGCCTGTGACTGCAATCTTAACCCAATTTAAACGTTCCTTAGGAATACAGATATTACACAGATTTTCATTCTGTGTGTAGTTATTTCTGTCTTAAATTATATATTACAGTAACTGACTGGATGCCAAGCAGGGACTCTTGGCTAGGTTCACACTAAATCATAATGGGCATTGGTTTTGTCAGAATGTGATGTGTGAATCTAGCCACAGTAGATCAGACACAGTTTATGGATAAGCACCAAATGTAGACTCAGCCAGTCATTGTTTACTCAACAAATGATGGTTAAATAAACAATAGCATAGTCAGTAGATCATAGTCTTAAATTTACGGCTTCAAAGTGGTCTTTGTTTCCGCTGGATAAATTCCTCAGTATTCTGCTTATCTACGTCAATTTCTGTCATTCTAATAACAAGTTTTATCTTCCCTCTCTAAATTCTGCTGTACTCCCTTACTCCATCCGATGCAAAGTGCCAGATCAGTTACAAAGACCTGTGTCTTGCTGTATGGATGTACTATTATATTCTAACCCAGAAGGGCAAAAAGTGAATTTATGTCTGACTTTTTCTCCATTCTGTGTGGCAGGAATCGCAACCGAATCCACAGCATTGAAGCCAGCCAGCTGGAGCCCTATGTATCCCTGGAAACGTTAGACCTCAGCTCAAATAACATCACAGAAATCCGAAGTGGCTGTTTCCCGGTGGGGCTTCCCATAAAGGATCTGTAAGCTTTCTTTCTTTCTTTTTAAAATGTTTTATGGAAAAGCACTCATTTATACAAGAAGAACTGACTTTCAGATTACTTTGATCTTTTAAAAAAGGGTTACCGCTTATAACATGGGTTAAAACTCAAATATATGCTGTTCATCTACATCAGGGGTATCAAACTCGCATCATCGTCACGGAGTCGTCACATGATGTATCACGACTTTTTTCCCCCTTTGCTAAACCGGGTGTGGGCATGGCCAGCATGTGACATATCAGCCTGCGGACTGGGAGTTTGACACCCCTGATCTACATCATCCCCAGAATCCAGTTTTTTTCATTGATCGTGTTATCTTATGGAAGGAATGGAACAGTGATACTTGGTTTTTGCTCTCCCTCTCTCTCCCTCTCTCCCTCTCTCTCTCTCTCTCTCTCTCTCTCTCTCTCATATCCTCTTCTCTCTCTTCCTATTGAGCTGATATGGAAACTGGGTTTTTCTGTCCATCTTTTTCTCATGGCCTCTTATTGTAGCTAATATGGGAGGTGTGAGGAATGAAAGTGCAAGGAACACTAAGTTCAATATTCTGTCATATATACCTATCACAAATAGCTAATAGACAAAATTCTTCCCTAAGATTTTTAAATTAAAATGTCTTTATTTTTCTTAATTATCTTGAATTAGAATTAAAATGCTCATGCTGCAACATTTCATGATGCTGTATATGTCCGTTTTGATGAACACATTTTTTAAAGTGAAGAGTCAGATTCTCCGATTTCTGATGCAACAATATGTCAGAATTGATCTCCATGAACCAGTGGGAGGGATATACAGTGGAACTGTACCTGTATTGTCTTTCTTTACATTCAAAATGGTTTGAGACAAAACATGGGAGCCAAAATTCACACCAACAAAAAAGAATAGCTTTGCCCTTTTTAAGTAACATCCTCCCGTCATCAATTATTTTCAACTGTACAGCAGTTGAATGGTAATAAATGAAAATGAAGAGAGAGAGAAAGAGACGGAGAGAGTATAAACTTATAGATGAGAATTTTAGGTTCTAAACCAGCAGCCCTCAACCTTTTGGGCACCAGGGACCGTTCTGTGGAGAGAAGTTTTTTCCCGGACCAGAGGGAGCGTAGTTTTGCATGCTGTCTGCATTCTGTGAATGGGGCTTCGCCTGTTAGCGTGGCCCAGTTTCTGGCATGTTGCAGCCCAGTGCCAGTCTATGGTCTGGGGTTGTGGACCCCTGCTGTAAACTACACCCCCCAAAATTGGGTGTGGCTGATATGCAGATGGGCTTATCTGCAAATATATATAATAATATTTTTTTAAGGGACTCATATATACTTCTGGATAAACCCATCAGTGGATAAGACAAATACCATAAAAACATGTCACTTATAAAAGCCAGTTATAAAAATCAAAACATTTGAGTATTTTGAGGGTCTGGAGACATAGATGATCACTGGATTAATTGCAATTAACAATCCCAACTCTCTTAATTTAAGAGTGTTGTCTTTATAAAGCTTGTGGCTGGCAGTATGCCATTGGCTTTTCCTCTTGAACTATTATTTTACATCATTGGTGCTCATCACATTTCATCCATTACTATGCGTTCAGATCTGTCTGATAGATTTTGGGATTCTAGTTAGATAGAAAAAGAATTTATTATCTCAGTAGACTTGTTCTTTCACATTCCTGTGAATGAAGAATCTGTCATTCCCATTTTAAGAATGGCTAGTGTAATTGAAACTAATTTCTTCAGAAATGAATGTTTAATCTAGATGGAATTCAGTTGTCTTACTTATAAGTTACTATACTTAGTTGTTGTTCAGTTGCTAAGTTGTTTCCGACTCTTAGTGACCCCATGGTCGACAGCATACTAAGTCCCTGTGTCCTCCACTGTCTCCTGAAATTTGCAAAACTCCATATTCATTGCGACAAAGACACTATCTAATCGTCTCATCCTCTGCCGTCCCCTTCTCCCTTGGTCTTCAATCTTTCCCAACATGGGGGTCTTTTCCAAAGATTATTATATGTACAATGTATATTTGTTGTGCTTTTGGTTTGGCTTTAATGTCCTGTATGGACATTCTTACTCATCTGGACTACTATTCCAAAATTCAAAGCACGAAAAACAATAGAAAATTCTGGAAGCTTTAGTTCAACAAAAGGCATCGACGTAGGGAAGGAAGCACTGGCTGACTGGAGGTGCTTCAGTATCAGAGGAATCTTTTAATCATCACCTGCCTATAAATTGTACAAAATGGCTTGATTGTTGTTAGAGTGGGAAGACATTTGGTTTCTGAAAACAGAGTATCTGATGTCACCACCTGCTCAGATAAAGAGGGACTAATCAAGACCTCCGACACAACCATTTTGAATGTTCTTTTATAAATTATTACAGCTACCTGGGGAGCAACAGAATCAGCGTCCTGGAGACCAAGGCTTTTAACAGCTTGTCACGATCCCTGCTGACGCTTCGCCTGAATAAAAACAGAATTGTCCAACTTCCCGTCAAAGCATTCAAACTGCCCCATCTAACACAACTGTGAGTAGAAATGTGCAGTTTAATTACAACTCGCCAAGCTTTAGGTCCCTAAGGACACTTTGCCATACACAATCCTTCAGCTTGAATGTATGAAATGTTGATTAAAGCATATTCTAATGGTCTTTTGTGATAGGAATGAAATAAAAATTGGATGTGGCTCTGCCCTGGATTGACTATTCAGTTTACATTCTTAATAGGACCAAAAAAAAAAAAGGAAGGGAAATATCTGAGTATTCGTTAACTAGAATATATGTGATAAATTTTCTTCCTTATGTCAGTTGCGTGTGTGTGCATATTTTTAAAAAAGAGTCTGGCTTTCTCTTTCTGGGTTTTACTTTGATTTTGTGGACACCCAATGAAAGAAAAGCAGGATTGAGAGGGCTTTCTTAAACTCTGTTTTCACATATGGTGTTCAAACTGTAAGGAGGGAAGAATGCGGAGTTGGCATTTAGGTAGACAAAGGGTGCTTTTGATGGTTTGCGCACGTGTTGTTGTTTGTTTGGCCAAGGTACAATTTAGGCTGCATTTCATCTGCATCTGCGACAGTGCTTTATGTACATATAATTGACCTTTGGCATCAACATTTGCTTGCTACTTTCTTGAAGTTTGGAACCCAACTCAAAGGCTTGATTCAGCATGGTTAGTGTAAGATTTCACATGATAATATAGGTAGTCCTTGGATTACAATGGCAATTGGAATCAAGATTGCCGTTGCTAAGTGATGCAGCCGTAAAGGGCAACATCATGTGACTGATGATGTCATGGCAGCAATCCAGGCAGTCCTAGTTGTTATCATAACCCAAAGACATATGGGTCACTAAGTGGAAATCTGGGAGAGTCCCAGGCAAGGAATGTAGGATTGCCACAGAGGGGTAGGTCTTGGGAAGCCAAGTGCATGTTGCACAAATGCTGGCGTGTGTGGCACGAACTCAGGCCAGGAAAAGAGGTCGCTGGTGGGTGCGTCCCTTTGTGCAAGTCCAGGGAGGCTCAGAAAAGGAGGGCACTGGTGTTGTATGTGTGTGGGTGTGAGTATGAGTATGAGTGCAAAAAGGCACAGAGGAAGAAAGTGCCAGTGGATGTGTGTGTACACAGAGAAGCCAGGAAATGAGGGAACTGATAGGTGCATGCAATCACAGGGGAAAGGAGGGTGCCGCGCGAGTGAGTGATTGAAGAAAGTTGGGGAGTAACTTATGACCTTCCCTATCAACTTCCCCATTGACTTTACCTGTGGGAAGCTGGCAGAGAAAGTTGGCAAGGACAATTACATGATTATAGGATGTTGGAACCTATAGTCATAAGTGTGAGCTGAATTTTGTTCATGTGACTACAGGAGCTCTGCAGCTTTGAACATTCACTAAAAAAAAGGTCATAATTCAAGGACTACTGTACAAAAAATAAGGGAAGTTTTTTTTAGTGAAATAAGCAAGGCAGTATATTCCCCTTCTGTTTTAAAATCAAATTAATAGTGTTTTGGTCCATTTGGCTTTTGTGGTTAATTTAGCTTTCTTTTATTCTCTTGGATGACTTTTTCTGTTCAGATACTCACATATTCATTTTTCCTGTTGTCAAAAACTCAAATTTATCTTATTGCTTATATTGAAATACATGGCAGAGGTGGAAATCCTGTCTTCCAGATGTTTTTAGATTATAGTACCAATAATCTCTAACCACTGGACTTCTCAGCTAAGGTTTGGGGAGGTAGAAATTTACCCTTATGTTCCAAATACCTATGGACTACACACGTACTATTAATTGTCCCAGACAAACCATTTTTATTCTAATCAACCTGAATTAAATTAGATTTATTTCTTCTATACATATACAAAGAATTTAATAAATTCAAAGATTTTGAACCATTTTCTGCAAGAAATAAATGTTAATAGCATAAAATTATGTCTATATTGGGAAGAAATACAATACACACTGCCTTCTGTTTGTGGTAAAAATCTTATGGTTGAAAACTGATATTTTTACAAGGTCACTAAAGGAATCCCACTGAATTCTAAAACGTAATTTTTACAAACAGTCAAAATACTGTAGAATGTATTTTATATATAAGTAGAATGTATACATTTTTACAGAAAACAGGTCTAATAAGGGGGTGTGTGTGTGTCATAATTTACCTATGCCTGGTGTTGGCTTTTGAAGATCAGTCCATTGAGAAAAACTTGAGTTAACATCCTTCTGTGTTGTTGGTCATTTTCAGAGAGTTAAATCGGAATCGTATTCGTTTGATAGAAGGGTTGACATTTCATGGACTGGACAGTTTAGAAGTTTTGAAGCTGCAGCGCAACAATATAAGCAAGTTGACAGATGGAGCTTTCTGGGGTCTGGCCAAAATGGAGGTTCTGTAAGTCAATAGTTATGCTGATAGATTTTAAGGAATACTGTATTTCTTTTGACATTTTCTTTGGATACCAAGGAAATCATCCTCCCACATCATGGCATGATTGCATATATGTGATTTTTGTTGCCTGAAACGTCTTCTTTTGGGCAGTCCTTATGAATGAAGGGGGTTCACTTCTGGGAGAGCATAGATAGACTTTTGCTGTTAGCTGTGTAAAGGTGCACAATTTATAGCCCAAAGCCATATTTGCATTCTCCCCAAAGCATGGTTGCAATTCTCGAGTCTTTCCAAGAGCTACTTCTGAATAGTGGTTCTTAATGTAAAGGAAGAGGAAATAATTAAATACATGGACAATAATTGTGTTAACTACATTAGATTAATTTTAATTAATTTAAATCAAGGTTATGTTGCCTCCTAGCCCTGAATACCTTTTCCAGTACAGACCTAGAATGTAAAATGATTATATATCCCTTGTTTAGGTGTTTGATTCAGTAACAGGGCCTATGATGCCAGCAGCACCAAGTGGAACTCAGAATGAGGGAGGCAGTGAATGAAGAAGGAAGGAAGGAAGGAAGAAAGGGAGGGAGGGAAGGAGGAAGTAAATCCTTAAATTACATTGGGAAACTACAAAAAACATCATAGAAGCAGGCATCAGCAAATCACTTCTGTCTCACTGCCAAAATGAGCATTTCCATGCAGTTATGAAATGTCAATTTTGACCTGGAGGTGTCTTTACTTTTATTAGTAATAAAATGTTGGAGTATTGGAACGCCATGCAAGGAATTTCATGTCAGTCTATAATCCCAGAAATCAAATAAGCATGCTATTTAGATTGTGGTTTTTCTTCTTCTTAAGTATGATAAAGAAATTACAGATTTGGGGAATTTTGCCTGAAGAAAAAAATGTATGAAAAATCAATGGAAGTTTGTGTGCAATTTAAAATGTCCAGCTTGGTTTTTCATGTAGCCACCTGGAGCACAATGTCCTCACAGAAGTGAACGGTGGTTCCCTGTATGGCCTGGTGTCCCTTCAACAATTTCATCTGAGTAACAACCTGATATCCAGTATCAGTCCTGCTGGATGGAACTTCTGCCAAAAGCTGAACGAACTGTAAGTTAGCTAATTTGGGAGGAAACCGCTGATAATAAAAATAGAAACTCTGGCACTACAGTATATGTAGGCAGTGCTTTAAGAGAGAAAGGATTTTAGAAGGTTTTACAGAATGCAATTATTTCCCCCTCTTTTAAAATGCTACTTTTTAATTTAGAAAATTTGGGAATGGGGAATATTAAGGCACTGTTTCTTCCACAATAATTTTCAGTGCTAAAGTTGTATTTTTTTTCCCAAATACCACTCCTATCAAAGAAGTTTGTTTCACCTGGATAAATTATTTTCAGCAGTCAGCATCCATATATTAGTTTCCATCACCAGCAAGCCTTATCTGTCCCTAACTTCTCTTAAAAAGCCTTTTTATTAACCTGGATAAATATGAAACAATTATTTATTTGATGCTTTTAAACCTTTTCTCCAGCGTCTAACTGTGCTTGGTTGGTTTGTATATTTTTATTATAATTTATTTTAATTTCAAATCTCTTTAAAACACTGGATAAAAGATGGACTGAATGTCTATATGTTTGTTCATGCATATATATATATATATATATATATATATATATATATATATATATATATTTAATGTCAGTGATTTGTGGAGAATATCAGTTGATGTCCCTAGAGGTCTTTGAGATTTTTCTTTAACTCAAGCGTTTGACACTGTGTTTGCTTCTCTTGTTAATGTCTGTTTTAGTTTTATCCAAATAGCCAGATAAGGAATGTTAAGAAAACTATTGAAAATGTCTTTTAAGGATACACATTCAGTTATTCAAGGGATACAGGTGTTGTGGATTTATCCAGAATACAAGGGGTTCACAAATTCCTTAAGGAAGAGGTTTTCTTTCCCATTCTGGAATTAAAATGTGGGTTTTTTTGATAAATCTACGTAGTTCCCTACTCGGGTGAATATATGCCTCTTTCTGGCTGATTGCAGGGGGATACTACAAAGCTTTATTTTGAAATTTGCTCTTGGCTAATTTTAGTTGATGTCAAAAAAAGAAACGTGCCTCTACAGTTCTGACCAAAAAAAAAAAAAAAAAAAAAAACTGCTGCCAACTATGAGGTTTTTTAACAGTTGTGCTTAGTGCTATCAGCTAGCATTGGATTTCTTCTATGTAACCCCCTCCATTTCCCTTTTGAAAAATTCTTTCATCACAGGTGAGGAAATAATGTTGACTGGTTGCCATCTCTTCATAATTTGACATCACAGTCTCCTTGGGAATTAATTTATGTTGTCCCTTGCCTTTTGGAAAGCTTTTCCAAAGACTTTGCTCCTACCAGTAGTTATACCAGGGGTGGTATTCAGCAGGTTCTGACCAGTTCTGGAGAACCGGTAGTAGAAATTTTGAGTAGTTCGGAAAACCAGTAAATACTATCTCTGACTGGCCCTACCCCTATCAATTCTCTGCCTCCGGAGTCCTAGCTGATCCGGGAGGAAATGGGGATTTTGCAGTAACTTTCCCCTGGAGTGGGGAGGGAATGGAGATTTTATAGTATCCTTCCCCTGCCACGCCCACCAAGCCATGCCATGCCATGCCCACCAAGCCATGCCACACCCACAGAACCAGTAGTAAAAAAATTTGAATCCCGCCACTAAGTTATACCATTGCTATCTTGGTACATATTTGCAAAATAACATGTCACATGTTAGCCAAGGAGATAATACCCTTTTTTTATTTAGGAATGTTTCTGTCCTGATTGTCCTGGTTTTGGCAGATGTCATTAACTTTTATATTCCACACTTCACCATAAGCTGTCCTCGACTTAA
Source organism: Ptyas mucosa (assembly GCA_012654045.1). Lineage (NCBI taxonomy): Eukaryota > Metazoa > Chordata > Lepidosauria > Squamata > Colubridae > Ptyas > Ptyas mucosa. The sequence goes on along the minus strand of WNWU01000011.1, from coordinate 11,986,967 downwards.
CAATAGTTCATTTAGTGACTCTTTGAAGTTACAATGGCATTGAAAAGACTGATTTATGACCGTTTTTCACCCTTACAATCCTACCTTATGCCCATTTCCTTGGTTCAAAAAAAAAAGGGCAATTCTTTCCATGTTTTAGCAGGATTGCTGTAATATAACCAAGATCCTGAAGTTAGCTTGAATATAACGCACTCTGAAAGCAAACACGCTTTGATTTTGCCAATGACTAGATGGAATCATTGGGCTTAACTCTATGAATAGGTTCTGAGAACCTGAAGGAGCTGTTGGGTTAAATCAAATGAATTAGCTTCTGGCTTTATTTTGCCCATACAGTAAATACTTTATCTGACTTGGATATTCCTGACCCTGTTTCCATAGGAAAGACATTTAGGAAAGACATGTCCTAAATTATTTCTAGGACAAAGGAACTATCCAGTAGAATTATCGTCAAGAAGGAGAAATAAATGCTTCACGTTGAAATTTTGCTCTTTTTTTTCCCCCTCAGGTCCTTGTCATTTAACAACTTAACCAGATTGGATAAAGGAAGTTTAGCAGATCTGGGAAGCCTGGAGATCCTTCACCTGAGTCACAATTCCATCAGTCACATTGCAGAAGGGGCATTCAAGGGACTCAAAAGCTTGCGTGTTCTGTACGAGTTTTACATTTTTCTTGTTATTTGTCAGGTTAACTCTTGAGAGGAATAAAAAAGAGATAGGTCTTGATATTTGCTTTTGCCTTCTCTTAATTATTAGACAATGAATATCCCAAATATGTGCTTTTTTCAAAAGGCAACTGGACTTCCTTGGGTTGTTGGTTTTTTTTCTTTTGATAACAATTTGCTTGTCATCCAAAAACACTTCTTCAGTTCTGACTGGTGGGGAATGGAAGGATTTATATTCTTTGCAGTCACTGGGATATTCATCTGGTCACTGGGACTTTGAGGATCGGTGGTTAGCTCTCTCTGAGGCACCTTGAGGGTTTATCTGTATGCTCAAAGCCACCTGACTTAAAGTACAAACGGGCTTGGAACATTCTTGGGACTGCTGAAAGGACTGGATTGTATATAGGAGATAGGTAGTGTCGTATCCCTTCTTCTCTATTGAGAGAGGGACTATTCAGTTTTGAAATAGGTGGCTTTTTTTGACTCTTGTTTCAAACGAAAGGAAGAGTGCTAATGACCAGATGACTGCAAAGAATATAAACCCTTCCATTCTCCACCAGTTAGAACTGAAAAACTTCTTGGATGAGAAGTTTTGAAAGGAAAAAAAAAAAAAACCCAAGCAACTCCAGTTGCCTTTTGGAAAAAGCATCTTTGGGACAACCGTGACTGGATGATTGAGAATCTCCATAGACATTTAGACAACGATGTCTACCCCAAATTTAACACTGTGTGGATGGACTGTACTATAGTAGTTGTTGGTACTGAGAGGACATTAACTGAGGATGACCTTCTCTCCATTTAACAGCTTCTGGGAAACTTCCAGTCTAGCAAATATTGCCTCCAGAGTCAACTAAGGAAGAAAAGTGCCATGAGTGTGTCCAAGGAGCCATTTTACCCCCCTGTACTTAATGGGATATTTCTTCTTTAACTGAATGAATCTCTGCTTTTATTGACTTGTCATTCTAGGTGCACAATTGTTGATCACTTTGGTTTTGTGAAACCCTTCACTGAAAACCAGAATAACTTTATAGGAATCTTGTTGTGTTTTTTTTTTAATAATGTCCTTCCACCAAATGAACAGTTCTCCAAATTACTTATTTAAAATTCTTTTCTCCAAAGCTTCTTTTGAAGTTGGAGCTTAATGGCAAAGAAACACAGACTTTCCCCCTTGGTTACTGCACTGTGCAGTTATTTATTCCTTTGATTGAAGTGAGGACGGGCTTTATGTTTCTTTGCCTTTCCCAGACCCACTTTTCAATCCCATGCCTGTTTTCAGAAAGGGCTTGCTCCTAGGCAGCTGGCACAGAAAAGGACGAAAGACTTTCCCAAACTGAAAAGAGTGTTTGGATTGCAGCTAATTCTCGGTCTCCTTTTGTGTCCGGTACACAGAGAGGAAAGAGGGCGGGAGAGCAAGTTCTAATTGAATCAAGAGGAAGGCCCATCAGCCCCTGCACCTGGTGGAAAAGAGCTGGGCATGCTTTAATTACAATCTATTGTTGACAAGCCTTTGGTGGGTGTGAAACTGCTGAAATGAGAAGCTATTCAAATAGAGGTCAGTCCCAGAGACCTCACAGCAGAATGATTAACAAGGCAGTATGCTTTCAGGACCAGCCAGCCAGAAAGAATAGGAAATTGGCAACAGAGGCTGTGAGAAAAGCAAAGTGAATGCAAAGAAAACTGAACTGGAATACTGGATCCCCTATATGTTGGAATTTTTTTTTAAAAAAAATCATTTATGAGAAAGCATGTTTCTCACAAAAGGATGTTCTTTTTGGAAGAAGCAGTAAACTCACTCTCTTTTTCCTTGTATACAGAATACAAAGTAAAGGTCAATTATCTTTTTTAAAAAAAAGGGTGCTAGAGAAATCTCACCCCATACAAATCCTCCCCGCCCCCCAAAAAGTCCTTCAGTTCATCTCACATATGGCAGGACGATCATGTGCCAATTCCCAATCCTTCAGAGATCGATTTCTCTTTACAAAAAGAGAAATGGAGGGAAACAAGGAGCTTACTCTGGAATCAAGAGCAAATGACTCCACGCAAAACATAAAAATAGAAATGACATTGTTAATTCTTGCAGCTCAATCTCTGGACTTCAAATGCCTTGCCATCTACCTCTGGATCCCATTATTTCTCCCCTGATTGCTTCATGGCCTTTATTACCCAGGCCCCACTCTTTTGATTTCAGAGGGGGTGGGGGGTTGGGAGGGAGGAGGGGCTCTTTGTAGCCATGTTTATATTACCAACTGAGCTACGCCCTAAAATCTGGGAGCCCCCCTCCCGTGACTCAACCCCAGTAAAACCTTAGGGATTGCACTTGTATTTATTTGCACGTTCTCATCCTTACTTCTAGTTGTCTATGAAGATTCTCATTCATCTAGGTCATTGTTGTCTTTTATTTTAAAGACAGCTGGACTTTCTGATTTTTCTTTTTTAAGATATTTCGCTTCTCATTTAAGAAGCTTCTTCAGTTCTGAAGAAGCTGAACTGAAGAAGCTTTTTAGATGACAAGAGAAACATCTTACAGAAAAATCAGAAAGTCCAGTTGCTTTTAAAATAAAAGCACCTAATTTCTAGTTATTGGTTTTTATCGGATTTATTAAGACCGCCCAATTCCAAGAAGACTCTGGGTGTGTGTGTGTGTGTGTGTGTGTAAAATAATTTTTTTCTTGCGCTTTCTGAACACCAGAAGAAGTAAAGCCGTAACTCAGTGGAAGAGAATCAGGTAGCAGAAACATCATTTGTGGGAGTTTTTTTTTTAAAGAAAACAATACGGAAGAGGTCAGGTCTAGTCAACTAGAGTAAATTATTACTGTTTTTTTCACAAATGCTTCAGATGAAAGCTTTATGCTACAGGAACAAAAGGCAGTGTCTTTAGGGAAGGTTTCCTAAAGGTTGGCCTTTGTGAGCCTCTTTGAATGCTGGGCTCACAAACTGGGAAATTGATTGCGATCTTTCTTTTGTCATCCTCTCTCTAGGAATCTGGATCATAACGAAATTTCAGGGACAATAGAAGACACCAGTGGAGCATTTATGGGCCTGGAAAACTTAAGCATGCTGTGAGTATCGGATAACTTTTGCTTCTAGAAAACAAAAGTTGTTTTTCCAAACAACTTTGTATATCTCTGTATATATTAGGAGTGGGATGGGAGAAAGTGGGACATCTGTTGAGCGTCTATCATGTGCAAGGCAAATATTTTTTAATACTAGTACATGCCTTAGAAGCTCACTTGGCCATAATTCAAACTCTATACTTTTTGTTTTTAGTTTGTAGATCTAAAGAGGGGTTTTTTCCCCCCCAAAAATAAAATAGAGTTACCTTATTTTATGAATCTCAAATGATAAATTTATTTCGCTTTGTATTCTTGACAAATTGCTTACTTTGTGTCTTCCAGTGAAAGTGAGGCATACATCTGATTTTTCTTTACATTATGTTCAGATGGTGATCTTTTAAACAGAAAATGCACTCAGCTTTTGTTCCAAGGGAGACTATATTGCTGATACAGGTAGTCCTTGATCTATGACCGTTCAATCAGCAATCGTTCCAAGTTACGATACTGCTGAGCAACTGGCAGTTATGACCAGTCCTCAGAGTTCTGGCCTTTCCAGAACCCCTGCAGTCACTTGATCACAATTTGAGTGCTTGAGAACCCATTCACATTCGCAGTCAGTTGCCAAGCAATCTATAATCATGTGATCGCCATTTGCAACTTCCCTGCTAATTTCCCTATAAAATCAGTGGGGAATATAGCAAATCACTAAAGTTAGTCTCCCTCAGCCACCTAACCTCCCCTAGCTCTTCTGCACTGAAACTATGCCAACTCGTGCACCACTGCGCACCCTCCTCATTCACATTATACCAACACACACACACACACCCAACCTGTGCCATGCATCTTACCAGACATGGTGTCTCTCGCATACCCTCATGAACCTGCCCAAGCCTGCCACACCTCTTGTCCTTCCTTCCCAACCTGTGCTGCACTTCTTGAGGTCACATCTCTTGCACACCTTCCTAGACATTGTGGTGTAGTGGTTAGAATACAGTATTGCAGGCAAACTCTTTCCACTGCGAGGAGTTCGATCCTGACTGGCTCAAGGTTGACTCAGCCTTCCATCCTTCCGAGGTTGGTAAAATGAGGATCCAGATTGTTGGGGGCGATTGGCTGACTCTGTAAACCGCTTAGAGACTGAAAGCTGGAAGATGTTGTGAATTAAGAGAAATCATTCTACAAACATAGTAAAACCGTACAAGAAAAACTAAAAACAAAGATATTCTTGTACACTCGTTTCAATGCAGGAAGATATAAATTCATAGCATCAGTGAAGATTTTGTTCTATAAAAAAGATAACGACTTCCAATGTAGCATGGTAATTTAATTCAGTTTTAAGTCCCAAAACTGTGAGCCGTAGTTGTCCAGGAAAACACTAAGAAGTGATTCGGGATAAATATCTAACCTTGGAAAACTGAGGAAAATAATGGAAGAAGAATTTCTGTTTTCAAATTAACCAAGTGTCCAAATATATGAGTGATGATTACTTTTTATTGAAAAGCTGTAGAGGATTCCTGCTTCCCCTAATCCTTTGATATGCCTGCAGGAGACCATTACATGGCATACTGTGAAATTGACTAAAAGCTTAGCTTTGTTCGGATATTAGGCCTCACATGATTACAGATGCGTGAAGGAGAGAATGGTCCTCACTTGATGCCCCCACGGTTAGCATTATGTCTGTTGAAGGCACCATGCCCTCTAATTGGCATACTAGGTAGCTAACTAGGAAGGGGCCACTCTAAACAAAAATCAGAATTTAGTGTGATCAGGTTCCTTAATTCTGCGGGGTGTGTGTGTGTGTGTGTGTGTGTGTGTGTGTGTCTTCTGCAGAGGGAGAGAGAGCATATTTCTCCTTTCAGAACATGCCCTCCAGAGTGAAGTTGGTGGGTGGGCTGTAGAATTGGCAAAAAACAGATCAGCAGGAACAAGCTAGTGACTATGGTCATGCATACTCACACACGTATGTGCTTCGTTGGAGCAGAGGAGAGAAAGTTATTCATACTCATTTAAGCCTAGACACCAATGTGGGCAAAGTCAGGTTGTCAGGTAACCTGGCGTTGGGGGTAACAACCCCAACGAAAGGAAACTCTGAGGCTTGAGTTTCCTCAAGGTCCATTTTATTAGAGATGTCATATTGGCACATCTGGGAAAACCCGAATCTGAAAGCTTCCAGGTTTTCCCCACCCAAAAGAAAGTTCAAGTCCCTGCCCAACACCCACATGCCCATCACATGGTCCAATCCAAACACCATCCCAACTGGAGATGCCTCCCAGTTATAGTCGTCCAGGTGCAGGGCAAGATGACCTTGACTTTCTGAGAAAGGAATGTTATTATGACTATATATATCACCCTGGCTCCATACAATCCCCCCTCCGTTTCCCACAGTAATAAATGTGACAGGCCTGAAGGCCCAAGACAGGCCTGACACAGGTAAGGGAAAAGGAGGAATATGTTTCTCCTTGGTATTCTCTGACCTTGGTTGTTTTTTTGCAGACATTTTATTACCAAACTAGGTAATATCATCAGTGCTCATTGGGAATGGGAGGAATGCTTCTAAAAAAAAGTAGATAGGTACTCTGTAAAAAGAGCTCTGCACCTATAGATTGGCGCCATGCAAGAAAGAGGGGGGGAGGGGGGAGGGAGGGGAGAGAGAGAGAGAGAGAGAGAGAGAGAGAGAGGGAGAGACTGACTTAAGAGGAAACCTCCACATGAATTAATAATTACATCAGTGTTTTGGAGACAGTTTTAAGAGCTGTTCCTCTTTTGATCTGTGTGGACAAGCTACTGAAAGGAGATTGCAGTGAGTACTAAAGCACCTTGTTCATCATAGTGGAGGTGTTAACAGGAGAGAAAGGGACAAGCAAAGACGTTAGCCTTCTCTGAATTATAGATGACATTTTCCACTGAGGAGAGAGCAAGCTTAAATTAAAACCTTGCCTCAGAAGAACAATCAAAACATTACACTGGCAAAAACTGATGTCTAGAAATAGCCCTAATTATTTAGACCTAGTATTTCTTTGCAATTTTGAAAAGGCAAAAGGTGTCCATGGGGCTGATTTTAGTTCCATTCTTCTTAGAGACAAAAAAATTAAAAAAATAAACATGGCCGTATCCAGAAGCTGTGGATATTTTTCTTCATAACATCCCTGCAATTAGTTAAAATGGGAACAGAGATGTCACTGTATTCTATGCTCTGTGCGCCCTTTATATATTTGTACTTTTATTTCATCCAGTTTATATGCTGCTCAATTTAAAAAGGAAAAAAAAAACCACCTAAGCAGCTTACAAATAATACTGAAATCAAAGTAAAAATATACCAAGGAAAACATTCTTTTTTTCTTTTCTTTTGATGGAGATGCAACAGAGAAGATGCTAACGAGCAGCCAAGAAGTAAACCAGAGTCTGGGTTTGGGAAAACAGACCAAGTACCGTATATGGAAAACAATTCTCTCTATTCTGAAAGCAATGAAATATATTTTTGCTAATCAGTGAATAACTCTACATATTTCTTCCCCACCTCTAAGCTTTTGTTAAAAAATAAATTTTATTAAAAGTTTTTTAAAAGAACATAAAAACATAAACCAATTTAAAATAGAAGAAAGAAAGAAAACTGCAGTAAGAAAAAATGAAAAGAAATAGAATCTTCTGTTTTCCTCTGCAGTAAATTTAAATATAATTACAAATTATTAATTTAAAAAAGCTCATTTTTTTCTACCATCCATTTTTTTCCTAATAATCAAAACCACAAGTCATATGTTCATATTTTTCCATGTTTCTTGCAAAAGAATCTATAAAGTCTATAAAAACCAGCCATTTATGAGCATGCAGAGATAGCGTACCTTCCTTGATCACAGAAAAGATTAAATTTTTCTGTGATCAAGGAAGTTATGCTAGCTATCTCTGTGTGTTCCATCGTCAATTATTCCAACATTGTCTGTAGTATTGAACCTTTCCCCCACCTTTTAAGTTTGAGGTGGTCTTTAACTGACTGCTGGTTGTGTTGGGCCATTTGCAACTAAACTATGTGATGATAGTGTGTTGATTCTCTTTTCCATCCGTAATGGAAAAACCTTCGTCTTGAGAGACCTCCTGGAAATGCTCAACCAAGTGCTGAGACTCAGAAATTTGTCAGGAATTTGGCTTTCTCGTACAGCTTTTGTCCCCAGAGTTTTATTGAGGAAAAACCAAGACAATTAAATCAATTTTTAAAATTCAAAATGCAGACATGACCTAATTATACATCTCAATGGTGGAACACCAAGAATAGTCTAACCCTGATCTATAAAAACCGGTCAGAGGACCCAAGTATCTTTGTGAAGTCCTCAAATATTCAAATCCCGAGTAACTTCTTTCTTCTCACTACTGCATTTTTTGGGGGGAGAATTTTTTGTTTTACTTTCTTGAGACACACATTCATGTGTGTAAGAATTGAAGATTCTTATAACAATAAACTTGTTTTATAATTTCTTGTTTTACCTAATTGCTGCTGCTTCTTGATTATATTGAAAAGCAACATTCAGCTAAGCAAATCTGATTTTCTTGGGATAGCTTGCTTCTCCAGTTAGGCTCTGTTCTTTTATATCATTAGTCATTCTCAACTATTGGGATTTACCAAAGAAGTCATATGGGATCTTCTTGCTAAAAATAGCCACCCATAAAAGTTACTTATATAAAGCACTGAAATAATATTTTGCTTTCCTTAAATTACTTGCCAAATGTTTCCATCCCTCAATATACAGATAGTCCTTGATTTACAACCTCAATTGAACCCAAAATTTCTCTTGTTAAGCGAAACATTTGTTAAATGAGTTATGTTTCGTTTTATGGTCTTTCTTGTCCCAATTGTTAAGTGAATCACTGCAGTTGTTAAGCTCGTAACATAGTTGTTAGTGGATCTGATTTTCTCATTGCTTGTCAGAAGGTCGCAAAAGGTGATCATATGACACTGCAACTGTCATAAATATGAGTCAGTTGCCACATGTCTGAATTTTGATCATGTGACCATGAGAATGCTGCAACATTGGTAGGTGTGAAAAATGGTGGTCATAAGTCACTAGCAGGATCTTAAACGTAGCTTGGTGTCACATTTAGACACATGGTTTCCTAATGTTAGAATTTGGTCAAGGTATTTATATTTTTTTTAAATGCCTTTATAATATTTTAATGCTTTCCATTCTTTTTAAAAAAATTGTCAAGAAAAGTGCAGAATATGAATAACCTAGATTTCTTTATGATAGAGCTAGCCAAATAGACATCAAAGAGTACAGTTTGATGGAAGGCCTATCTCAATATCTATGGACAATCACACTACATTGAATATAGTGTGTAAGATTTGCAAGTTGAACAGTTTCTCTGACCTAGGTTCTAATTGTTCTTGATTCGTGTCTTTATTCGGGGAGAGTTGCAGGAATATTTATATTAAAAAAAAGCTGAAATTGAAGAAGCATTCCAAGAGTCCCCATACCGTATCCTCCTGAATTAATTTGTTGCAGAAGTTTAATCTCTTCTGTCATCAGGATTCAGGATGGGCTATATTGCACTTTTAAAAAAGAAGAAAGGAAAATGCTAGAAATCAGATAAGTAACAGAATAATATTATCAATATTATCCCAAACCAAACTCCACAGGGCCAATTTAGCTCCCGCTATGGGGCGCCAGCCGAACTAGGAAAGTGTTCAAACATTTCTTGGATTGTAGGAATGAAGTATCTATCAGATTTGATTTCATGACCGAAATATTTGAATGTCTCTCTGCGGTGATTTCTCTATGAGGAAGGCAGAGCCAAACAGTATGCTAGAATTGACTTGCATTGCCTTTGTTTTAAAAGTACGCTTCTAACTTAATATATATTGCAAAGTGTAAGGAAGTTATTAAAGATTGTACTAATTATGACTGTTGTAGTTATAAACTAAAGGAAATAAAAGAATAAAAAATAGAAGGTGCAGAAAAAAAAGAAACAGAAAAGAAAGAAAAGAAATAAGAATATATTAAAGAAAAAGAAAAGAAATATATAAGGAAGCAATTTGCTTCTTCATTACAAAAAGTATAAACATTTTAATCACATACTACCTTCTTTTATGCAACAAACTTCTTTCCATATCTCATCTCTTATTGGTAAACTAATCCATAAAACATCATTTCAGTCCTGATTATACCAAAAGTCCATTAAGAGCCTTGGTGGCGCAGTAGACTAAACTGCTGCTGTTAAAGTAGCGCATAGCTGCCAGCTGCCTATAATTACTGCGAGTTCAATTCTCACCAGGCTCAAGGTTGACTCAGCCTTCCATCCTTTCGAAGTAGCTAAAATGAGGACCCAAGTTGTGGGGGCAATAAGTTGACTTTTTCTAAAATAAACCGCTCGGGGGGGCCAAAAAGCCCTACTAAGCAGGTATATACAAAAGTATGAAGGTTATTGCTTAATGCATTGTAAGCCGCCCTGAGTCTCCGGAGAAGGGCGGCATATATAAATTGAACTAATAAATAATAATAAATAAATAAATAAAGTCCACCTTTTTGCTGTTTGTTCCCCCCTCCCCCCATTTGTTTAAATTCCTAAACTTGTCAGTCCAAAGGTGCCTAATAGGTAAAAAGTAGTTAAGACACAATTTGTAAATGTGATTAAAAAAGAAGTATCTGAACATGGTATCTTCTCAAAGGCACTAACCACCAGTTACTGATTTCAACCAGTTTGACAAAAAGATGACTATTCTTTCATCTCTCAGAGCTCTGTTTTGCAGTCCCCTTGTGAGTAGCAACTGTCTAGAGCACTTGTGGCCAATATCCAGAGAGGAATTACAGAAAGCCATTATCCTTGAGTCTTCATTCAGCTGTGTTGTTTGTTCTGCTTTTTGTGGAGCAATCTTCGGTCTTCCATTTCTTGTAAGTTAGTAAGGGTAAGTTAGAGGACAACAAAGCTAAAACCACATTTTACATTGTGCCATACCAAGACTTTTAGTCACCTTGGCTACTAGAAGGAAACTGCCATATTTTTTTGCCAAGAAAAAAAATCATCTTTAAAAAAACCCCTAATTTCTCATCTTGGCTTGCTTATAGGTTCTGTTAGTAAGCAACTTCATAGGCATTCACTGGAAAAAAGTATCTTTCAGTGTACTTTGAGTCCATGATCAGATCAATGCTATTTTTCTATAATTAGAAGAGAATATCTAAACTCTATATGAAATGTTTGGAATAAAAAGACCTTGAAATACTTTTGTCACGGTTTGTCACAGCAAGCCAGAAGAGAATCTGTGAGGTAAGGTAGCACTAGAAAATAAAATTTTGATACTTTTTGTATAACAAATTTCCAAGGGAGAAAGAGAGTTCTACCCAAGTTATCTTGTCTTATCTTATCTTGTCCCTGAACTTTGAAAAACATTGACTAAACTTTCTATGGTGGGGATAACATATTCTTCAAAATATTCTCTGCCCTCTCCTCAAACATAACATGAAAACCCCCAAATCAAATGTCTTTATTACAGCCGTTGATCAGCCTTTTCAAGAAAAGAGTATAGTAAAAAGGAAAGTGGTTTAACATGGCAATTTATTATTGGGAAAAAAATAATAGGGCAATAAAACAACATATGTAATTAAAAATTTTGCACAGTTGAATAATTTGATGAAGGTCTTCTGATATGTGAGTGTGGGATTATTAGCATCCCTTAAAAATAATAAACATAATATTTATCTGTATGGCCCTCGTATTTGGAAATGATTGGGCCATTAGAGTATATCTAATGCATTGGTTACCGGTTGGCCTCCGGGTGAGATTCAAGGCGCTGGTGATAACCTATAAAGCCCTATATGGCTTAGGACCAGGATATTTCCCCTTGTGGAAATGTGCCCGCCAGGTTTCCATGCATTCCATCAGCCAAGGACTCAGGGAAGGGGTGGGGGAGTGGCAGCAATTATTAGAGAAAGTCTTTGCCCGAGGGAGGCCACTGTTCCTCAGATAGCCGGATGTGAGTCCCTCCTTGTGAAGTGCGGTCAGGGGATACAGATGGGCCTACTGATCACGTACCTGGCTCCCTGCCACGTGACGGCGGTCCTGCCTGAGCTGCTTGACGTTATAGCCGGGGTGGCGGTGGAAACCCCCAGACTTATTGTTATGGGGGATTTTAACCTGCCATCTGCTGGTGAGATGTCGGAGGTGGCTCGGGAGTTCATGGCTTCCATGACGGCCATGGACCTGACCCAGGTAGTTCAAGGCCCCACCCACTTGGGGAATCACACTCTGGACTTGATTTTTGTCTCGGATCAGTGGCTGAATGATCTAAGAATAGGGGATCTAGACATCAAGCCCTTGTCATGGTCTGATCATTCTCTCCTTCACATGGACTTTCAGGTCACTTTCACCAACCGCAGGGAGACGGAACCAACCAAGTGGTTCCGTCCCAGGCGCCTGATGGACCCCAAGAGGTTCCTGACAGCGCTTGGGCCATTTCCTGAGACTCTGGCTCACGACTCGACTGAGGACCTGGTGGTGGCCTGGGACAGGGCAGCTACTAGGGCCTTGGACCGCGTCGTGCCTTTGCGGCCTCTGACCCGATGCCGATCTTGACTAGCTCCTTGGTTTTCTGAGGAGCTGAGAGAGATGAAGCATCGGAAAAGACGCCTGGAGAGTGATTGGAGGACAAGCCGATCTGAATCTGACCGAACACAGGTGAGATCTTATATTAAGACCTACCTAGTGGCGATAAAAGTGGCGAAGTCTAGCTACTTCTCCGCTCTTATTGCATCTGCAGAGAACAGCCCAGCCGCGCTGTTTAGGGTGACTCGCTCACTACTTCAGGTGGGGGTGCGTGAAGACCCCTTACAGGGTCGAGCTGAGGATTTTGTGCAATTCCTGCATGATAAAGTCGCTCAGATTCGGGAAGGCCTGGACTCCGATTGGGTAGATCCAGGGGAGGAGATGGGGGTAGGTCCTGAGAGTGTTATCTGAGAAGAGTTTGACTCTGTGGCTCCTGAGGATGTGGACAGGATTCTGGGCAAGCTTAGTGCTGCCACATGTTTATTGGACCCGTGTCCCTCCTGGTTGGTACTGGCCTCCCAGGAGGTTACACGAGGCTGGCTCCAGGGGATTATAAATGCTTCTCTGAGTGAGGGTGTCTTTCCCACCGCCTTGAAAGAGGCGGTTGTGAAGCCCCTCCTCAAGAAGCCTTCCCTGGACCCAGCTATATTATCAAATTATCGTCCAGTCTCCAATCTTCGCTTCATTGCGAAGGTTGTTGAGAGTGTGGTGGCACAACAACTACCCCGATACCTGGATGAAGCTGTCTATCTGTACCAGTCGGGCTTCAGGCCACGATACAGCACAGAAACGGCATTGGTCGCATTGGTTGATGACCTCTGGAGGGCTCGGGACAGAGGTTGTTCCTCTGTCCTGGTCCTATTAGATCTCTCAGCGGCTTTTGATACCATCGACCATGGTATCTTACTGCACCGGCTGGAGAGGTTAGGAATAGGGGGCACCGTGCTTCGGTGGTTCTCCTCCTTCCTCTCTGACCGTTCGCAGTTTGTGTTGGCTGGGGGGCAGAGGTCGACCTTGAGGCACCTTATTTGTGGGGTGCCACAAGGATCAGTCCTCTCACCCCTTTTGTTCAACATTTATGTAAAACCACTAGGCGAGATCATCCGTGGTTTCGGGGTGAGTGTTCATCAGTATGCTGATGACACACAGCTATACATCTCCACCCCGGACCACCCCAATGATGCCCTTACTGTGATGTCCTGTTGCCTGGAGGCCGTGCAGATCTGGATGGGGAGAATCAAACTCAGACTCAACTCCTCCAAGACCGAGTGGCTGTGGCTTCCGGCATCTCGGTATAGTCAGCTGGTACCATCACTGACAATTGGGATGAGACCTTACTTCCCACAGAGAGGGCTCGCAACTTAGGTGTCCTCCTGGATTCATGGCTATCTTTAGAAGAGCACATGACGGCCGTGGCCAGGGGGGCCTTTTATCAGGTTCGCCTGATCCGCCAGTTGCGTCCCTTTCTGGATCAGGACGCCTTGCGTACAGTCACTCATGCCCTAGTCACCTCCCGTATGGACTACTGTAATGCTCTCTATATGGGGCTCCCCTTGAAGAGCACCCGCAGGCTCCAGCTGGTCCAGAATGTAGCCGCGCGGGTGATTATGGGCGCAACTCATTACGCCCATGTAACACCTCTCCTGCGCGAGCTGCAGTGGCTCCCGGTGGTCTTCCGGGTGCGATTCAAGGTGTTAGTCATCACCTTTAAAGC
>WNWU01000011.1:11934502-11971458 GCA_012654045.1 Ptyas mucosa | reverse complement strand
TAAATAAATAAATAAATAAATAAATAAATAAATAAATAAATAAATAAATATCTATCTATCTATCTATCTATCTATCTATCTATCTATCTATCTATCTATCTATCTATCTTGGGGCATCATAGAAAGGCTAAGAGTTTCTATCTCCCTGGATCCATGCTGGCAAAGTCTCTGTAAATGAGGAATCCTATGAAGTCTTCCTGGCAGTAGAGCTGATAGGTGGGATCTGGAGAAGGTCCATCTATAGTTTGAAACTTTGAAAAAGTCTGAAACGTTGTGGTCTGTTTTGAAAGCCGCTTATTACCAACTGTAAAAAGATCACGGGTGAATTGAACTGCCCAGTGGTGAATCCAATGTCTTGTTTAAATGGTGTATGGGCTGATAAGCCAAGGTCAGCTCACATCCTGACTAGCCTTCCCCCCCTTTCCAGAGCCAAGCTGCACTTCTTAACCCAACTCAGAATGTCCTGGATAAAGCTATCATCACTATTAAGCGTTAATAAAGATAAAGGTATTTAATTTCAGGGAAAGGGAGAGAGTATGCTTCCTTAATCTTGACAGATTGTATTTCCAGCGCCTTACATGGAGATGGTTCATCAGATAGATGCTGGCTAATTGGGGTCTTTTTTTCCCCTCTTGCCTCTCTCTCTCTTCCACCCCCCCCTTCCCTCCTCCCCCTCCTCCTCCTTCTCTGGCTGCTGCTTATCTGGCTGGCGTGCTGGGTGTTTGGCAACTGCAGGACTCTGTTTGGAAACAAGATCAAGTCCGTAGCCAAGGAGGCGTTCTCCGGTTTGGAGGCCCTGGAACACCTGTGAGTAACCCACAAGGCTTTGCAGGTTGGGAGAGGAGGGGCTGGGTGGGAAAGGGGAGGCTTGCCAGGAATGGCTGCTGCAACGGCCTGCAAGCAATTTAATAGCATCTTTGTAAGCTGAGAAGCTCCCTTCCTGAGAGCCAGCTGCTTCCTTCTCATTATAAGTCAGCTCCAACTTTGGCTCTACTTTTTTTTTTTAAATCCCTGTTAGGAAGGAAGTTTATAGAGCACATGACTAGTTACATGGTGTTTTTTTAAAAAAATATATATTGGAATGGCTCTTTTTTATTCACAAAAATCTAAACCTTCCTGAGAAATTTTTTCTCCTTTCCCAAAAGTTTGAAGTTGCACCTTTTGTTTTTTTTGCTCTGTTCTTCCTTGGCATTGAGCGTATCTACAAAAAAGTTGGGGTCAAAATATCTCACCATTATCTTTGCTAGCAGAGTGGGGGGGGGAGGGGGGAAACCCCAACCCTTGCAATTTTAATTGCTCTTCTATGCCATTGCCTGAATATATTTACAATAAATGGAGTGGCAGGAAAGCTCGCTGAATATCAGAGGATTCACATCTCTTGTCTTCTTGAATATTGCCACTTGTGTAGAGGGCAACTTTGATCAAGATCGGCTCTACCTCCATCGTCCTCGCTTTGACTCCCTCTGCTGGCATTTAGTAAAAAATAAGTCTATAATATAGGGACGCGGTGGCTCAGTGGCTAAGACGCTGAGGTTGTCGATTGACAGGTCGGCAATTCAGTGGTTCGAATCCCTAGTGCCGCTTAACGGGGTGAGCTCCCGTTACTTGTCCCAGCTTCTGCCATAAAGCACATAAAAATGCAAGTAGAAAAATAGGGACCACCCTTGATGGGAAGGTAACAGCGTTCCGTGCGCCTTTGGTGTTTAGTCAAGCTGGCCACATGACCACAGATATGTCTTCGGACAGCGCTGGCTCTTCGGCTTTGAAACGGAGATGAGCACCACTCCATAGAGTCGGGAACGACTAGCACATACGTGCGAAGGGAACCTTCACCTTTACCTTTTAAGTCTATAATATTAAGAGTCCTAAAGACCCCTGGGGTTATTCTGCTTGAGGATTGTTTGTTTTGCTTTGTTTTTTGTACTTGCTAATTTTTTAAACACATACTCGCAAAATCCAAAGAAAGAGAACACCATTTTAGAAGAGGCATTTCTACTACCTACTTTTTTACATAACTTGTTTTGAACAGAGAATGAATTGGAGAGTTGGCATTGAAGCCCCTTTCCCCCACCCCGTCCTGCCACTCTCTTACTTTGTGCAAAAATCTCCCCAGGACATGGATAATTCTTCTGCAGGGATTGGATCCTGTTTTAAAATGTCTGCTCATTTTCCACATCCTTGCTGTTTTTACTCATGTGCAAATGACTACAAATTACAACTAAGACATCTTTACTTGGGGACCAGCCAATTAAAGACATTTTAATTGTAACGTGTGTTTCTATGAAGTAGATTTTGGAGTTGGTTCTTTGCTGTTTTTCCCCCGGCATAGTTGGCTGGAGTTCTGAAATTTTCTTCTCTCTGTTCTTTCTGTCTTGCCCAAATCTTATTGCAAAGGAGGAGTGGGGTTTCTTTGGAAAGGGGTTGGGTGGGTGGAGGGGGTTAAAGTTTAAAATACTACATGTTCTTTGCTTCAAGTACAGTTTTTCAGCAATTGGCCAGATGAAATGCTAAAAACGCTTGTATTTAAAATGCTGGCAGATTTACTAAGCAATTGGAACGGAATTATGTGTGCAGATGTACTATTTTTTAAAAATCCACCTTAAGCTACTAAAATAATAATAATGGGTTGAGAATAGTACTACTCATGGGCCAGTTCATATGTAACATTAAACCACAAGAATAAGCTGCAGCAAATTTTATTTCAGTTTTGTGCTGAAAAACTTATCTCTAAGGCATAATATGCAGTTAACCTGTATCTTCAAGGCTGACTCAGCCTTCCATCCTTCCGAGATTGGTAAAATGAGGACCCAGATTGTTGGAGGCGATATGCTGACTCTGTAAACCACTCAGAGAGGGCTGTAAAGCACTGTGAAGCGGTATATAAAACTAAGTGCTATTGCTATCTTATAAGAGCCGTGGTGGCACAGTGGTTAGAATGAAGTACTGCAGGCTACTTCTGCTGAGTCCCGGCTGCCACCAGTTCGGCAGTTCGAGTCTCACCAGCTCAAGGTTGACTCAGCCTTCCATCCTTCCAAAGTCAATGAAATGAGATTGTTGGAGGCAATCTGCTGACTAAACCGCTTAGAGAGGGCTGTAAAGCACTGTGAAGTGGTATATAAGTCTATGTGCTATTGCTATCTTAACTGGCTAACAAAAATATATACAGGTAGTCCATGCTTAACAATCACAATTGGGACTATAATATGGTTGTTAGTGAGATACTGTATGACCTCAATCCCACCACTTCTAAGCCAGGGGTGTCAAACTTGTGGCATCACATTGTCGTATCACAACTTTTTTCCCCTTTGCTAAAATGGGGGGGGGGGCGCATGGCCAGCGTGCGACATAACTGCCCCGCGGGCCACGAGTTTGACACCCCTGCCCTAAGCAATCTCCTGTGGTCATTAAGCAAGACATAATGTGGTTGTGACTTGCGATTTTACTGCCAGCTTCTCTATTGACACTGCTATTCATAAACTGGCTGTGAAGTGCATAAAGGTGATCATGTGACCACAGGATACTGGAAAGTTATAAAGACTGCAAAACCCCCAAATCTCTATCATCTGACGAAGGGATGCTGCAGTGATTGTAAATGCAAGAACCAGTGCTTACTTTACTTTTTCAGCGCCATTGTAATTTTGAATGGTTGCTCAACAGGGCAATCTTTAAGTGAGGACTACCTGTATAAAATAAATAAAATTGGCTTTTTTTCATTAATCACCATTAGGATTCAGTAAAACAAAACAAAACAAAAATAATAGAAATCGGATGGGAAGGGAAAGTAGGTGAGAAATTCACTATGACCTGTCCTGATAAAGTTAGTATGATACGTAAATGCATTTGGGCCCTAATTCTGCACATCCTCTATTTAACGAGGATCAGAGATATTATGAATAAGTGGGAAATCACAAAGGGCTGTATTAAAAGAAACTACGCTTGCAGAGTTACTCTTGTGACACCATGGTACATCTATGTATGTCTGTAAATTAAAACAAATGTTTTACTTTCTATAGGAACCTTGGGAATAACGCCATACGGTCTATTCAAGAGGATGCCTTTACAAAGCTGAAAAACCTGAAAGAACTGTAAGGAATGAATCCTAATAAGCGTTTGCTGTATATTTTGGTCCATTTTTGTGGCATTTCCTCCGGCGACTCCTCCCTCCAATAGCTCTTTTCCATATTATCAATAATTCCATTGTTCCCCGCACTCTTCTTCTTACAAGCTATTTTTGCGAGAGAGCAGATGTCAGATAGTAAAATTCCATAACTGGTGAAATTAGATCTTCCTTGTGGTTGATTTCATTGGGCTGCAGTTCTGCCTTTTTCCATTGTGCTCAGGTCCCGTCCTCTAGTCATATAGATCATATAGTAAAATACCTGCCCTTCTCATCCCCCCCTCCACTTTTATATCCGTATGATGAAATTTCAGTAATAAGCTGTCTTCGAATTTGATCCTTGAACCCATTTAGAAGGGGAGAATCACAAATGGTATCAGCAGAAGAGAATATTTGTAACTCGGCAATGAACTTGGGTTCTTGGTGCTCTCTGAAATTGATTGTCTTCCTACAGAAGTTTCATTACTCAACTGCTAGCACTGATGATGTTACCTAGTTTGATAATGAAACGTCTGCAAGGAATCAGTGAAGCTCAGAATTACAAATGGGTTAGCAGGTTTGTCACTTCAACTATGTCAGCAGAATCTTGTTTCTCACATTCTCTTCTGCGATATATATTCTGTTCTTTCCCTTGCTTTAAAATAGTGTGTGGCCTCTACAGCTAAATTTACAAGTTCATTGTTGAAGGAGGGTGGGGAACCCATGTATGGCTCTGTCCAAAATCAACCACAAATCACTGAAACTTTATTTTATTTAAACATAGAGTGAAGTGGTTTATTTATGTGGTAAACCCATGTTACCAACTGATATTTGTAGATTTAAAGGGTGTATTCCTTTCCACTTCTGGTATTGGCACAACTATTTAGAAATATGTATGGAAGACCTACCTCAAAAGAAATGGATGACCACTAAACTAGGTTTTAAGTATAAATCAAAAGCTTAATGAAGAATGGGTTTACAAATGGCTGTGAATTAGACAATTTCTCAAAAGCTGATTGTCATGCTAATACATATCACAGCAAAAGTCAAAATTAATTGTCACAATACACAATACTTTATGCTGTGCTTGAAAGCTTCCCAAAGAATTCTAATAGCTGTTATGGAAAGGAAAATGCTGGTTTAAATATATACGGTATGCTAAACTAGTTTTCTTATATTCTGAATTTCAAACATGTTTTTGGTAATCTTTCCATCTTTAAATTTTGAACTTCTCCCTTTTAGAAGTGTTATTACTTGCCTATTAGATTGGGGTTATCCAGATGTTACCTACTGCAGAATATACATTTAAACACTGTATTAAAGAATGAAATTAGCACCCCGCAGAATGTGATCATGGTCTGCTTAAACTGGGGCCTATATCTTTATAGGAATTTTACTTTTCCAAGTAAAATTAAAATTCCTTCCCCCCCCCCCCCCCCCCCACTCCAATTTACAGACAATATCCTTGTATGAATCTGTTTGGATTCAGATGGTTAAATGAATCAGTTTGGAAAGCTAACTGAGTTTGGCACAAAGCCTTTTCTGTACAGGTACAAAATGATGTGTTGGACTGGTATGGAGGCAGACTATTGAATAATTTGGTCCAAGGCTGATATTCATACAACAGCTAATACAGATCATCTTCACACACTTGCCTTATGAACATTTTTAACACTTCTGTTGCAAAATTTTTTGAAAACATTTTATTCTTTTCCTTTCTTTTCCTTTGCTTTCTCCCAGCCGCATCAACAGCGAGAGCTTCCTGTGTGATTGTCAGCTCAAGTGGCTGCCACTTTGGTTAACCAAGAAAAAACAACAGCTGCTTGTAGAAGCCACCTGTGCCCACCCGGAATCATTAAAGGGCAAAAATATTCTTGAAGTGGTCCCAGAAAGTTTTGTATGTGGTGAGTCTTCGCTGCCGCATGGTAATTTTGAGGTTGCTTTGGAGGGTAGCCCTGACGCAGGAATGACTATGTATTTTGTGGTCAGCTTATTATTTCATATGCAGTGGAGTGTAGCATCTCCTTTCGTGGTCTGCCTTCACCATTGAGAAGAACTGTAAATCATATTCACAACATCTATCGGGAGCAGTGATCCCAAATGAGCTTGGGGACTCATTTGGTGGTCATGGAAATTTGATGATAGAAGGGGTTAGAGCTTGGATGAGAAAGCAGTAACAGCCTTTCTGAGTAGCATATCCTGCTTTGATTCATTTTAATTTGGGTTCCAGCTTGGTTGAGGCTGCCTTGACTGCTCCAGCCGCTGATTCTTCTTGATTGATTTGTTTTCTTCCAGCACAAAACAAAAACGATTCTATTTGCTCTTATTAAAGGAAGGCTCTTCCCTGCTTTTTTGTTGTCCTTATATTTGTTATTTGTGTATTCCTTTAGTGTTTTTTTTTTAATACTACTTTGAGGACTCAAAACATGACTAACTCATCTCAATGGATAAGTAGAAATTATCGGATCAGTACAGGAAGTCTAAAAAGGAAGCGGACTTCATAAAATGTGCTTTGGTACCAGTGCTTGAGAGCCAATACCAGAGAAAATAAAATCCTTACAAGCATAGGTGAATAATTTGCGTCTTATTTTGTGGGCAGCTAGTCGTGGGACAGACTCACCCGATACCCATTTCAGTAGCCTACTTTGGATTTTGAGGGTAAAGTTTCTTGCATCGGCTCCAAATTAGACACCACAATTAATGCAGGTGCGCTTGGGATGATGGGGTTTCAACTTGTCAGAGTGTATGGGACTGGTTTCAATTAGTGTGAGTAAGAAGTGAGCAAAATCTGAAGAGTGTGGATTGTTAACAATTTTCAAGAGCCAGCAGTGAAGGTCTTAAGGGGGTGGATCTAGGAATCTCCTGGGGCAAAAGTAAAATTTTAAAGACTTTAGTTTTGCATGGAGAATAACAGCATCAGAGAGCTCTTTTTGGGGGGAGGGGAATATAGACTTTTAGCCTTCCCAAAGCACATACATAAGGTAAAACCTAGACAAGAAATTAGATAGAATATTAAAGCATTAGACACAATTAATCATCCTGATTAAAGTATCCCAACTGAATCAAAAATCATCTTCCCCGTTTTGCAAGAAGGCAGTGTTGTTCTGTCACCTATGGGTTTTTTTTTTTGAGGGGGGGAAAACCCTTTTTTAAAAAAAAAAAAACCCAAATCATTTATAAGAATGAATAAATAAATCCTATTTGACAGTGGTTGTAGGCACCCCTTGTGTACTGCATGAGGTTAGAGCAGTTTCTCAGCCTCAGCAAAATGGACTTCGTGGACTTCCAACTCCCAGAATTCCCTAGGCAGCATGCTGAAATAACTGCATTTATTTAACACACGTCACCTTCCTTAATCTTATTAAAAATGGCAATTTGGTAACCACAGATAGACAAGGGCCGTGGAAAGTCTCTTGGTCTAGCAACAACTGCCAGTTGTGGAATTGTCACTTCCCCCAACCATGCACTGCCTCTCTTGGAGGGGCCAGAGGAGGGGGCAGGGACACACTGCTGTTCCTGTCACTTAAAGCAGAGAGAGCTACTGGTTGTGGCAGAGCAGCTGAGTCATGCGGGGTTTTTTTTCTCTCATGCCTGGAATGTGCTAGAAGTTGGTATAGTATTGCTTGTCTGTCTGCCTGTCCTCTTCAGAGTCACAGATGTTTTGGCTTTGGGATACTATAAATTTCCCACCCCTCCTCTGGCTATGCCCAACATATCCACCGTATCCATCTGATACCAACCCCCACACCCCCAATGTTATAGCCTGATGCAGTCTCTTCTTTCAGACGTTAGAGCAGGGATGGGCAACCCTTTTATCACCCATAGACTTCAACTCCCAGAATTCCTGAGCCAGCCATGCTAGATAGAACTAGAAGCCAGAATGTCTAAATGCACCAGGAGTGATTGTTGTCGCCTCTTGGGCCAATATAAAGGCACAAATTTAAACATGAATGCCTGTCTTCTGTGGATGATCGTTCAAGGCTGCCCATGGCAGGTGCCATGTTTGAGAAACTCCTGCTTTGTAGATTATACTAAAGCCTTCATTTTGACATGTGGACTTCCCAAATGAAGGATCCCTTCCCCTATGCAGAGCCTCTTGCAGTCTGTAATCAGAGAAGGGAAATGCTATACTTTTTCGTTTGGCTACTTACTGAATTGACGTTCTGTGTGGCTTTATATAAGAGATGCATGTATCTGAGATACACACACACACACACACCAAACACACACACCATTTTTTTCCTGCATGCCTTGGAATTAGTGAATTAGTGGTAAGTCATGGAAAAGTAGTTTTGCCGCCCTTAGATCTTAAAAAGGATTTTAACTTTGTAATTTTTGTAATTTTTTTTTTGTTAGGATAGGCTCTCTTATTTTAAGTTATCTCAGTTGTTTCTTAGGACCTGTATCCCGTTTCAACTTCCTTCTGGTGTTTTTTGTAAGGTCTATTACCGTAAGGGAAACAGGCAGTAGTAGCCACATAATTGCAAATATTGTAAATGCACATAATCCTCATTTAACAACTGCAATTGTGTCTCTAGAATTTTTCTCCTAAGTCATTGCGGTTGTTAAACATGTCACCATGTGACCTGATTTGATTTTATGACCATTTTTACTACGGTCGTAAAGCAAGTAATTAAGTTAAGCATCTGGTTGTTAACCACCTGGTCATTTAGTGAACTACATGATTGTTAAGCCAACCCATTCTCCCAAATGGGCGGTTTTTGCCAAAAAACCTGGCAAGAAACACTGGAAACTGGCAAAAAAGTTACGTGACATAAATGTGAGCTGGTTGTTAAGTGCTTAAAGCACGGTCATATGACTGCAGATCACATGTGTGCGGAAGTTGTAACTTCAAGGATGAGTCATAAGTAATTTAGCAGAATAACAGAATAAGAGAGTTGGAAGGGACATTGGAGGTCTACTAGTCCAATCCCCTGCTCTAGCAGGAAACCCTCTACCATTTCCAACAAATGGTTGTCCAATCTTTTTATTTTTAGTCTTTTGTAAATTTGAGCAGTCGTTAAGCAAGGACTAGCCATAGGTGTGAGGGTCAGGACCAGTGGTGGGTTCCTCCTGGTTCTGCCCGGTTCCGCCGAGCCGGTAGCGATGATGATATGACGTCACCAAACCGGTTCTGCCCCCCCCCAGCTCTCCCCACCCCACCCCCGCATTATTCTTATCTTTTATTTGGTCCCACCCACAATCTATTGCTGCCTCCTGAGTCCCAGCTGATGGGCTAGAAGGAAAAAAAACTGTTTAAACTCTTGCCACAGGGCTTCAAAGGGCTGCCCTACAGCTGATCAGTGGTAAAAGGCAGTTTGGTGGTAGACCGGTGCCTCCAAAAAAATACATGAGTAGACCGGTGCCTGCAAAAACAAATGGGTAGACCGGTACAGCTCTGCAAGCAGTTAAAAGCCTGGTAGACCAGTACCTCTGCTAAATCCTAAAGAATTGTCACATGACCATCAAGCCACACCCACAAAATAAGCCACGCCCACAGAACCGGTAGTAAAAAAATTTAGAACCCACCTCTGGTTAGTACTTGGATGGGGGTCAATGAGGAATGTTTCAGAACTGAAGGGATAGACAGAGAAACAAGCAAACAACATCCTGGAGGAAGTTAGTGACAATTTGTTGTGCTATTCTTTCCCAAAAACACTGGGTGTGTCAGTGGCATCTTGCCTTTTCAGGGACGTGAAATTCTATTTAAAAAAATACAAGGGAGATGGAGAATGGGGATTGAGATAAAGTGTACAGTTGTATTACATTTGAATTTCATTGTCGGAGATTAGCTGAAGCAGAATGCTTTTCTTAATGATGATCAACTGAAGCTTGTTGGCATGTTTTGGGGGTTTTTTTGAAAAAATTTATTTTTTATTTTTAAACAAACATACATAAAAACATAAAACCATCTTCAATTACACACAGTGTGTCGGTTGGTTACAAGTCTTCTGTGCGTCTTCACCATATTCATAGCTTACAGTTTACCTAAATTCTTATATTATCAATCCAGTATATATCTATGTATTATTATCCTCATTAATCCTCATTTATTTGACTATTGCTATTCTTCCCTCCTTTTGTACAAGATATTCTAAGATTTGAGTCAATTTATATTATAACATTCATTTCATCATCCTAAATCGATCCAATAATAATAATACATCTTTATGTTATATTTTATATAGTTCTACCATTCTTATATTATAAAAATTTCTTACCGTATTTCATTTCCATATTTTTTTATCTAACCATTGATAAAACAAATCCCATACCTTATATAATATTGTTTATCTTCTTGTTCTCTAATTTCAAATGTCAATTTACTCATTACTCAGCTGACGTTGTATAAAAAAGAACACCGCTTTGGGGGGAGGGGCCCGAAAGCCCTACTAAGCAGGTATATACAAAAGTATGAAGGCTACTGCGTAACGCATTGTAAGCCGCCCTGAGTCTCCGGAGAAGGGCAGCATATAAATCGAACCAATAAATAAATAAATTTCAGCACATTCCATTATTGTCTTAATAACTTCATCTTGCGTTGGTATTTTCTCATTTTTCCAATTTTTTTAGCAAACCCAATTCTAAAGCTTGCTGGCATGTTTTGAGTACCCTTGCATCCTTTTAAAAGAGGGGATGGTTTATGTCTTTTCCAGACGATTTTCCCAAACCCAAAATTATTGTTGAACCAGAAACTACCATCGCTGTCCTTGGCAAAGACATTCGCCTCACGTGCTCCGCAGCCAGTAGCAGCAGCTCTCCCATGACGTTTGCCTGGAAGAAGGACAGTGAGATTCTGCACCATGCTGAGATGGAGAACTTCGCCCACGTCCGTGCCAGGGATGGGGTGGTCATAGAGTACACGACCATTCTGCACCTGCGCCACGTCACTTTTTCTCACGAGGGACGCTACCAGTGCATCATTACCAATCATTTTGGCTCTACCTATTCTCAGAAAGCTCAGCTTACTGTAAATGGTGAGTGAGGAAAAATGTGGCTTGAACATTGTCTGCATTATAGAAATTAGCGTTTTTTCCCCCTATTTTTATGATAATGCTGTGAAGCAGCTTCCTTTATCTTGAAAACGTTCCAGGTATGTGAACTTCGACTACCAGAATTCTCCAGCTAGGATTTGCTGAGTATCTGGAGGCACCCAAATTGGAGAAAGTGATCCGAGCTTCTCTCCTTCTAGATGTAAATATTAGAGCAGTGTTTGTCAACCTTGACAAACTTGAAAGTATGTGTAGATTTCCACTCCAAGAATTGGAGACTGGGGAATTCTGGGAGTTGAAGTCTACACATCTTAAGCTGTCAAGGTTGAGAAACAATGTGTTAAAGCACAGCAACAAAAAGGGAAATGACTCCAAAGTGTTGCGAACACCAGTAATAATTGCTTTCTAGTTTATTGCACAAAGGATTGGTTTGCCATTGTGTAAAAATTATTCTCCTGCGTAAGTGGTGAGAGTTAAGTTGCATCAATCTTATAAACTTTGGCTTGGCTCATTGGGATTTTTCCCATTGCCTTTATCTAAGTGTTAGTCTCTGACACGTCTTAAATTAACTTAAAACACTCCTTTGGAGTCCTGTGTTTTAATTTTAATTTATAATGTCATAGGAACTGAATGCTGATCTGTAAGCTCCACTGAATGAAGGGGTTGAGGTGGTCAAATTGCATCCCTATAAATGCCTCTCTTCCTTCTTTCTTTGTTTCTCTCTCCCTCCTTTCTGTCCTATCCTCCTTTCCTTTCCTTTCCTTTCCTTTCCTTTCCTTTCCTTTCTTTTCTTTTCTTTTCTTTTCTTTTCCTTTCCTTTCCTTTCCTTTCCTCCCCTTCCTCTTCCCCTTCCCTCCTTTCCTTTCCCCTCCCTTCCCTTCCCTCCCCCTCCCCTCCCCTTTCCTTTCCTTTCCTAGTCTTGAAGATGCCTCCAGCAAGTTAGAGGAACTTAGCATGTTACAGCAAAAAGAGAGAGAGAGAGAGAGAGAGTTTGAGTCCTATTGCACTTCAGATCATCATAATCCTCTTTTAACAACCCCATAATCCCTTGCGAGGTGGAGTCTGGGCAACTGAATGGAGCTGAAAGTTTACTGGCCGTATGCCCTTCCTGTCACCAATGCAGAGTTTTATTCAGCAGATATATTCTCAGTGTGCCCACGGAGAGAAATAACCACCTATACCTAGGATCGAACTCACAGCCTCCTGATTGTGAGGCGAAAGCTCTACCTCTAGGCCACCACACCACTCCCTATTTGCACTTAAGATGCCCAGCCAATATTCTTTACTAGCTAGAGGGTACAATCACTCTCTTTATTTTCCATAGTGCTGCCGTCTTTCCTCAAAACTCCCTATGACATCGCAGCCCGTACTGGAACAACTGCTCGGTTGGAATGTGCTGCTCGCGGGCATCCCCTTCCGCAGATTGCTTGGCAAAAGGACGGAGGGACAGACTTCCCTGCAGCTCGAGAGCGGCGCATGCACGTCATGCCCGATGACGATGTCTTTTTCATCACCGATGTGAAGATAGACGACATGGGCGTTTACAGCTGCACCGCTCAGAACTCTGCCGGTTCTGTGTCAGCCAATGCCACCCTGACCGTGCTGGGTAAGAAATGCTTATGGATCGACGAAAAGTTTGTAGATTATCTTTACTGAAAAAAAATGAACAATATTTACAAAAGGATCCCCTAGAGCAGAGGTCTCAAACTCGTGTCATCACTTTGTCACGTGATGTATCGCAACTTTTTCCCCCCTTCGCTAAAACGGGCGTGGGCACGCCCAGTGCGTGATGCATCCGGCCAGCCGGCTGTGACTTTGACACTCCTGCCCTAAAGAAGTACATTGAAAATTAAGAGGATGAAATTTAAGGAGGCAAAATTTAAAATTCAGGAGCAATAAATCAAGTGGCTAAGGATAGGATACAGGACAAATGCCTGGATTGGTCATAGAATGGGAGCCAGTTGCCAAGCATCCAAAATTTGATTTTGTGATGGAGGTGGGGGTGGGGGAGAGACTTAGCCATCGGAACTCTGGAACTAGGTTGTAAGTACTGCTAAATCTAAGTCATTAAGTGAGGACTACCTGGAATTCAGAATGGAAGAGTATGCATCTTGTAAAGCAGAGGTCTTCAAACTCGGCAGCTTTAAGACTTGTGGACTTCAAGTCCACAAGTCTTAAGTCCACATGTCTTAAAGCTGCCAAGTTTTTAGACCTCTGTTGTAAAGGAACCCTGAATGTCAGAATGGTCCTTCTTATGTCATCAGAAATAGGATGGCGTCATTTATACGGTATCATATCTTTTTGGTATCTTGCAGAGACTCCAAGTTTGGCTCATCCATTGGAAGACCGTGTTGTGTCTGTCGGTGAAACTGTGGTCCTGCAATGCAAAGCAACCGGAAGTCCACCTCCACGCATTAACTGGTTGAAGGGTGACCATTCTCTGACTGTGACCGATAGGCATCACTTTACTCCAGGCAACCAGCTGCTTATTGTCCGCAATGTTGTGTTAGAAGATGCTGGGAAGTACACATGTGAAATCTCAAATACGGTTGGAACAGAACGGGCACACAGCCAAGTGAGTGTACTGCCTTCACTTGGCTGTCGGAAAGATGGAACCACTTTTGGAATCATGACTATTGCTGTAGTCTGTAGCATCGTCTTAACATCTCTGGTTTGGGTGTGTATCATCTATCAGACCAGAAAGAAGAGTGAAGAATACAGTGTCACAAACACAGGTTAGTCCAAAATATTGTTTTTGGTTGCCAGAACATTACATCATAAGAAATAACTTTCTCGTCTCCACTGAGGTTTTTTTTCTTCTTTTTACAACCCTTTCTAATCCCTTTATTTGGGGTGGAGCAGGAGTGAAATCCAGCAGGTTCTGACAGGTTCTGGAGAACCAGTAGCAGAAAGTTTGAGCAGTTCAGAGAACCGGTAGTGGAAATTTTGAGTAGTTTGGAGAACCGGCAAATACCACCTCTGGCTGGCCCCAGAATGGGGTGGGAATGGAGTTTTTGCAATATCCTTCCCCCAGGAGTGGGATGGGAATGGGGATTTTGTAGGATCCTTTCCCTGGAGAGGGGTGGGAATGGAGATTTTGCAATGTCCTTCCCCTGCCATGCCCACCAAGCCACACCACGCCCACCAAGCCATGCCCACAGAACCGGTAGTAAAAAAATTTGGATTTCACCACTGGGGTGGAGAGTTGGTGCGACTGAACATTTACCGGCCAAATGGCCTTCCAGATGCCTTATCTCCATTGAATACAGCGTTCAAAGCTTGAAAAGCAGATTGACTTTGTTGTTCTGCACATCTAGAGGGTAATTCCAAGTGGAATTGCTAAGTATTTGCATAATTTGTAGGTTTGTCTTCACGCATTCCAACCCATCCTTCCAAGAGATTGCACATTCCCTAAGCTTAGCTTTATGTGCCAGCAGTTTTGACTATTATCCTAAATATCATTTGAAGCATACCTTTGTAGAAAGGCTTCTTTGCTCAAAAATTCAAGTGCTATGATGCTCTTTTTCGCCTGCTATGATGCTCTTTTTCCATAAAATTGGTAAGCTCGGAAATAAGATTCAAAAAGCATTGCAATAGGGCTTGTCACTCTCTGCTGCTTGTTAATCCCTGTGCTCTCACTTTTGTCAAAGATAATCTACTTGCCAGCCAAGAGGGGGTATTACCTGAAAATGAAAACTGCCCTATCTCAGAACCGCAAAACAGAAGGCGTGTTTTTTATTAAATTGTTGGTTATGTGATATATAATAAACTTGTAGTTCTTTGATACAGGCAAGAGTTCTTGCTCTTGAAATGTGACTCCAAAGGGGGAGTCACATTTGGGAATGCAATGGGAATATCTCATATACTGAGAGGTAAATGTTTAGAGCATCCCTCAGAATGCTGCTTTACTTATTTCCTGGTTAGTGTAATTTCCAGACATTCCCAGCCATCATTTAATATTGTATTTGGGAATATAATGGTGCCTGGAACCGGTCTCTACACAATTCCCAGTTTGTTTAGATCAGGATTAGATAATTATGGCAACTTTATGACCTATGGATTTCAGTTTCCAGAATTCCTGAGCCAGCATGGTTTCTGAATTTCAATACTGTTCTTATATTGTGACATTGGTTCTTTAGTTTTCTCTCTTTTTCCTGTTTTTCAAGATGAGACTATTGTACCACCTGACGTGCCAAGCTATCTGTCCTCCCAGGGAACGCTTTCAGATCGACAAGAAATAGTTGGGAGAGTGGAAAATGGCCAGCAGCCCAATGGTCAAATCCAGAGTAATGGTAAGTTTTGGGAAAAAACAGTGCTGTATCTATTTTTTGTTTTTTGCAAGGGACGCAGGCCAAAAACTCAGAACTACACTGTTATTAAAACTATTACAAATTGCTTTTCTGTTCAGAAAAAAAAACCCCAGCAGTTTCTTCTGTTCTTCAAGGGGCGTACACAACTGACACATAGCTGACACATAACAAAAGACAAGAAAGCAGGTGGGGTATAGAAAGTAAGCAGCAGCCTGTATTTGCAGCTTTGCCTGAGGAGGAAAAAAACCTTAAATTTGTAGAGTTTATCACTGATCGTCAGACCATTTCTGTATATATACAGAGTTAGTCCTCAACTTACAACAGTTCATTTAATGATCTTCAAAGCTACAATGTCACTAAAAAAAGGGGGACCATTTTTCAAAGACCATTGCAGTATCCCCATCAGTGGTGGGTTGCTCCTGGTTCTGTCCGGTTCTTTAGAACCGGTAGTAAAAGCAGCGTGAGGCTCCACCCACCTGCCCAAACATAATTAATGATCTGTGCATGCGCAGAAGTGCGCAAGTGTGAGAGAAAGAGAGCAAAGCAAGCGCATGCGCTCAGTTGCGAACCAGTAGTAAAGGTAAGTAGAACCCACCTCTGATCCCCCATAATCACATGATCAAAATTTGGATGCTGGGCAACTGGCTCATATTCATGATCGTTGTAGTGTCCCGGGATCGTGTGATCCCCTTTTGTGACCTTCTGACAAGCAAAGTCAATGGGGAAGCCTGACTCACTTAACAACCCTGTTACTAACTTAACAACTGCAGTGATTCACTTTACCACTGTGGCAAGAAAGGTCATAAAATGGGGCAAAACTCACTTAACAACTGTCTCACTTAGCAACAGAAGTTTTGGGCTCAATTGTGGTCGTAAATCGAGGACTACCTATATTATAATTTTGTGTGTCTTTTAATTGTAAAGCACTATGCACGTAGTGCTCAACTTATGACCATGAAAGACATCAGGAGCAGTAAAGCTGATAATCACATAAGTATAGTTAGTCCTTGAATTCACTTGACACATCCACAACTGAAGCCCTTAGAAACAGAGGACACTAACACTGACATCCCCTAAACCCCTCATGGCGAACCTATGGCACGCGTTCCCCAGGTAGCACGCAGTGCCCTCTCTGTGGGCATGCGAGCCGTCACCCCAGTTCAGCTCCGCCGTGCAGCTGATTGTCGGGTCTCTGCTGCTCATGCGTAAGGGGGGGGCGTGTGCACATTGCATTTTGGGGGTTCGGGCATGTGCGTGCACATTCACGCACATGCACTTTGGGCACTCGGTCCAGAAAAGGTTAGCCATCACTGCTCTAAACTCTGCTGAAGATGTTATACCTCGCCTGGTATCAAAATGTCCAGAAACCAATCCAGAAGCTCGGAGAACAAACCTTCATCCTCGTAGAGTATATCTTCATCTATAAAAGTTGGCCATGCCTGCAGTTTGACAACATCTTTATCATTTGGTTACAGGTGTTTGCCAGCTCAGCAGAGGAAGGGATGCAGAAGGCGATGCTCACTCTGTCATTTACCGACAACCAAAGATATGCTTAGAGTCTTGGAAAGGAGAAGACATTCCCGATAGGATGCTTCTTACAGACAACACAGGTATGGGAAGTGGGCCACTTCAATTTCCTTTCATAAACAGACGCAAAGCAAACTTAGGTAACAGTTTTTGACTTTGAAAAATGCTCATCTTAACACTTTTTGTCAGCGATATGCTCTCTCCATCTGTTTTCCTAAATAGCAGACTGTCAATAATGGTTATACTGTAGAAAACTGCACTTGTATAATTTACGTATTCTCCTCAACATTATTTACTTACATAAAGAACCTATGGAGCTGCCTGTCTCTCTCACACACACACACACACAAAGATCTTGTGCAGTTCACGACAACCAGAAAAGCAACAATGTGAAAACATATTGTAGGGTTTCCACCAAGGCGCCAGAACCACCAATACAGTCTCCACCCCATCCTAACCTAAGGATTATTATTGACAAATAGAAGTTGCTAAAGTAGAAATGAGGAGTAGGCATGTGGAAATGTTGTGTGATATGTGGATCCTGTCTTTTCAAATATTCTTTTAAGAAGCGTATAAATCTTCAGAGTCTTTCCGCGATACTTTGTATTGAGTCAGATGGGGTTTTTCATTTATATTCATAGCGACACATAGTTATTTCAATTAAATGTATTGGCCCATAGATCTCTAAATGTAGTCCTTGACAATTGAGTCCAAAATTTATGTTGCTAAGTGAGAAATTTGTTAAGTGAGTTTTGTCCCATTTTACTCCCATTCTTGCCACAGTTGCTAAGTGAATCGCTGCAGTCAAATTTGTAACATTATTGTTAAGTGAACCTGGCTTCCCCGTTGAGTTTGTTTGTCAGAAAGTTGCAAAAGGTATCACATGACCCCGGGACACATCAAAAATACACACCAATTGCCAAGCATCCAAATTTTGATCACGTGATTATGGGAACACTGCAACCATCGTAACTGTGAAAAATGGTCGTAAGTCACTTTTTTCAGTGCTGTTGTAATTTTGAACGGTCACTAAATGAATGTTTGTAAGGCGAGGACTACCTGTACTTCTAAAGAACTGTGGCATATGCCTACCCAGCTCTGTGGAACCACGAATAGAGCTCTCTAGCATGAAACACAATCTTTCCCTAGGATGAAAAACTCCAGAATTCCTAACCAGTCATCCTTGTTCATTGGGAATTTGGGCCATTGAATATAACATATTTTTCTGTCTATAAGACGCCCCCATGTATAGGTCGCCATCCCCCCTCTTTTTTTTTTCTTACCCAAAATTCAGAAATCAATATTTTAAACATTAAATAGAAGACATTTACTTTGCAGAGTAAGACATTCGCTTACCGGTACCGGTATTTATTTTTTTGTTTTCTAACATTTTTATGGGGTCAGAACGCTCCGACATTACTGTATCTGGGCACTGGCTACACGCACTCCGTGGCATCAGTTGACATGTTACATAAGGCTTATGATTGGAGGAAACCTGTTAACTTGTCTCTGCAATCAGAAGTTTCGCTCGTGCGCTTAGTTTGCAGAGATAAGGTACCAGCAGTTCCGCAACCATGGTTTTCCTCTCTCACACCCCACCACCTCCCCATGTATAAGATGCCCCTCTATTTTTAGATAACTATTTTTTTAAAAAAGTATCGTCTTATATATGGAAAAATATGATACTTGGCATACCTATCAGTGACAGGTAGACTCATGAAACCATTGGTATTTCTTCTACCTGAATATAGTTCCAATTTGTTACATTTGTTTTCCTTTCTGTCTCAAGCCTATAGCTTGCCTGCCGCATATACGGACTGCGATGGAAGCGTGGATATCAACGTTTATCCAAAGGGCCCGGATTACTATTCTCTGGCTGCAGAGGCCATGACGCTAAATACTCCCAGTAGCAAAGACTCTGACAAGCATGGTGGTGTACTAACGGCTAACTGTTCCAGCCCTCTAAAGTGCAGCACGAATATGGACAGTAGAAAATCAGATGTCAGTGGCACTATTTATCCTAGCAATCATGACAGGATATCAGCGGCTTGCGCAAGCAAGCTACCTCTAGAAGACAGCAAAGGTATGGGCCTATTTTGAGGGTATGTTTCTTAAAATGCCTTCCACACTTTCCAGGTTACCTTTGGAAGTCAGTCTCTCTCATTAAATCTAGAGTGAAGGCACCCAATTAGAAAGCAGGAGACTGTTGAGTTCTAGTCCCACCTCAGGCATGAAATCCCAGTGACCTTGAGCCAGTCACTCTTTCTCAGCCCAACTCGCCTCACAAAGGTTGTTGTGGTGGCGACAATAGGGGGGGGGGGGGGTGTTAGTTATGTTTGCCACCTTAAGTTATTTTTAAAAATAAAAAAGGCGAGATACAAATAAATACCTCTGCATTTAAGATGGCAGATGGGCGAGGGACAGACAGAAGCTTAGGTATGACTACGTACTCGCTTTGCTGCGATCTAGCGGCCATTTGGATTTTTCTAGCCCAGATATGGTAGACCTAGCTAAGATCTGTTTCAGATTGGTCCATCCTTTTCCTCCAAGTGACCCCTTTGGAGTTGTTATCTTATATTTAGTTTTTATTCTAGAAATACATAGGAGCCCTCTGGAAAATAACTAGAAAACCAAGATTGGCCCTTGTTGTTGTTGTTGTTTTTCTTTTTTTAGTCAGCAGTTTTGCCCAGGAATGTAGAAGCCAAAATATTTCTGGCAAAGAATATAAGAGCTGAGTGTTTTAGTAAAGAGAGGGAAAAAATAAATTGCTATAGTAAAACTATTATCCAGAAATTATCATAAAACAATAGAACTACAAATCTAAGTCAAAGTTTTGTGTAGTGGTATGGCTCAGTAAAGAGTATTTGGTAACCTAGAATGTAAATGAAGAATTAACGTTCCTTTAAAAATTGAACATAACATTTTCATATTTTGAACCCCAAATATGAAAATAATGGGAGAGAGCAAAGCCGATCTTGGGATATCATGTCAGAAGTTTTATGTAAGAACACTGTAAGAAGTTGGCAGGAGCTTCTGCCTCCCTAGAACCACAAGTGCAATAGAGCAGAAGGAAGAACATTAAAACAGGCTGTAGAAAAAGCCCTTCTATATTTATTTGTGGTTAGATTGTGTAAATAACCTACAATAGAGAGCTTGTGGCAACTTAACATTTGTTGATAAAATTCAGGAACAGTGAACAGTCTGATGATCAATGTCCTAACACATTGATTTGGCCTCCATAAAGTTTAGTTGGCCTACATATTCAAGAGAAAGGCTGAGACTAGGTAATTCCTCCATACAAGTCTGATATACTCGCAAAATTGGCAGCTGTCTATCAATACAGCCCTGTAGAATCAAACAGGTTTCTGAAGGGTGAAATTAATCCTGCTCCAAGCTGGCCTTAATGGTTGATACACTTGCTTCAAACCTCAAAACTGCAATAGGAACGTTTAACGTACTCTAATGGATAAGCAAGCCAGGTTCTAACCAGGATTATCTAAGATATACTACTTATTAGTGCTATAATATGTGGCCAATAAATATGTAAATCATTCCGATCTGACTTTATACACAGGCTTTATTGATTTTAAAGCAGTGCTCAGTTATTACTCTGGGACACATTGAGTAGATTACAATAAATCAAAATGTTTAGCTTTTCCCGATAGAAGACGAAGGCATAAGCGGATAATTGATTCTCGTGTACTAGAAGTGATTGTTCAGATCTGCAAAAGTTTCCTTATTTAAAGCTTCGATAAAGTTAGTAATAGCACTTAGATTTATATACCGCTTCACAGCGCTTTACACCCCTCTCAAGAGCAGTTTACAATATCAGCATATTGCCTGCAACAGTCTGAGTCCTCATTTTACTGACCTTGGAGGGATGAAAAGCTGAGTCACCCTTGAGCCGATGAGAATCAAACTCCTGGCAGTGAGCAGTGAGTTAGTCTGCAATACTGCATTCTAATCACTGTGCCACCACGGCCGTAAAATGTTAACGACAATTCTGTATCAATAAATTAAGTTTACTTTATTGTCATTGCACCTCGTACAACAAAATTAAATGCCATCTTCAGTGTACATTATAACTATAAAAATAAAACACATACACACATCCCTCACATTCTATACAATTGAATTGAAAACCCGATATTGCATTAATATTGCACTACACAGTAGAATTCAATATAGTTATTTGCTCCACTCAGTCTCCATTGATAAGCAAGGGCTGGATGTCTTCTCTATTCCTTCTATAGTCCACTATAAACTCCTTGGTCTTATTGGTGTTAAGGACCAAGTTACTGTCTCCGCACCACGAAAGCAACCAGTCCATCTCAATAAGACAGACTCATCTCCCTAGAGATGAGTTCCACCACTGTTGTATCATCTGCAAATTTAGTAATAGTATTACTAGCGTGAGTGGGGATGTAGCCATGCACATAAAGAGTATAGAGTAAGGGGCTCAACACGCAACCCTGTGATGTACCAGGGTTAAGAATAAGGGCTGAAGAGATAGGATTATCTAATCTGACCTTCTGAGAGCGGCCAGACAGGAAATCCATAATCCAAAGGCAGATTGAATAAGAAAGTCCAAGGTCCATAAGTTTAGACATTAGTCTATGTGGAAGTATTGTGTTAAATGCAGAGCTAAAATCTACAAAAAGCATCCTCACAACCCCCCCCCCAGATGTTCCAGATGAGCCAGAGCAGTATGAAGAGTGATGGCTATAGCATCCTCTGTAGATCTATTTCTTCTGTATGCAAACTGGTGTTTATCAAATGTATGCGGAAGACCAGAAATGATGTGCTGGCAGACCAATTTCTCAAAGCACTTCATGATGATTGGAGTGAGTGCCACTGGTCTGCAATCATTTAGGTTATTGATAGGGAACGTCTACTACTTCTTACTGTTAGGAATCACTACTCAAGAACGTTTCCATTGGAAGGGGGGGAAAGTCAGGGATTTCTACTAAATTTCCAAATCCTATGTTGGGTGAGAACCACGAGTGAGGCTGGGTCACTCTTTATGGACTCTAGAAATACTCTACAGCAGGGTTGGGCAATTAATTTTCCCAAGGGACTACATGAGCAACTGGGACTGGTGTGGAGGACCAAACCAATAGCTCCTTCTTGTGTTCTGCCCATTCACCCGCATGGCGAATGTTCTGCCCATTCACCTTCGACCAAGGTAGAGGTGGATGGCTGAGCCCATGTCTCCTCACAAGATGATTTCTGCCGCGCCTCCTCAGGCTGCTTCAGGTGAGGGGTGAGTGCTGCGCAGGTGCTGAAAAGCACTTTATCTCCTCGCTCTTCAGCCAACTGAAGGAACGCATAGGGACTGCACAGAGCTTCTTCTCCCGCCCTCTGTAGCACCATTTATCTACATTTGATTTCTAATTTCCAATTGACTTCACGCAGACCAGATAGGGACAGCCAAAGAGCTGGATGTGGCCTGGGGACCATAAAATGCCCTTATCTGCCCTAGAGCAAAAGCTATCTGGCATCAGATACAGCCTAAATTAAATTGTGACTGGAAAAAATCAAACCTAGATTCAAATAAGATTAAGTAGAATTAGATTTTACTTATACTTAGGCCTCTGTACAGAGAAAGAGAAGGGGGTGGTAGAGATAATAGCATGGTTTGAGACATTCCATCCTTAAAAGTTCTTGTTTTTAATTGCCTTGCAGGTCCTCCACAGCCCTTGGACGCCTGTGAGCCTTATGACTGTTTATTGCCTGCTGAAGGCTCTCTGCTACATGTAAAAGGAAGTGCTGAACTATCTGAGGCATTACCTGGGGGAGAAGTGCAGCCACGGCTTGTCTCCAATGGTCATTTAACAAGGTCACCCACCTCTCTCCCTCAGTCCAGCCACTGAAACGCTGACAAGGGACCCAGGAAACTTGGGAGGTGCAAATAAACCTAGCGCGCTCCCTCTGTCTCTCCCACTTATTTGCACAGAAATTATCTAGGCTACTTCTACCTCAAAGTCTGAATGGACAGCTTTGCAAATTAAAGGAAAAGTGACAAATCCATGAGGTATGAGAAGCAAGCTTGAGTAAGGGAACAGAGCCCTGTTTCTGCGATGCCCGCTTGTAAATAGTTTTTAAAACTTCCCCGAGAAGGATCAGTGGCTCCATGTTGGCTTGCAAATAAAGCACAGAAATGCAAAATGTTACGATGTAAAGTGAAAAAAAAGTATTTGATAACAAATGTGTACATAAGAGTTTTCATATATATATATAAATATATAAATATATATATATATATATTATATCTTTTAACAGAGACTGTTTTATCCCTTGGTGCATGTGTGACTGAGTGAAATTATATAATGTTGACAATATGCTTTTTTTTCATTGTTAAGGATTTTTTTTCTTTTTTTAAAAATCCTTCCCAGCCATCTCCAAGACAAATACTTCTGATGTCTTTTAATTAAAACTTTGAGGTTAGGACCACAAACTTTACATAGAGAAGACCACACTGATAAAAATGCCCTTTCTATGGTGCCCCATTGTAGGGGTGTGCTGTTTCAGAGAAGTGCTCTACACAGCACACCATCAAGAGCTGAACATTTAAACCTTCAAATGCGCAAATGACATTTCTGTTGAGAGTTCAGTGAGCCCAACAACTGTATGGAGGCTCTGCCATAGAGCTGGGAGGAATCTTCAAGCAGATTAGATGGAATGTGTCATTTGCCCGTGATCGTTGCCATTCAGCTCTTTCAAATAGACATTGAACTAGTTCATTGGTCTAACCGTCTTCTCAGAAATATTGATAGCACAATGGTGTACAGTATGTTTCTTCCATAGGCATGCTCCCAAGTGAATGCATAGGACTATGGTGCTCTGAGCTTAAAAAGCAAACTGAACTCTGCTCTTCTAATGTTGAGGGGTGAGCCAGATGCTCCAAGAACCTACTTTCATTACCTACTTTCTGAAACATGACTGAATCAATGAGTTTCTAGTGGATGCAAATTGGGCCTGCGCCAGCGAAGGGAGTGGCAGTAAGCAAGAGTTTTTTAAGACAGCACATTGAAATATCCTTGCTTTATGGTGATTTCTGGAATATTTGCCCATCTATCCAATTTCAACCTTAATTTAGATGCATGCAACCTTGTGTCAAATCCCAACTTCTATTTAAATATTAAATGTTCATTGCACTAGCAATGATCCTAGTGGAACAACATTTAACGGCCAAGCTCACCTCAAAAAGCAGCAGCAGGAGCAAGAAGATTAGAGAGGAGACATCCTCATGCTGTTTTATTTTGCATAGGAACTTATTAATGTTTTCTTTGGGCACCCTGACACCTTTTATAGAGATTTCAAAATGTATTGCTAATATTGCAGTAACCTGACACAATGAATAATCCATTTGCACACACACCCCTAATTTCCTTTTCTTTTAAGTCAGACTTAGAATTCAGGTTCATAGGTAGTTGCTCCAATTCTGAAGGTCTTCTCTGTGTTGTGAGAGACTTTTGATTTAAAGATCTATCAAGCAAGGAAAATCATTTAAAAAGCACGAATTACCTTAGGCTACTTTGCTTTAGTTTTTATACACTGTTTTAAGTTCACTTAAACCCTCGACACAAATGTGAACACATACATGAAAACTGTTTTTATAACTTAAGTGTGGGGTTTTGGTTTTCTTTTTTATTTTTGCTGTCTCTTTTGATATTTATGCCTATGTAGCTATGGTAGTTCCCAAAAGTCATTCTCAACCCCATTTGATCCAATTGTAGCTCAGGCTGATTTAAAGTTGGTAAACATAGGTTAGGACACTGTCTGTAGGGCAGCATCAGCTTCTGTCTGTTCTTCTCCTTATTTTCTTTACCTTGACTTAAAGGCCAGTTTCAGAGAAATAAAGATAGGAAACATGATTTAGTTTAGGATATTAGTTCATACTAGGGACGTAATATAGGAAACACTTTCTTTGTGGGAAGGGACAAATAGACTTAAATCTACTCTGAAACACCAAGGAAAGCTTTTTGGTATGTTCTTATATTAACCAGACTGTTTGACTCTAAAGGAAACATTAACAACCAGATTTTTCTAAATAGACCTTAGAAGGCCAGCTGGCACAGGTTATTTCTCTATCGTGAGGTTTAGTATCTTGCTACAGCAACTGGATAGGAAAGAACCAGAGGTTTTGGTGTGCTATGTGCAAGCATTTTTCTACATAATTTTGGGAGGTGAAGGCTTTCATCTTAATAGG
Organism: Ptyas mucosa; assembly: GCA_012654045.1. Lineage (NCBI taxonomy): Eukaryota > Metazoa > Chordata > Lepidosauria > Squamata > Colubridae > Ptyas > Ptyas mucosa. The sequence goes on along the minus strand of WNWU01000011.1, from coordinate 11,946,321 downwards.
AAACCTGTGGTAAAACATACTCTCTCCCTTTAAGTAAGTGAAAGATTTTAAATATCTGATTACTATGCCATTACTATGCCATCTTCCTTCTCCTTCAGTTGGCGGGAAATGTATAGCTGTGTAAGACAAGTTTTGCCATCTGCTTTTTAGCTGAAGCTGGACTTTCTGAAGTAATGCATAATTTCACCAACCCCCTTATCTCCAGACAATAAACACACTTGCACTTTGGAATAGGTGTCCAATGATATAAGGTGCCAACTTGTGGCTTATTTAGTGATGTTAAAGAAAATGGATCCGCTAATAGTGAAACATATTCAGGGTAAATTTTCCCCCTTGTTCGTAAAGAGAGTAAGTGATGTGATTTCTAAAGAAAAGTGAGCTTGTAAAGGTTTGGTTACAAGGTGAAGAAGGTTTCTAGGTAAAGATGAAGGTAAATGTGGAAAGGCATAGAAAAAAAGGTATCATTGGAATTGCTAAGCACACTTGCCATATTAACATTTTGGAAATTTTAGTTTTAGATACAGTTGTTTAAATGTTACTTCCACTAAATATGTGAATCTGCTGCTTCTGCGAGGCAATGTGAAAGAGGAAGTATTAATTTTTGTGTAAAAAGTTATTTATTTATTAGACTAATGTGGTACAATGTTGTACATTGAGAATACATTGTAAAGATATTGGAAGTGTTTAACAAATGGCATTGAAGTGTCTTTAATAAAGGTTCATTTATAATACCAATTATTCTGCCTTGATTCATTGATCTGCGCTTTTTTAATAATTTGGTTTTGGGGGAAGTAAAATGAAATTCTGCATTACTACGCTTCCTGGATTTTGAAGACTTTTTAAAAGGCTATGACTATTTCATAACCCGCTAATAATGGGCTAGGGTGACCAAATGGAACTTGTTTGAATAGCAATAAAATATTTATAGCTCAGGGTTGAACTATGGGATTCTGCGTGCTTTCTTGAGTTTGTTTGTTTTATTACCCAACTAGGCAACATCAGTGATAGGAACGAGTAGAGTTTACATCAAGGAGAGCACCAAAGATCTCACAGTTAGGATCATGGACATAGCCTATTTCTACGTCATTCACTACACTAGTTCAATGAAACACACAAGTTATCTATAATCAGTTTGGGGAGATTTAGTTGCCAATTTTAGCCAATGTCCCACTTTCTTGTCTCTAATTCTGGTGTTGCCCAGAATCACCCAGTTCCTATTGGAAGAATCAGAGCTGATTAGTCTTTGAATGCAGGAGTATTTGGAAAAATTTAGGACTGTAGGGTAAGCTGATGTTTTGTTTTGTTTTTTTGAAGTTTTACTTTGGAAGATTGCAATAGCTACCCATTAACAGAGAACTGTGCCCTACGTGTCACCTGGATGAGAGCTCAGCTTGAAGGAGACTTCATTTGAATGACACATTTACACCAAATCCAGTAAATTGGGTGGTTCCTTTGAGCAAAAAAAGTCTCACTTATAGCAATAGCACTTAGACTTATATACCACTTCACAGTGCTTTACAGCCCTCTCTAAACAGTTTAGAGTCGGCATATTGCCCCCAACAATCTGGGTCCTCATTTTATCCACCTTGGAAGGATGGAAGGCTGAGTCAACCTTGAGGCTGGTGAGCTTCGATCTGCCAAACTGTTGGCAGCTGGTGATCAGCAGAAGTAGCCTGCAGTACTGCACTCAACCATTGTGCCACCGTGGCTCTATCTTATGTCCCTTGTATCTCTATTTTATGTCCAATTCTGCAGCATCTGGGCTGGAAATAAGCTTGGTGTGAATTGAACAGTGCCTACTTTTGAGTAAAAAGTATAGGATTGTGTTTTCAGGGAGTTAAACTTTACGTTGTGGATTAAGCTGAAACTGCAGGATAGACATTCAAATTCTGCATGAGGTCAGCAGAGGAATTTTGAAATTGCAATAGCACTTAGACTTGTATACCGTTTCACAGTGCTTTACAGCCCTCTCTTACGTGGTTTATAGAGTCAGCAGATTGTCCTGAACAATCTGGCTCCTCATTTTACCGACCTCAGAAGGATGGAAGGCTGAGTCAACCTTGAGCCAGTGAAAATCGAACTGCCAAACTGCTGGTAGTCGGCAGAAGTAGCCTGCAGTACTGCATTCTAACCACTGCGCTACCAAGGCTCACGGAATGGCAACAACCCAATGCTTGGTTGGGAAGTATACCCATCAGGCAAAACCCAAGTAGACAAACATAATCTAGGGTGAATAGCTCTTTGGGGTGAGCCATCATGGCAGTCAAGCTCATATATTGGAGCTGGGATGCAGCTCAAAATAGCCCAGATTGTGGCATGCAATCAAAACCTTACGACCCTTTGACTTTGACCTCCCTAAGGATTTGCAAGTGGCTAAAAATTCCCAAAGTGTTCTTCAGCCACCAAAGCCACCTTACTCCTTTGCACTGTGATCTTTTTGGACTCGGCATCTGTTGCAGTCCATCACTATCCCACTCTGCCTCTCAAGCAAGATCTCTCATTTTTGTGACTGTCCCTGGAGAAGAGGAATGGAGCTTTCCTGCACGAGATGGCATCTTCGTTTCCTCTCCTCACCCTTCATCAGTTCTTTCCCCTTCTCTGTATCTTCATTTTTTTCCCCCACCTCCTGCCAAACTGATTCTTCGGAGGCAAAGGATGGGAAAGAAAAGAAAAAAACCCAAGCTTCCTCTTTTTTTCATAGGGAATCTTGTTAGGCGGTAAAATAATACAACCTTGTACTCAATCAGTACTAAAGAAATTCGAGTCTAATTAAAAAAGGCAGTCTTGCTTATCCAAGCAAGAATACTGGCTATGCACCTGTAGGTATGAACAGTGGTCTAGATTTTCCAAATGGGTTTCAAAAAAGAAACAAATGGGTTTTTCCCCTTCTATACGTTTTAAAAAGAAAAGAAAAAACCTTGTTGCTTCTTCCGTCTGTCCTCCAGAGCATGGCAAGTCTTCAGTCATGTTAATGGTGCTGTTTTCTTCTCTGGGGTGACTCTGATGCCATTCTATGATGAATATGTGTAGCTGCTATGCCATGGAGACCAAGCTGTCATTTGCACATCACACTCCCTAAAGTGACTGCTAATAATAATAATACTTTTCAGTCCCTTGGCTGCAGCCCCTAAATAGGTTTCTTGCCCCCCAAAGCTGAATTTCTTGGCAGACTCTTCTCCATGAGCTCACCACCATAACAGGACTCTCCATACATGGATATTTTTTTGTTAAGGAAATGGAATTACGGGATTTCTCGTTCTTGTTTAAATAGAGTCCAGGCTACTGAACAGCTGCTGAGCCACAGGAGGCAGGAATGGCAGGAAGAAGGGGAAGGGAGAAATGTAAAGGGATAACTTTTATGAATGTGTAATTTTTCCCCCTTAGAATTAAGGCGGGGTGGGTGGGATAGTGGCTCCACAGCTGTTCCTCTTGACCAAAATCACAAAAGCGAGCTTCGGATCTTGTCATACATCCCGAGAAAGATAAAACCTCCAAGGCTAATGGAAGAGATTCGAGGGACGACTCCGGCAAACAAACTGGAAGAAAAGAACAAAAGTGATTTAACATTTTGGAAGTTCTACCACTAGGATGTTCTACCCTCCACTCCCGCAAATACTGTAGAGAGGCTCCCCTCCGTTTTGAAACTGCTTCCCTGAATGTCAACTTGAGCTCAACTTATTTGTAACTGAGGGCTGCATAAGGGCAGATTTGGGAGCAAAGCTTTCTGAGATGGGGTCACCTTAGTGAGGAGAGTGTTTGGGCCCCTTGGGAGCTACTAAACAGCTGTCAAAATGAGGCCATCACTGTTCTCTTCCAAAACAGGGCTCCCCAATATAGTCCCCAATAATTCCAAACGTGTCACCAAATTATAAATAATGTGACAGAAAAACGAAAATAATCAAACATAGGAAAGTTCATGCGTCCAAAATAATGTTTTCTTTCAAATTCTGAGAGATGAGTTTTTACATAAATTCTGCACACGGGTGTTTCCTGATATCCAAAAAGTGTGGGTTTATCTCATAAATATATACCGTATTTTTCGGAGTATAAGACGCACCTTTTTCTCCCAAAAAAGAAGGTGAAAATCTGGGTGCATCTTATACTCCGAATGTAGCCCCGCCCAGCCTTACAAACAGAGATTTCAGAGGCTGAAAGAAGCTTCAGAAAAAAAGCCTCTGAAAGGCTTTTATCTAAAATAATATGGCAAGCAACAAAAGAAGAATCAGTAAAGGTTCTAACCAAACTATGTTAACAAATCCGGAGAATGACACAATAACCAACAGATCAGAAGAGGTTAATCTACATACCAATACCAAAGAAAGGAGATTGAACAGAGTACAGATAGTCCTTCAGAATAAAAGCCTCTGAAAGAAGCTTCAGAAAAAAAGCCTCCAAACAGAGGCTTCGGAGGCTTTCAGAGGCAGAAAAAAAAGTTTTTTCTGAAACAGAGTTTTAGAAGTTTCAGAGGCAGAAAAAAAAGCAAGGCACAGAGCTCACAACCAATGAACCTGTAACTAAAAATCACCTCTGGGAACAGCTGATTGGGGGTATTCCGGGAGGCTGATACACCAATCAATCAGCTTTTTTCTTATTTTCCTCCTCAAAAACTAAGGTGTGTCTTATACTTCGGTGCGTCTTATACTCCGAAAAATACGGTAACTGAATTATTTTTCACAACAGACTTGTGTATGTTTCCTGAAAGAGGCATGGGTTTTAAAAACTTAGGCAAGCCTGGGCAACTTGAAGAACACAAGGGGTCTCGAGAACTCAAACACGGATTGCATACTGGGAAAATAATAAAAGAACGGATAATAGAAAAGGAAGATGGTCATTCCAGGGGAACAGACACATGAACCCTTTTCTCACAACCAATCCTTGCTCAAAAATCTGGGGAAAGAGCCACAACTTCAAGGGTTATTGAAAGAAGCACAGGATTGGGGCTGCTATAGCACCATACTTCATGTTCCCATCAAATGACACTGCTTAACTTGTGGGAATTGGAGCATGTGCACCGTTGGAATTTAAAAGATGGGCAGAAACAGTAGGCGAATGGTGATAGCCACATCGTCCTGTCAGGGATCTGTAGAAGATAACCAGTACTTTGAACTGTACCTGGAAGCGTAGCAGCAACTAAGAGCCTTGGATAGTACAGTGGTCTAAAGCCCTGTTATTAACATCAGCTGCCTGCAATTATTGCAGGTTCGAATCTCACCAAGGCTCAAGGTTGACTCAGCCTTCCATCCTTTCTAAGGTAGGTAAATTGAGGACCCAGTTTGTGGGGGCAATAAGCTGACTTTGTATAAATATACAAAAGTATGAAGGCTATTGCTTAGGGCATTGTAAGCCGCCCTGAGTCTCCGGAGAATGGCGGCATATAAATCAAAAAATTTTAAAAAAACAAAAAAACTACTGCAGTTCACAAATGAGATGTTACGGACGGGACATATGAGCATATGTGGTTTGGATGTGGTAAAGTTAAAAATTTTTGGTCCCAAATAGAAATTGAAATCAGTAAAATATTTAAAAAGGAAATTAAATTGGGATTAGGCATCATTTTCATATTCAAAATAACTGATAAGATGCTAACAATTGAAGAAAGGGAGCTTGTACGAATATTGATTATTATGGGTCGAATAATAATAGCGAGATACTGGAAATTAGATATTGATTATAATTTGGCCGAATGGTATAAAGAAATTTGGAAATTTGCCCTTAACGATAAGCTAACATGTGAGTTAAAATTCAGGAAAGGTTTAATAAAGGAAAACTCATTCTGGAAGATCTGGCAACCGTTTGTGGACAGTGCAATTGAACATTTGGAAGAGACGACACCAGTACCTACTCAAAGAGACTTTTGGAGGAACTGACAACAAAGATATGAACTCCTCTCTTTCCCTTGTTTTTGTATTATACACTGGGTGATGCTTATTTATGTTTTTGTTTCTGTTTTGTTTTTGTTTATGTATTTCGAAAAATTCAATTAAAAAGAATTAAAAAAAAACAAATGAGATGTTACATAGGCATAGCATAATATGCCCGTAAGTGTTCATGCTGCCACATTCTGGATCAGCTGAAACTGATGTTCTTCAAAGACAGCTCAAAACAGCACACTGCAGTTGTCCATATGTGAAGTAACCAAGTCACAAGTAACCATGAAAAGGGCCTTCTGATCCAAGAAGAAGAACAACTGGCACACAAGAGAAATCTGTTCAAAGGCCTTCTTGGCGACGGCTACTACTCAATTTTCAAGCAAGAGCTGAGAGTTCAGGAAGACACCCAAATTGTGTGTCAGTTTTGTCTGGAACAATGCAATTCCACTGAGAAGTAAACCAGGACATCAGAAGAATTATGAACCCACAGCCAGTCAAGTCTTGTCAGAGATCAGCTTAAGCCTATTCTTTCCCATATGGACCTTCATATATTTCAAGGACTGGGATAAAACTTTCCGAAGTCTCCCCCCACACCTGAATCCATCCAAGAGATCGCTTCAGGACAATCCATAAACCAACATCTATCTCCAGATACCTCAGCATATTAAGCATCTGCAATTCAACCTCTACTCCAGTCCTGCTGTAACCCAGCACTCTTCATACTGCTCCCTCCCATGCCAACACCACAGCAATCACTACAACTCATTGACTCCATTGTCTTCAATAAACCTTAGGAAAACTTGGTGTACCTCCTGGTACTTTTGATGTGAAACAATGGCCCAAGAGCCTACTCCATTTTGCCACTTTCTATTACATTTTTTGCTTACAGAAGATACAGTTAGTTCTAAAAGTCGCCTATGGGTTGATCTGAGACTGTGTTCAGTACTGCTAAAAGCAAATATAATTGCAAATGGTGACAATTTTTAATTGCTAGGCCTGTTCAATAATTATATAAATGGCTAATTGACAGTGCTACCGCCTACAGAATTTAATGGTGATCTGCCATTTCCAATAATGTTTACCCATAATTTAATTACCACACCACACCAAAACTCTTTCATTTCATTCAACAACCATTTTTTTCCTTTTAACGACCCTGTAACCACTTGCAGAATCGAACCGACTGAATGGAGCTAAGAGTTTACTGGCTGGATGCCTTTCCTGATGCCTATGTGGAGCTCATAGATGATGTTTTCTCTTTGCACCCAGAGAGAGAAATATCTGTCGCTACCTAGGATTGAACTCACCGCCTCCTGTTTGTGCAGTGAGAGCGCCACTTCTAGGCAACCATTCAACAGCAACCATATAATTCTCTAAAATTCAGATTAGGATAGCCTTATGACATCTCTTGTTGGATGTCTTCCTTGTAAGAAACAAGCTCATCAGAATCAACAAGGATATTACTGTTGTGGCCCGCCAGCTGCCAGCGGAGCTGGTGGCAGACTCGGACGATGAGGAGATTGGGGAGGAACTTGGGCCAGTGCTGGAGTCTGGGGAAGACTGATGGGTGCTCTGCATCAGATGTAGAGCGAGACAGGGCCATCCAACATTTCCCAGCCACCGGAGAGGCAGCTGCCTTTGGAGGCTGAGCTGAGTGAGGAGGAAGAACCGCTGGAGCCTGTTCCAGATGCATGTATGCGCAGAGCAGTTAGGAGAGGTGAACAACGGAGGACAAGGAGTCAACTCAGGAAGAAAAGCACAGGTGGATGCTGATGGCCCCTCCCTGGCTGGGGAATAAATAGAAGGAAAGGGGAGTGGTTGTCAACAGTTTGTATTTCTGGAGATTTTGCTCATTGTGTTTCGTGCATCAAAGACTGCTTGCCAGAACATAATCTGCAGCCTTTCGGCTGGGAGCTCACGGCCTTGCAATTATCGCAAGGAACTGATAAGGTCTGTTGCTGCCATTAATGCCTTGCCTGGACTTTTCGGTGGGTGGATGCAATTAATTCACAAGAGCTAAATAAAAAGGAGTTTTTTTGTGACAAGGAGTCTGTTTCTTGCTTCTGCTAAGGCTTGGTCAGAACAATTGCTACTAATATCCTAAAAAGAAAGGGTTGTTTTTTTGAATCAAGCCAGCCGTAATCAAAACTTCGGATTAATCTGTGCTTTGGAGAATGTGAGACAAATTCTATCACAGCCTTTTGTGATTTTTTTTCCTCTCGTCCTCAAGCCATTGCTAAATCAGATTCAGGGTTCTTTGTCTTCCTTCCTGCACTTGTCTGTGGTCTGCTTCAGGGCTGTGGCAGGCAGATGGAAATGTTTTATGGTTTCACTAGACAGCAATCCACTGCATCACCGTAATTACAGCTTTAAAGCGAAGTAATTTGTAGCAAGACAAGTACTGACAGAAGATTCCCTCAGCAGATCGGCACATCTACACCAAGACGTGTATCTGGAGATTAGAAGATTCCTACTGGAAAAGGTTAAGCTGGCACCGATCCGCAGCCAAAGAAATTGCCACTATTATTTTCTCTATTCAATTTCTCTTTCAAATGCTAATAAGAGTTCTGGCTTACCTAGCTCTTTCTGTTCTGATTATAGTCCAGTCATTTATTAACTCCTTCCACACCGGAACATTTTAAGAATGAAACACTTTAGTTTGGTTTTCTTGTTAAGCAAAGAGAGGCAGGAAACAGATTTGCCTGGAGTATTTCAAGTTCTTCCCAGGGCCATGTGTTGTTTCCCCAATAACTGTGTTGTTTTCCATGGATATAGCAGACTTCTATAACTTGTAGGCCACTCTCAGGCCACTAACAGAAATGAGGTGAACTATATGGAAATATGGAACTCATAAACCTCCTACCTCACTGCTTTAGCACACTGTGAAATCTTATTAAAGGGGCAGAGATAAATAAGGCATGCTTACAAGGTGTCAAATCAGGAGCAGTTATTTCTAAATAAAGCTATAAAGGGATATAATCCAAAATAATTCTTGATAAGTATTTTAATAAATGTATTTCACTAGGTGCTAACACATTTATTAGAGTATGCTGAGGGATCTCTGTCTATCTATCTACTCTGCTTTAGGTTTTAATTTGGCCTAATAATCCCTTCCAAAATTTTTGGCTCTCTCTACAGATGAGTTTGGTCACCCTTCTTTGCTTAAAGGTGATATAAAAAATTCATATGAATACCAAGACTGATACTGTGTACCAAGACCTGATTCCTGTCCACAGGTATTCTCTCTAGTACTATTTCCTATCTCAACTGATGACTATCAATCAGATCCTTACTGTGGAGAGAAAATAATTACAGATTAACAGAGTTGGAAGGGACCTTGTAGGTCATCTAATCCAACCTCCCTCCCAAGCAGGAGACCCTACACCATTTCTGACAAATGGCAGTCCAATCTCTTCTTGAAAGCCCCCAGTGATGAAGTTCCCACAACTTCCGAAGGCAAACTCTTCCATTGGTTGACTGTTCTCACAGTCAAAAAATTTCTCCTTATTTCTAGGTTGAATCTCTCCTTGATCACTTTCCGTCCATTATTCCTTGCCTGGCCTTCAGGTGCCTTGGAAAATGGCTTGACCCTTCTTCCCTGTGGCAGCCCCTCAAATACTGGAACAGTGCTATCATGTCTCCCCTGGCCCTTCTCTTCATTAGACTAATGTAAAATCAAGGAGTCAAGGAAAACCTCACGTCCATCCCTAGGACAGGTTGTGCCACTGAAATCTGGAATGGCAGCCCAGTTTTGCTGCCATTTGTGTGTTGCTGTTTTTTTCTTCCCTTGTGAATTTTATTCCTTTGAAGATCTTGATTGTTTCATGTGTTTCCTCTAGTTGTTCCTTTTTTATTACAACAAAAGTATTGTCTACAATTAGGTCCAGAGTGAGAGTTGGGTCCAGTCTAAATCCAGTCATATGTAATATCAGACAGGCAAGCTAAGGACTGCATCTAAGACAGTCAAGTTTAATTCTCCCCCCTCCTCACAATGGCGGCCAACTCCAACAAGCATAAACTATGCTGATTAAAAGCACAGATAAGCTCAGAGAACTTGATTGCCCATCAGTTGGTTGCAACGCCCAACAGATTGAAGTTTAGGATTGGAAGGAATAGGGATGTCAGCGTTCCAGAAAAAAACCCCAACTCCAAGTAAAAACTCTGAAGCAAGCATTTTTCAAAGTTCTATTTACTATAATAGGTAAACTGGCACATCTGGGAAAATCTGAATCTGAGAAGTCCGGATTTTTCCTCAGTAAATCAAAACCCCCCAAATCATCCCCTCACTCCTCAGTCGATCACATGCTCCAATCACCATCCGTCCCATCTCAAGACAGCACTCCGACCACTCCTTCTCCAGATGCCGGATCGCCCTGACCTTGACCGACAGGAAGAATGCTATTATGTCTACAAACAACCCCTCTACTAAATCCTCCCTCCTACTTTCCCACACATGAGAAGATAGCAGCATGGAAGCTTCCAGCCTAATATGGCTTCCAAAGCTGACAAGGGAAAGTATTCAACTCACAACCCTGGCCACTGCAAGCCCTTCCCCAGTTTCTGTTCAAAATATCTCAGCTAATAATTACTGCCTGGCACTCTGTGGGGCTGCATATAATACTACTATGAGGCGTTGAGAAATGATAGATAGACTAAACTTGGAAGTCACTCATCCGGGCATGGATTCGAAAGAACAAAACTGGTACAAGTCTATGTCTGGTTTATGGCTCTTTTAGTCTCTTTTTATAATTCCCCCATTACATCACAGTGACTGAAAAAAGAATTAACATCAGCAAAGAGAAGATGGGATGTTAAACCGCTGGCCCTTGCTTCAAGTGCCAGTTGGAAGAAAATATGCAGCCTCTGGTTTTAATAAGGTAGCAGTCTGCAGTCTGAGGTTCTACAGTTTCTCTTAGTTGGCTGTGAAATAACAGGATAGGAGATAAGGCAGTTCATCATCTATCCTTTCAGATGGACACCATGCTTGACACTTTCCCTGTTTTGATTAACCATTTATAATTGGTAAGAAAACCTTGCAGATTTGGCCTGTAATATTTCCAGCCGCTTTCCAAAATTTCCTTGAGGTTGCCCCAGTTTGCCACTTCTCCTTTCCTAGACATCGCTCAGAGCTATAATTTTTCTGACTCTATGATCCCAGACAAATTTCAGTCACCGAAATAATAAATAAATCCCCAGAACAGACAGAGGAATGCAATTGTAGGTTCCAAGCCTGGCAGCTGAAGGAGTCCATCAATGAAATGTGATTTTTTTTTAGTTGCAATTTTATATAAATTGTATTCCTTCATAGTTCCTCAAGCTTTCTACGTTTATCAGTTCTAGTTAGCAATGCCTTCTGTTACAGCCATTTCTAGAGAGGATCATCCTGCCAGAGAAGCACCCCAAAGCAGGAAAACATCATCAAGAAGACCACTCTGAAAGGCCTCCATCTCTTTAAGACAGGCCAGCATCATCTTTGGGCCACATACAACCCCTGCTAGCAGCTACATTATCAATTTTCAGTGTTCTGTCATGGAAACACGTGGCAACTCTAATGTACATGATTCACAATTTTAAACATTTAAAATAAAACTTTTACTAGAAAGCAGGGATAAGAGGAAGTCAGAATATCTTTGCTTTGGCCAACTTGTATCACCTCCTCATCCATAGTACTGTTACATCCAATCTATATCGCTGTGCTGACTATAGTCTTTCATTTCTCAAAATGACATATTCTTCAATATATATATATTTTTGAGGAAAATATCCAACCACTATCTCACGGATGTCAAACTCGCGGCGTCATGTTGTTGTCATGTGACATTTTGCAATATTTTTTCCTTTCGCGGAACTGGGGCGGGCGTGGCCCACATGTGATCCATCCGACCCATCTTCCTTCCTTCCTTCCTTCCTTCCTTCCTTCCTTCCTTCCTTCCTTCCTTCCTTCCTTCC
>WNWU01000011.1:11896563-11927859 GCA_012654045.1 Ptyas mucosa | reverse complement strand
GTGCGTCGTAAGTGCGAGGACTTCGTCGTAAGTGCGAGGACTCAACAATGCTTGCTCCTGGGAAGGAAAGCTATGGAAAATCTAGACAGCAGAGATATCTAAAAAGCAGAGATATCACCCTGCCAACAAAAGTGTGTATAGTCAAGGCTATGGTTTTCCCAGTTGTAATGTATGGCTGTGAAAGTTGGACCATAAGGAAGGCTGAGCGCCAAAGAATTGAGGCCTTTGAACTATGGTGCTGGAGAAGACTTCTGCGAGTCCCTTGGACTGCAAGGTGATCAAACCAGTCAGTCCTAGAGGAGATTAACCCCGACTGCTCTTTAGAAGGCCAGATCCTGAAGATGAAACTCAAATACTTTGGCCACTTAATGAGAAGGAAGAACTCACTAGAGAAGACCCTAATGCTGGGAAAGATTGAGGGCAAAAGAAGAAGGGGACGACAGAGCAGAGGACAGGAAGGCCTGGAGGAACGTTGTCCATGGGGTCGCGATAGGTCGGACACAACTTAGCAACTAACAACAACAACATCAACAAAGACTTATATTTAAAAATATCACCATCCATATTTGTATATTTAAATTAAAAGCTCCTGGAGGACTCACAACCCAGCAGCCTGAAGAGTTTCATCAGTTAGAAAGGAAATTTGGATGTCTTATAAAAGGAAAATTTGAGACACAATAGGAGCAGAAACTTCAAAACTGGGCATTTCCTCTGTAACTCTTTAACCAATTTAGGATTGGAAGAACTGTCTTCAGCATCTGCACAGAGTCACTTCTAAAGAGAGATGTCATCATTGACTTTAAATGCCTTGTATGGGCAAGGAAACTCTCTATAAATGCAGCACTGTAAACTTGTCAGACCTAATTAGAGCAGAAGGGAAACCAAGGCAGCTGTCCAGTTTTATGGGCAAAAAAGCCGTTGCTAGAATTTTATTGTTTGCAATCTTCACTTTCAATAGATTTCTGCTCTTATGACATGTCCACGATTGAAGAAGAAATGTGTTTTAGGGACTGAATGAAGTGGAAATCGCTACAGCATTCATCAATTTCTTCAAATGCATCAAAACAGTGTTGTCGATCCAATACATTATAAAAAGCATCAATGTGGATTAGATCAATCTAACTGACGGAAGGAAACCTCTACACTGCACAGAATAACAAAACCATATTAACAGCAATCTATAAATCTAGTCTTACTTCAGATAACAATTTCCTTCTCAGAGCAATCCATCATAACAATGTTTTTTTTAATTAAATAATTTAATTTAATTGGGATATAGGGTTGCCAATAAATACATTCAATAATCTAAACTTTTGGAGGAGTCTCTAAAAAATTAAATGCATTTAAAATATTTGGCTGAAGGACAGGCTTTTATATTTTTCTCCTTATTAAGGTGAGATATTATAGCTTTGACCTTGCAAATTCACTAGAGAAGACCAATATTTGGTTCAAATGTGTTTTGCATCAACATTTTCATGGCTGTTGAGATATGTATTGCGTCGTTTTGTAAGTTTGGGGAAGGCACCTGTAGCAGTAGAAAGGATTGCTTTAATGTATTTATTTTATCTTATTTTATTTTATTTTATTTTATTTTAATTTTATTTTAATTTAATTTTATATTATTTTATTTTATTTATTTTATTTTATTTATTTCATTTCATTGTTTCATTTCATTTCATTTCATTTTTTTATTTTATTTATTTATTTATTTATTTATTTATTTATTTATTTATTTCATTTCATTTCATTTTTTTATTTTATTTTATTTATTTATTTATTTATTTTTATTATTTTTGTCAAACATGTACAAGATAACAAGTATAGGTATGAACATAAACATGAACAAAGGAAGTAAATATAGATAAATGGGGACAGTAAGACAGGGATGGTAGGCACGCTGGTGCGCTTATGCATGCCCTCTTTGTGGACCTCTTAAGAATGGGGTGAGGTCCACAGTAGACAGTTTGAGATTGAAGCTGTGAGGGTTTGAGGCTGTAACAACAGAGTCAGGTAGAGCATTCCACGCCTTGACCACTCTGTTGCTGAAGTCGTATTTTCTGCAATCGAGTTTGGAGCGGTTTACCTTGAGTTTGTATCGATTGTTTGTCTGTGTATTATTGTGCATCTCCCTTCTTAGTGTTGTAGGGAAGCTGCTTGCCCGTGTCGTACTGAAGAGACTCCAGGTGCTTGCAGAGAGTCCAGAATCACAGTGTGGATTTCAAGCCAACAGGTCTACTACTGACATGGTATTTTCCCTTAGACAGCTGCAGGAGAAATGCAGGGAACAAAGACAGCCACTTTTCATAACCTTCATAGATCTTACAAAGGCTTTTGACTTGGTTAGCAGGGATGGCCTTTATAAAATTCTCCCCAAGATTCGATGTCCACCTCAGCTCCTCAACATCATCAGGTCCTTTCATGAGGAAATGAAGGGCACTGTAGTTTTTGATGGCTTAACATCAGATTCCTTTGATATTAGAAGTGGAGTGAAGCAGGGCTGTGTCCTCATGCCAACTTTATTCGGGATCTTTTTTGCTGTCATGCTGAAACATGCTTTTGGAACTGCAACAGAGGGTATTTACCTCAGACCAGATCAGACAGAAAACTCTTTAATCTGTCTAGATTGAGAGCAAAGTCTAAAGTCCATCTGAAATGCTTACTGGATTTCTTCTTCACTGACGATGCTGCCATCACTGCTCACTCTGCTGAAGACCTTCAACAACTTATGGACAGTTTTAGCAAGGCCTGCCAAGACTTTGGACTAACAATCAGCCTGAAAAAAACACAAGTCATGGGTCAGGATGTGGATTCACCTCCCTGTATTACAATCTCTGCACAAGAACTGGAGGTCGTCCATGACTTTGTGTACCTTGGCTCAACTATCTCTGACACTCTCTCTTTAGATACTGAGCTGAATAAACGTATTGGTAAAACAGCCACCACATTTTCCAGACTTACAGAGAGTGTATGACTTAATAAGAAGCTGACGGAACACACAAAGATCCAGGTCTATAGAGCCTGCATCCTGAGCACACTCTTGTACTGCAGTGAGTCTTGGACCCTTTACGCATGGCAGGAGAGAAAGTTGAACACCTTTCATATGCACCGTTTCCAACGAATTCTTGGCATCACCTGACAGGACAAAGTTCCAAATAGCGCAGTCTTGGAACGTGCTGGAATTTCTAGCATGTATACACTATTGAAACAGCGACGTCTACGCTGGCTTGGGCATGTCATAAGAATGGCTGATGGTCGGATTCCAAAAGATCTCCTGTATGGAGAATTAGTGCAGGGAAAGCGCTCAGAGGGAGACCACAGTTACAATATAAGGATATCGACAAGAGGGACCTAAAGGCCCTGGGAATGGACATTAACAACTGGGAAACCTTGACCTCCGATCGTTCAGCTTGGAGGATAAAGACACAGCATGGCCTTCTCCAATTCGAAGAGACACTTGTTCGGCAGGCTGAGGCAAAGAGGCAGTCCCAGAACCAGCGAAATCTGGGGGCACGGCAGGGGACAGAATGTATCTGCCCTTAGTGTGGAAGGGATTGCCACTCTCGAATTGGCTTTTTTAGTCACACTAGATGCTGTTTTAGGACCTCTTTCCAGGGCATGATACCATAGTCTCTTGAGACTGAAGGATGCCATTGTATTGTGGTTGAAGCTGAAGAAGTCGTTGACAGGCAAGACGTTGTAACAGACAATTTTGTGTACTATGCTTAGATCGGACTGCAGGCGGCGCAATTCCAGATTGTCCAAGGCCAAAATTTCAAGCCTGGAGGCAAAGGGATGAAGTATATCCCCAAATATACTGATTTGTCTCTGCCTCTGGGTAGCCTTGATTCCTTCTGAGTTTTTCTATCAGTTCCAATCTTGGTCACAAGCTGCAAAAAAGTACAGCCTCTAGCTCTTCTCAACAAAACATTACATTGAGCTTCTCTGCCTCTGTAGAACATCTGACACGTAGAATGACAGTGCTTCTGATCATGGACTTTGTATTTCCACGTCCTTGATCATGACAGCATCTCTTTCCCCTTTGCTATAATACAAACTAAACTGGACAATTTAGCCAATTTTTAATTGGCCCAATTCAAAGAATTGGGAGGATTGTTGTAGAACTGCAGAGCAAATACTCCATTCTGGTCTCACTTATCAGCCAGGGGATTAAGAAATTGGGGGCTGCATCCCTTCCAGTTCTTTGCTTAAACTAGAGAAGCAGTTTTCATGTAGGACATTCTCTTCCTCTCCCTCTCTTTCTCTTCTCCCCTTCCCCTACCTTTCCCTACTGCCCAATCCTTTTAAAAAACTGCTTCTTTCTTATGTTAATATAAGTTGAAGAGAAGAAACATTCTAGCAAATCTGGGCAACCTGCGGTATTTTCCCCCTTTTGGTAACTGTTGAAAATTAATGGAGTTGTTTTTTCTACCCCTTTGAGACAGAAAGCACATTAAAACTGAAGGATAAGCCCTAGAATAAACAATCTAGTGTTTGAAAACCATGACTGCCAAAGTAAAAATCAAAACCCCATCCATTTACCTGATCATCTACCCACTGAGCCTCTTTGATTCTCCCAATGTCAAGTGAGGCCCTCAGCCCATGTCCAATTGTGTCATTCAATATCACTCTTCTGTCCTGTGCACCCCATTCATCCTACTACAGAGAATTAGAAGACTCTGCAGGACACACCTGAGACATTGAGGACAAGCAGAATTACACTGGTGTGATGTTGGTTGTGATTCAATGCTAGTAGCGGCTGCAACGAAGCAAGGGTGACATGAAGATGGGAAACCTGCAGTTGTTGAAGCTATTTTGACTGTCTTTGGAGACATCTGCCTAACATATTTCTTGCCTTTTTCACTTCAAGAGGAAGAACTTGGAATCTTGCCTAGACAATTCAAAATGGGGAGAAAGAGAATTCTCATCAGTTTGCTTTAGAAAAGACTCCTTCAGTCGTCTTTATTTAAATTGACTGAAATCTTGTGACATGCCAATGGTTACATATGTTTCGCATATGTTTATTTAATCTTTTTAGTTCATCCTGTTGTTGAAGGCTCAGGATTGACATATACATTTTATAAGATGGCTTCATATGCAGAAGAGGAGAATTAAAGGAAGTCCTTACTCATCCATAAATACAATTTTGTGTAGGATGCTGAAATTCATACAGGTAGTCCTTGACTTACAACCATTCATTTAGTGACCATTCAAAGTTACAACAACACTGAAAAAAAGTGACTTAAGACCATTTTTCACACTCATGACCCATTGCAGCATCTGCATGGTCATATGATCAGAAATTCAAATACTTTGGCAACTGGAATGAATTTATGAAGTTTGCAAAGGTTGTGTGATCACCTTTGGTAGTAATGTAACAAGCAAAGTCAATGGAGAAGCCATATTCATTTAACAACCATGTTATTAACAGCTGAAGTGATTCACTTAACTATGGCATGAAAGGTTGTAGAATGAGGCAAAGCTCACTTAACAACCATCTTGCTTTTGCAATGGAAATTTTGGGTTGTATTTGAATTGTAGTCATAAGTCGAGGGCTATCTGTATAGTGTCCCTGAGTCCTGCAAAGTGTACACAAGCTGAACCTTTACTAGTGAAAATATCTGGGTATAGAAAGAATAGATTCAGTAGAATTGGCACTGTGGATGTGGAGAAATATGGCATCCTTTTTCAGAGTCCATCAACTTGAATATTTTTAATATAACAGTCCAATATTTTAATACAGTCCAATATTAAATGTACAAAGATATCAGTGGTGGGATTCAAAAATTTTTTACTACTGGTTCTGTGGGCGTGGCTTGGTGGGCGTGGTGTGGCTTGGTGGGTGTGGCAGGGTAAGGTTACTGCAAAATCCCCATTTCTTCCCGATCAGCTGGGACTCGGGAGGCAGAGAATAGATGTGGGCAGGGCCAGTCAGAGGTGGTATTTACCGGTTCTCTGAACTACTCAAAATTTCCACTACCGGTTCTCCAGAACTGGTCAGAACCTGCTGAAACCCACCTCTGAAATACAAACATCCACAACAATTCAGAACAACAGAATGATCTTTTATATAAAATATAAATATAATACAAGAAACTGAGGTTAATTTCTCAGCCAGCTTTGTGTTCTACCAAGCAATGGGCCAGAATTACAACATCCTCTATTTCTCTTCCATAATATTATTACTCAGCCCACATGAAGAATGTCTTGCTTAGAAACCTGACCTACAATTTCCATACAACTGAAAGGAGAATGATAGGTCAGCAGTTAATAGGGTTCATATTCTTTCCTTTTTTGAAGCTGAAGACTATTATTGCTCTATTCAGGCAAACAGCCAAGCCTATTACTAGCCTATTAATAATAGCACAAAGAACTGAAAGCAGAGCTGTTGATTGTTGCTATAAAATTTCTCTAACTTGGAAGATTCACACCAGCACCTTACATTTTCACAGGTTTGCCTGAACTATCGTCCCCCGTTATAGAAAGAAAAGGGAGGGGGAAAGAGAGAATTTCTGAAAAATCCTACAAAATTTCAAAATAAAGCAAATAGAAATTTCACAACAATCTTCCAGTAAAATTGTTTGCTAGAATCAGACTATTCCTTTTTAAGATATTATAAGGAGATCAGTTGCAGCAATCCCATTTTTTGTTGTCAGGTAATACCACATGGTTGCAGCATCCCAAAGTCCTGTGATTACTATTTGTGACTAGTTTTTAAGAAAGATCTATTTAACTTGTATATATGCAACTACACAGACCCATTGTACCACAGACAACGTGGTACAGCAGTGTGCTAACTCTGAATCGTCATTGGATGAGGGGATATTAAACAAGGATCACCTGTATTTGCAAAAGTGGCTTTCAGGAGGAGAGATTTATTTTACTCTCTGAAGATTCAAAATAATAGTTTGATTATTTTATATAAAGTAATTTTATATTATATAATTAATGATTACAGTTAAAAAGTAAAGTTAAAAACACATTTTTCCAGGTTAGGGACTGGGGCATTCCAGATTCTATCAGGAATTTTCCAGTGGTGAGGAATACAATCTAGCTTTTGATTATTATACACATAGAAAAAGCATATCACCAAAGCACACCTATCCATTTTTGTTTTTAGGGTTTATATTGGTGCTCAATCAATTTTTTTCTGATAGAAATAGAACACAATTGCAGAAAAATTCTTGCAACTGCATATATTTACCTGTGGTCCACATGCTTGTACCTGGTTGCAATATTACTAATAAATACTAATGAAAATTAATAGCGTAAAACAACAGATCTACTATTACTTGCAATTTTGATAATTTTGTACAGTCTGGCACTTAGATCATGACAGTTACATTATCTGAAAGTTCATCCATCTGTTTATGTTCAATAATTCTTCATACAGAATGGAATGGAATTTTTATTGGCCAAGTGTGATTGGACACACAAGGAATTTGTCTTGGTGCATATGCTCTCAGTGTACATAAAATAAAAGATATTCATACATATTCATACATATTAAAAAAGAAAAAAGTGTCTCAATTTGGTTGGAATTAAAATTAGATTCAGGAAAGATTCAAGGACTCTGTGAGTTTTGGTCCTATTTTAGGCATGAAGGCCAGCTGCTGACTTTCTCTCTCTCTCTCAGTCCACCTCACAGGGTTATTGTTGTGGGGAAAACAGGTGAAGGAAAGTGTGTTGAATATGTTTTCTGTCTTGAGTTTTTTGTCAAAATAATGTAGGTGGGATATAGATTAAAAAACTAAACAAGCTAAATAAAATAGACAGCAGCTACCATGCTTCCCGTAAGACAGGGTCTTATATTTTTTTGAACCCTGAAATAAGTGCTTGGCCTTATTTTCGGGGAGGTATTATTTTGGGGCGCATGGAACAAGACGGGGCTTCTCTTGCCGTCTTACCTGATTTCCAGCTCTGTCTCCCTAACCCTAACCAGAGGAAATGGCAGGGACTGGCTGCACATACATTTAAATATTTTCGGGGAGAGTTTATTTTCAGGGGGGGGTATTTTCGGGAGAGGGCTTATTTTCGGGGAAACACGGTAGTATACAGAAGATAAAGAAGAGAGTGATAGAACCCATTCATAATTTCATTTATTGTTTTCAATCACTCAGACAATTATTTGATTGCAGGCTTCTGGTTGCATGTTAAAGTTTGTATTCCTAGACCTAGGCCTTTGTAGAATTCTTTACAGACATACTAGTAAACATAACCAAAAAATACATTGCTAATACATCATAGAAAGTTGACTTTAACCACTCAAGTTTTACCAGCATTAAAAACAGAAAAGGACAGTGTTGGTGATTTAACTTTACAGTAATGTTTGTTTTTTTCTGTCAAGTATAAAACCTTTTGGTTAAGAAAGGAGCCAACATTTTTATTTTATTTTTTTGGCTAACATGAGAGATTAAAAATCAGAGGGTGTATGTTGTTTAATTCCCCCCCCCCCCTTTCTCTGACCTCTAGAATACTTTAAGTAAATTTTGTGGTAAAGCAAAGACCACAAGCACAGGGGGTGTCTGAGACAGTCATAGTGTCTGAATATGCTTTTTGTGGTATTGGCAACATTGCTTTGATTAAGGATTGGCCCGTGGCTGGAGTTTGTACACTTTTATTTTCCTTCCCCCAAAATACTGTAACTGAATTAAATAATGCAGAGGCAACTGATCTTACTTATATATGTTTAAAAGATTTTATACAATAAGTCCAGTTTCATTTTGAAGTGTAATTATATATCTTCATCTCTTCATGACTCACGCACAATTCAGCAGACGAAATATTTTAGGCTTCTAAATTTTCATGGGAAAGGAGGGTTAAAAAAAAATTATACTCTGTCTAGAGTCTGTTCCCCAATCTCTTACAAGATATATGAAAAGATTGAGACAGCCAGAATCTGCAGGGGAATGTGAGAAGTAAAGTAAGTGACGATACTGGCTTTTGTTCAACAACTGTTAATACACTTTGTGACTCCTTCAAAATCCAGTTTGGAAAGTTAGCATTTCAGCAGCATTTGAAGATTTAGCAATGGCTTCTGCCCAGACCACATGAAGCCTCTTCATAGATCACAGAAGGTTCCCCAGATCCCAGCTCATGAAAACTAGAATATCAGTACAGGGAGTCCTCGTCTTACTACCTTATGGAGTCTGCGCAGCTGTGATGGTGGTCATAAAGTGGATTATCATGTGACCAACCTGATTTAAATGAGCCTTTTGAGGTGGTCGTTAAGCAAATTCTATTTGCTATGGGGTTTTTTTGCCAAAAACTGGAATTAAACACTGGTTTTTTTGGCAAAAACGTTGCAAATTGAGTTATGTGATGGTGGGATCCTGCAAATGGCAGTAAATGTGGACCGGCTGTCGAGCATCCAAAATCCGGTCATGTGACCGTAGAGGGGTGGGGCTGGCCATCAGAACTTGGGAACCAGGTGGTATCTTTGGGGTGGTTTGTCATAACTCCGAACAGGTGCTAAGTGACTGGTCGTAAATAGAGGACTGACTCTTTCTCAGGTGGGATACCACGTTACTTAGGAGACAAACTCAAGGTATATCAAGACTGAGAAATTGTGTGGGTGCCCATTTCCAATTAATGTATCTGCCTTATTTTATACAAAAGATGAGATTTTGTTTTACATAATATAAGAGAAGCTGAATAAGCCTTCAAGCCTTTTTCTTCTCTGAATTCCCCCTGCTGGATGTGGAAAAAGTGTTCGGCATAATAGTACACAAATAGAGAATATGCAGTCCCTAAGTTCAGTGCATTTCTTTTTCTATTAAAAAGAGGATAATTTATAGTCTACCTTACATATGAACTGAGAAACCAAGTCCAGTTCAAACTTCCAAAACCTTGTTAAAGTCAAGGGGAACTCCAATATTATTATTATTTATTAAATTTGTATACCGCCCTTCTCCTGCTGGACTCAGGGCGGTGCACACCCAATACTTGGCAAAACCCCACGAATTATGTCTGTCCAAGACTTTTTTTAGGCAGCATGTATACAATTCTGTGTGTTGTTCATTAAAACCACTGGGAAGCTTTTACTCAAAGAAATGGGCTTTTTACTCAGACAAAGGGATAGCAAGGCAACCAAAACCTAAGGCTCCAAGCTCAACTATAGAAGCTGCGTGCAAACTTTATACCAGAAAATGTCCTCTGGTTTATGTTTGACTGATTCAGTGGTTCGATTTCAATATGACATTAAAAAGGACAGGGAATAATATTCTTATTTCTATTTCTGAGATCAATGTTTCAAAAATAATGATTGCAGTCTTAAAAGAGAATTGGAACAAAATCTTCAAGTTACATTTTCAAGTAATTTCACTGCCTAAAATAGTAATGATATTAATAAGTACCTAATGTTCGTTAATTTCTTCCAGTGACTTTGCACACTATTGGCAAAGAAAACTGAAAGATGGAAAGGTTTGCTTTTAATGAGTAAGTGCACTATAGTCTAAAAATAGTAAAAATGTAAAGACATGAGAGGAGACTGAAATATCATCAAGGAGGAAGAAAAGCTTTATGTATTAAAATAATTTCATGCAACGTAAGTAAGTAGATGACCGAACTGAATAAGTGAACCAGTATTTACAAAGATAACTACATTTAGCAGTTTCCTCAAACTGAACTCTTCCAGAAATGTCGAATTATGACTTTCATCATCCCCAATCACCATGACAACTGGCCATGCAGCTGTTTGTGAGGGAGTATATCATAATTGCCCTGGGGAAGGCTACTATAACATCTTCAGCTATTTAATCATTCATACAACCATTTTATTTTACCCTGTCTCTGAATGAATTGTTAATTTCTAAGAAAAGACTCCAGATGTTAGGATACTTCAGCCATAATGAGAAGAACAACAAAAGGTTCAGAACTTTTCAAAGACCATTGTAACTTCAAACAGTCACTAAGCGAATGGTTGTAAGTCGAGGACTACCTGTGTTAAATTTGGGTGAGTTTTACTTGGCAGCAACCCTAGAGTATAATTGTTACTCCTATTTGCACCTTCCTTCCCTCCACCTTCAGAACCTGAGGCTTGAGGGTTTTTGCCACTCAATCTTGAGCTGCCCCTAATTTGAGATTTCTATCAGACCATTACACTTCCCTTCCCCGCCCCCTTGTCAGATGTATGGGATGGGCGGCACTTGTGACATCTGAAAGGAAATTATTTTAAAGCAGGCTGTTATAATAGGGCAAGGTGGCTCTTTAAGAATTCAATTAACTTTCAGGCTCTTTTGCAATCCATCATCCCAGAGCATGTCCTGCCACTCTTCATTCCAGGCAGAGTGTCCGGAGACTGCCCAGATGTTTCAGCCTCCGGTTCTCCTCCGTGGAAAGTTTCCGCCTGGAGGCTGCTGCGCATAGACGTTCTGTTCTCCTGACTCTCCTTAATCTAGAGTCCTGTCAGAGCTGTCACATGAAGAGTGAATCATGGGCCTTACTGAGAGCCCTTGAGCCTGGAGAGGAGCTCAGGGCAGGCAGCTGCACAAAACCCCGCACCCAAATGCACGTTCTCCTCACAGAGTTTTACAGCTCAACCTTTGGATAATCCCAGAAGCTGACTGACAGGCCCTGTTTGTTCAATAACAGAAATTTGCCAAAAACAAATTGGCTGTCTTTCAAACTGACACCCTGGCCTGGGTTCCTTAGACTCACCTTCTTCTCCCCGGTTCCCCCCACCTCCACCCTTCTCCACATTCCATCTTCTTCATTCTAAACAAACCGGAATTATAAAAGAATGTGGCTGCCTCGCTGGCCTTCATAGAGTTGCACTCTGTCCCTCCTCCCTGCTTTTCTTCTTCTATGTTTCCCAGGATAACATATAATCCTTTGCACCTGCAAATGCTCCACAGACTGCAGACTGCCAAGAATCCACCACGTGTCCTTGCTTCCATGACCAAAGTTCCTGTGTTTAAAGAGAGAGAGAGAGGAGGTGGGTGGACAAAATGTTAGTCTCTGCCTTGCTTGCAACTTGCTACTTTCCTATCAGGGTGAGTGGGTGCTAGAGTTTTAAATGGCTATTTTTGTGGCATCTTCATTTATAGAATGACTAGGTCTCTTCCACCCACCATTCACCCCCACCCATCCTGCCAAAAGGCCACATATAAAAGTGGTTGATCTGAGGAACGATAAACAGCACTGAAGCTTGTTTGCAGAGAGTTAAATACATATTTGTTTCAGCCTGGATAAAATGCAATTTTGCAGATACTGCCCGGATCTTTCTTCCTCTTGGGAAGATAAAACATGAACAAAAAAAATACTGGAAAAAAAATACCAGCAGTGACTTCCAAGCTGAATATTCATGCCAAACAATATATTTTCCAAACAACTTTGGCTTATATATTAATAGTATTAAGATATACTAAGTTGAGAAGTCCCAAAGCTAAGCAATCATCACTATTAACAGTAATCTTAATGAGGCAGAAAAATGGCCAGAAAATAGTATAACTTGCCCTAGACAACCCGCTAACTCTGTGTTTCTCCACCTTGGCAACTTTAAGACATGTGGACTTCAACTTCCAGAATTCCCGAGCCTAGAGAATTTGGGAAGTTGAACTCCACATGTCTTAAAGTTGCCAAAGTTGAGAAACTTTGCTCTAACTATACGTATGGCTAAATTGTTTAGATGTATCTAACAGCTGAGCTGGGGATCTGTATTCCCACCTGACCCACATTTTGGGCAGAAACATCTAAACTGAAAGCCAATTTACAGTTTCAAAAATAATAGCTAATTATGAGCACATTCTCCTCCAGTCTTCCCAGAAAACTGATTGACAAGCAATCCTTAAACAGCAGCCCCAATTCCAGGGCATTAAAAAAAAATAATTCTGAAGAATGCTGGAGAATGAAATTTCAACAGTCGAGTCTTGTATCAGTAGATAGAGCATATCCAAAGCAAGGCTCATCTCACAACCACAAAAGCCACAACTATTTCTAGAGAAAGACGGAGATTCAAAAGTTCAAACTGAGACTAGCCTTCTTTGTGATGCCTTCCAGATGTTTTGGAATACCTTAGCTGCTTTCACCAGCATGGCCAGCTATAAGGAATGATGGAAGTTTCATCAGAAAACATCTGAGGGCACCAGATTACAAAGAGGTATTACAGGTAGTATTATCTCTAATTTAGGTACATGCTAATTTCTAAAAAAGTTGAACTGAGAGACAAGAACCAAGAAAACTGGACAACAACCTTCCATATAAGAAGTCAAAGTAATTTAGATGACCATGGCCAAAGGGAGAATGCAAACTGGCCAACAGGAAATAAGATAATCCCCTTACAAAGAGGCCAATTTAATTATGGTGTTTCCACAAGGCAGGGAAAGCCCTACTCTCTGAATCATTTAAAAATAGACCACAGAATGCAGCACTTGAGAGCATACTACAGGGAATAATTCACCACTGGCACTTGACATAAATGAGCTAACATGTTTCTTTCCATTTCCTTGTTTTACATGGAGAGCCAGCTGAAAATGTGAAAGGAAAAAGGGAGGAAAAATACTTATCTGTTAAAGGGGAGGAGAATGTTTTATAACAATTACAAAGTCTACAAAGTTTGGTGGAATTTTTAACCTAGAGAACAAGGATGTGTATATATTTTCTTGAGGAGTGCATTCAGAACTTTAATCCAAAAATGGGTTAAAAAAATCAGTTATCTTACTCTGTCCTCTCCCCTCTGTCTGTCTCCCTCCCTCACATACTTCCTTCTCTTCCACACGTACTTCTCTCTTTTCCCATTCTCTTCCTTTCCACAAATTTATCAGGGTGGGACTGACGGCTTCCACCTGAGATGTGAGCCAATCAATGGCAGAAATCTACTCTCCGACTACATATATATGCTTGCTATTCTTCTCTCCTGTCAATTCCCTTCCCCTCCTTCCCTTTTTTTTCCTCCTTCCCTTTTTTTCCTCCTTTCCATCTTCCTCCTCATACTGATCTCTTCTGCGTGTAATTAGGCAGAATGTCATATGTAAAATTTTGCATAGAGTTTTATTCATTTATGCTACATATAACATTGGGAGCTTGGGAAGATAGATGTGGATAGAAAGGAATCCTATAATAAGACTGTATGGGAGCTTTTGAATGTGATTTAAAAAATCCCTTGGAGTATGTTACTTAAATTGGTTATGGTTAGAGTCGCTTTGTAAGCAAGATGAAAGATCTCTAAATTAGAATGTAGAGGATGGACGGACGGACGGACGGACGGATGGATGGACGGACGGACGGACGGACGGACAGATATAGACAGATAGATATAGACAGATAGCTCTGCCACTAGGAAAACCAAGGATTACTCTAACTATGGTATAGTTTTTAGACATTCTGTCTCGAGACGCTATTTTGTTGTGAAATATACAGCAAATTCTTTATTGTGCGTGTTGTAATTACCTTTTCCAAATAACCTCATAAGGTGAATGCTTATGAGGCATCAGATCAGATAACATTTTCTGCCTGTCTGAAAAAAAAATGATATAAATGCCTGGCAGGGGAAGATGGATCAAATCTGATGTCCTTCAGAATTGTTTACAGCTATCACAAGCCAGCCATAGTTGAAAGCCTGAGTTAAAATTCGTTTGTAAATATATTTTTTTTAAAAAATGAAAATCTCAAAAGAGTATCTGTACCTCTCTGATATGCCTATATTCATGGATAGACAGATATGAGATCCACTGTAGTGGTTATTGTCATGGACTCGCATCAAAGAGTACTAGGTTCAAGTCCACCCTCAACTACAGAAGCTTACTGGATTCCTTTGGGACGCTCTCTCTCTCTCTCTCTCTCTCTCAGATCACCCTACCTCATAGGTCAGCTTTTGCTGGGATAAATACAAAAGACCTCTCCATGGAAGGCACCTTGAGCTCTTGGAGGAAAAGCAGGAGATACATCTATCAAAGAAATAAAATAAATAACTACATATTGAAATATTTCCTCTGTGGAATGAAGAAATTAAACAGCAAAAAGCAAGTTGCTGTATAGGAATATTTTTCAACTGTTTATGAAGACTAAATAGGGCCTCTCGATTGCAGCCATCAATTTCTAAGATTTCCTTTATGGAACCAAAACAGAACAAACAAAACCCACACAAGCACAACATAGTTGTGTGTGTCTACTACTTGGGATCACATTTCAGTAAGGTGTTTAGAGCGCCCAGGGCATCCAGGTGATTTCCCCACACAAAAATATCAAAGGACATACATTTACCAATGACAGTGCAGTGAAGCCAAGGTGGCGCAGTGGTTAGAGTGCTGTACTGCAGCTACTTCAGCTGACTGCCAGTTCAGCAGGTCAGCGGATCAAATCTCACCGGCTCAAGGTTGACTCAGCCTTCCATCCTTCCGAGGTGGGTAAAATGAGGACCCAGATTGTTGGGGGCAATATGCTATTTAGTATACTGTCGATTGTTGAAAGCCGCCCAGAGTCCTCGGAGAGTGGACGGCATAGAAATATGATTAATAAAAAATAAATAAATAAATAAAAATAAAAAAAGATTTTTCAACTAATCATTCCTGAACATATTATCTTGAGATGCAATCCTAAGAAGTCCCCAGATATAAGATTCTGCGTCGGTTAAGGATAAGCAAGAAAACAGAAAAGATAATGAGAGAGAACTTTTTAAAAAGGATTTGTGCATACACACATAGCTAGTACAAATTGGCAGTCTTTTTGAAGTGCAAAATTACTCCTCTCTTCATTTTGTTCTCCAATCTGGTTTTAGAGGCAGAAAATCCACAAACTAGTGGACAACTAGTGTGCTATATTGCAATAATATACTATGAAGCATGACAAACCGCTTGCTGCCTTGTTGTGGGATCTCAAACACTGATTCTCAAAAATTTGTGTCCTTGACCCAGAATATAAGATACTTATTGATAATATACCATTCTAATCAATATCAAATACTATTGTGTTAAAGTGTCTTTCTGATAGAGATTAGCAAAACTAGTGGAACGTCAACAACAGCAATAGTTATATTGGTTTGGGGATGTTAAAAATATGTCTCGTGGCTCACTGGGACCAAATAATCCAACACTGTGTGATTGGATGACACAAGATAGTCCCAGTCTTTTAAATTTACATTAATAAATGTAGTACAGATAATCCTCAATTTACAAACTATTCATTTAGTAACCATTCAAAGTTACAACCTCACTGAAAAAAAATGACTTATGAACTTTTTTCACACTTATGACCATTGCAGTATTCCCATGGTCACGTGATCAAAATTCGGACACTTGGCAACTGGCATGCATTTATGATGGTTGCATGTCCTAGGGTCACATGATGCCCTTTTGAGAACTTCTGATGAGCAAAGTCAACAGGGAAGCCAGATTCACTTAACAACCGTATTGCCAACTTAACAACTGCAGTGATTCACTGAACAAGTGTCGCAAGAAAGTTTGTAAAATGGGGCAAAAAACCATTTAACAACTATCTTGCTTGGCAATAAAAATGTTGGGCTGAACTGCGGGCGTAAGTCAAGCATATTTCTTGACTGTATTTCCATGAAGTCAAAAGATAAGCATGAAAGCCAATGCCCCTGAAACAGACACTTGATTAACCATAAACTAAAGTATTCAAGGTTTTCCCAGTTGCAATGTATGGCTGTGAAAGTTGGACAATAAGGAAGGCTGACCATCAAAGAATTGAGGCCTTTGAACTATGGTACTGGAGAAGACTCCTGCGAGTCCCTTGGACTGCAAGGCGATCAAACTGGTCAGTCCTAGAGGAGATCAACCCTGACTGCTCTTTAGTAGGCCAGATCCTGAAGATGAAACTGAAATATTTTGGCCACCTAATGAGAAGGAAGAACTCACTGGAGAAAAGCCTAATGCTGGGAACAATTGAGGGCAAAGGAAGAAGGGGATGGCAGAGAATGAGGTGGCTGGATGGAGTCACTGAAGCAGTCGGAGTGAGCTTAAATGGTCTCTGGGGGATGGTAGAGGACAGGAAGGCCTGGAGGAAAGTTGTCTATGGAGTCGCGATGGGTTGGACATGACTTCGCAACTAACAACAATAACAAAGTATTCAAATAAGATTGTATGTATTTTGCTCTTCTAAGAGAGATACTAGAAAACGACAAAAGCTATTTATCTGTTTCTTTTAGGTCTAATTATCTCTGAATTTAAAAATTCTCTGGCTAACTCACCCTACATCTTTCTAATATTCCTTTATCTGATTGCCTGGAGCATGTACTATTGGAGACAGCAGGATTTAATTAATCATGTTTTTGTTCCAGGGCAATACCTGTTCCCACCAGTGTTCCCGATATCGGAAAGCAAAATATGACAAGCAGTGCACTTTTACAGCAGACCGTGATGCCAAACCTGTGTCGTGTGTATTTTATTAGATCCAAGCCTGAATAGGAGACTTTGTTTTCCACTTCAAAGGACCCATCCCAATCTTACGCTCTTCCTTTATGAATAACAAATTTGAAATAAATCTTTGGGATAAAACACATGGAAACGCACACAATCTGGGCTGTCCCTGTCTTCCAAGGTCACTCATGTGCTATGTTCCTTTGGTTTATTATTAAATAGCTTAAGAAATTCCAAAGTAGACCTACGCTGGAACACAAATATATTTCTGTATTCCATACGATACACAGAACATCTTTCTCAAAAGACAAAGGCTATTCTTATGCTGGATTATATTATTTAAGCCTCTGATACTTTTTATCACATGTGTCTTATCTTCATCCACCTGCTATAATTTCTACTAATACCATACTTGCACATCACTGTTTGATACATCACGCTTCTCTTGGAGGGGAGGAAAAGGCACATTGTTGCATACAATGCAAAAAACATTTCACTATTTCTGGACAAAGAAGACAAATCTTATCATTTTTCTAAAAAAATAAATAAATAATCCATGTGCTACTTCATTAACAATGTTAAATCTTCTGCAAGTACTGGTAATCCTCCACTTACAACCATTTGTTTAGTGACTGTGTAAAGTTACAACAACCGTGAAAACAGTAACTTACGACTGATTTTTACACTTACGACCGTTGCAATATCTCCATGATCATGTAATCAAAATTCGGACACTTGGCAACTGGCATATATTTATGACGGTTGCCGTGTCCCAGGGTCATGCGATCACCTTTTGCAACCATCAGACAAGCAAAGTTATTGAGAAAGCCAAATTTACTTCACAACCAACTTTAACAACAATGGTGGCAAGAACGGTTACAAAGGAAGCAAAAAATTCAGTTAACTTGCTTGCTTAGCAACAGAAATTTTGAGCTCAATTGTGGTCACAAGTCAAGGTACTGAAATACCCATAAAAATCTTTGTACCTGCTTCTACCAATGAGAACATAAACTGAAACATTCTAGCAAAATTAGATGCAAACACTTTATATAAATAACGTTAGACTTTGAATTTATTTGTAAATTTATTGTTTTATCGTAGAAAATAAAATACAAAACAGTAAAACAAACAAATGAAACAAAACAGAAACATACCTTCAACCGTAACAACAATAAAAAAAGAATAAATAGTTTCAGACTTGTTGCTATTCTTCTCTTCCTTGGCGTCAACAATCTGACAGAATCTAGTGAAGCAATCTTGTCACCTTTACACTAGGAAGAACTGCATAGTCCTTCCCACCTAATTCAAGATGGCCTCCTAGGCCAACCAAGTTCTTCCTTAGTTGCCAGACAGTTTTATAACCAACCTGCTTATGATGATCTATACTTTTGTATCCCTTCTTATATACTTTTAATGTGTGAAGAAATTTAGATATACCATCCTTAAAATAGATTTTTTAAAAAATGCTCAGATACCCTTCTCATTCATGATGATATATGTCAGGCTTAACTAAACTCCCAACACTAGGTAACATTAGAAGAACTCATATCAGAGATTAAATCCTACTATTATAATTCTGGGACTGACTTCCTTCAGAGATTCCTTCCAGCTTCTTCCAACTTTTGCCATAAACCTACATGTCCAAAAGATATTCTAATGAATTTCTGTAGGAAATCTTTCTTTGTAGACAATTTTGCAGCCCAACAAAAGAATAGTCCACCATACAATGAGATATTGGCAAAGAAGCACCAAATTCTCAAATTAGGGACTTCTCAAATTAGGAATCACATCCCACAGGAAGGTTGCAAAATATTTTAAAACCTAATCTGGCTTGCAAGGGTAAAACAGGAGCAGAGTCACTTTGGATAGTGAGATAGGCAGCATATACATTTAATAAATAAACACAAAATAAATAAGTAAATAAAAGATGTCAAAACTTTATCAGGCTTTGTTCCTTGCTTGGGCTATACAAGCTTGCAGTAGCAACTATGGTACCGCAAATTAGAAAATCCCCGGATTAAAATTTAATTTAATCATTAAAATAGCATATTTATTTCTTGCACCAGCACTGACATATTAATGTATTATTACAAAAATCCATGTAGCATTTGAAGGAATTGGGGTATTCACAGAGTTAGTTTTGTGTGTGTATGTGTGATGTTATGCAAACTTGGTTGTTTAAACGCAATGTTTAAATTCTTTATTGAAGAATAAATATATTTTTGATATCTTTTTTTGTACATATTTAGAATGAAGCAGAGAGACTTTGTTTTCTAGAAAAAGAATTGCATTTCATTCAAAAAGCAGGTTTTGAAGCCCTGGAGAAACACCCAGTGTTTCTGTTCTTTGGCAGCTTGTTTTCAAACAAGCTGTGTCTTTCCAAATTCTTAAGTGGTTTCAAAGGGTGTTTCAACATTGCCAGTAAGGCCCATTCTCCTTGCTCTTGCCACGTACAGATGGTGCACAAGAATGTCTTTGACAGTATTTTAAAGTCACTGTGAATAACCATTCTTGTGACATGAATAAAGTAAGGGCTTGTTTGCTGAACAGCTGGGGCTACAGTGTTCTTCGCATGGCCGAGTTGGGGGGGGGGGGGGGAGACGGGGAAGGAAGAAAAGGCAACCATTAGGTGAATGGCAAGTACACTCCCACTGTCTGGAAGTGACATCATCTCCTTTGAAACGGTGCCCTAGAAATCGGGTTTCGGGGGAAAGAGCACCCAACCAAATGGTAGACACGTTAGTGTTACAGAATGATCAGTGTTTAATCCCCCAAAGAAGCACAGTCGTTACACCGAGATGGAGAGATGAATGGTAGAACACTTATTGCACAGCTTGCAAGGAAATGGATTTAAAGCTTCTGTCTGGGTTTCATCTAGCCTGAGTTTTTAATGCCACTGAGAACAGTATGAAGGGGAAATGGGAAGGGGAGGGGTGTGTGTAAAGGAGAGAGAGGGCTGTGAAAAGAGAATGAGAAAGAGGCAGATTGAATTTAGGCATTTTTTTAAAAAAAAAACTTCCGGATGCCAAAAACAATTGCTTTTTTAACCAATGTGCATGAGAGGACTCTCACCATGAGCTGCCAAAAATAAAATCTGAACAGTAAAAAAACTAATAAGAGCAATAGCAATAGAGCTTAGACCCGTGATGGCGAACCTATGGCACGTGTGCCACAGGTAGCACATGGACTCATATCTGTGGGCACGCGAGTGTTGTCCTAGCTCAGCTTGTGTGCAAGCGCATGCCGGCCATCTGATTTTAAGGCTTTCCGGTCCCACCGGAAGTCGGGAAATGAGCCATTTCCAGCCTCCAAAGGGCCTCCAGGGAGTGGGGAAGGTGGTTTTTGCCCTCCCCCGGTTCCTAGAATGCCTCTGGAGCTTGCGGAGAGTGAAAAATGGGCCTACCAGGTCCACCATGCCATCACGTGCCAAAAGTGGGGGGAGCGCGGGGGTACCACGCGCATGCGTGGGGCTCATTGAATTATGGGTGTGGGCACGCATGTGTGTGACCCCCTGTGTTCTCCCCACTTTTGGCACGCAATGGCAAAAAGGTTAACCATCACTGGCTTAGACTTATATACCGCTTCACAGTGCTTTACAGAGTCAGTATATTGCCCCCAACAATCTGGGTCCTCATTTTACCGACCTCGGAAGGATGGAAGGTTGAGTCAACCTTGAGCCACTCAGAACTGAACTCCTGGAGTGAAGCAGTGAGTTAGCCCTGCAGTACTGAATTCTAACCACTGCACCAACATGGTTCTAATTAATCATAACCAACAATTAAAAATAAAACAATTTCTGTAATACTTTAAAGGAACGAGCTATGCCACAGGTGCTTCTGAAGATGTTTTGCAGAGAAAAATGAAGCTGGTAGATTGGGATATGTTATGTATTCAAGCTGGTTTTGTCAGCCATCAAGGCAAGAAAGAACAGTGTTCAAGCTGTTACTGAATATTTAGGTCAATGTAGGGAACAATAGTCCTGGAGCGCAATTTGGCCAACTTGCAACAACATTGGCCTTCGTTTTCCCTTATTCTCCCCTTTAGAGGAGGGCGTGCTTGACATTTGAAAAGATTGGCAACCCTGCTCTATTCACTGTAACTCACAAAATTCTAGATAATTGAGTGAAGGACTGAAGGGTAAATAGACTAGGGACATTCATAGAATTGATAAATTATCTTCCCTGAAAATGTTCACAGACTACTTCTATGTTGTATTGGCGAAGACCATAGATCCCACAAGTCTTTTCTGGTTTGTTTGTTTTTTCCCCAAATTAAAACATCTAGTCAGGCTAAGATGAAATGCTTGCCATAAAAAAAGTCTATTTTACTGTTCAGGAGACAGCTTCTCATATACTGCTAAAAGGTAACTAGCAAATACGCGACCCACCCAAATCATATTTGTAGTTTTCAGAGTCCAGAAGAATAGATGGGGCAAAATGTAGACATTAAAAAAAATATTTGAGGGGTTCAAGGCATTTTAACCGATCCATTATCCTTGCAGATATTTGAGGAACCCATTTTAATTCTTTAAAATTCCTGGAGGCTGGAAGGATCTAGGGAACAAGAGATTTCAGCTGAACTCTGGGAGCTCTGGTTGGCTTTGGATTAGAGCCCACTACTTCCAAGACTCTGCCATCTTTGGGGCTGGGTGGGGTTGCACTACACCAGAGGCCCAGTTTACCCTGAGGGTTTTCCTAGACTCACAATTTCTGCTTAATGAACAGGTAGCAGTTGTGCAAAGAGCCTTTGCACAGCCTCATCTGGTACACCAGTTGTATCTATTCCCAGACCTCCAAACTGAACTATTGCAATGCACTATGTACAGAGCTGCCTTTGACAAGTATTTGGAAGTTTCAGCTCTCAGAGAATAAGTGGTGCAGGCAGTTATGTGAGCTCCGAGAGCATGGGTGTCAAACTCGTGTCGTCATGGTGGCATTAGGTGACGTATTGGGATTTTCCCCCCTTTCGTAAACTGAGGGGGTGGGGGGGCAGCACATGTTGCATCTGGCACATGGGCCGCGAGTTTGACACCGGTGTCCTAGAGCAGTGCATATTGAACTTCTGTTCTGTGAACAGTTTAACTCCTCCATTTTGCATTCATTAAATTTTGCAACTTCCAGACACCTATCATGGATCATAGCCAGAGTACACTCCCATATTTAAGGCATGGTAAAGACAACAATACAGAAGCTAAAAGTGGTGTAAAGATGGAAAGATACTTGCTCAGTATTACAAGACAAAATAGAAATATGGATTAGAGAATAAATAAAAGTATACAATATCATCAAGAGGGTAGAAGAATTGGAATGGAAAAGGGCTGGTCACATATCAAGAAGAACTGATGGCAGGTGGACCAAGGCAGTTATAGAATGAATCCCACTTGATAAAAAACGTCCACGAAAGAGACCCAAAACAAGATGGATGACATCAGCAAGTATTGCGGGTCCAATTGCCAAAGAAGCTCAGGAAAGGTTGGAAATATGCAGAAGAGGCCTTCATCCTGCAGTGGATGGACAATGGCTAAAATGATGGTGATGATGATGAAAAACAGCAATATTTAAGTGAAGCCTGTAAAGTGTATTTCACACAATTTACATTTATATCAATATAGAATTTATATTGACATTATCTATCAGTTCAGCTTTTCAGATATGTCTGTGAATGTTAACTCTCCAAATTCTATACTAACTATTACCATTGTAAAAAAAGAAGAAATAGACTCAACTTATTTAGATGGGAGCAGGCTTTCAAATTCATTCAGGCTTCTTTTTGAAGATGCCACAAATGGAATTAGTTCTGCACTTCAGAAGTATCACAGTATGGTGAAACTATTACTCTAGGATTATACCATAATGCTTTAGAATAATGAAAGAAAATTGTGAAAAGGAATGTGTGATATAAGGGAAGACTATATCCATCCAAGCAAACCTTACAATTCCACCGTTCAAATCATTTTTGTCCATCTCTCTAGCACAAATTTCTGAATGCATAAAAAAAATATGTTGTAGTGATTTCACATTCATCAAAACACCTGCAACTGTTGTAAAAATATCTGATATTTTTCTCTCCCCACCCCCCTTTGGTCTTTTTCACTGGCTTTTATATATTTTTTTGTTTCTGCAAGACTCTGCAATGCCTTTTTAACCAGGGATCTCTTCTCTTTTAATCTGTAATAGTTTATATTTTTTTAAAAAAACATATCAAACAGGCAGAATTTTATATAAAGGGACTTACCTTTAAAGATTCCCATACAGGAAACTGTACAAGAGAGAAAGGAATCTGGAGTTCAAGAAAGAAAAAGGAAAATGAGATGTATGATTAAGTTGGATACTGTTAGCTAACTAAATTAGGAAAAAAATATTCACTCAATGAACTGTGGCTTCTTAAAATTATAAATCTCAGAGTATTATATTATACACAAGGCTGAACCATTGAACTACTGTCAAGTATTATAGCCAGGGTGGGCTCTGAGAGTCAGAACTGGCACTACCAAGTATGGTGAACTTTAATGACTTAAAGCCTGGAAAAATAATACAGAGAATAGCCTAGAAGGTACACACAGAAAAATATTTGCCAAAGAGCTAGCTGCCTGCTCAGCTTTGCAGCTCAGCAGAGACATTTAACTGAAGACTCAGCTATTTTCACAAGGAAGCTCAGTTCAATACTGACACAGAGATCTCTAACTCATAAATCCTTTGGGAATTCAAACTGTCAATGCAAGTAACTATATCTCCAAGGGGTTGCCATCTATCCTTTGCAAACAGTCCTATGCTGAAAAAAGCCTAAACACTGCTGTTCCATTTGTTTTCAACACAAATGTATAAATATTTAGACCAAGAGACTGGCTGTAACCATTTTTGGCCAATGAGATATTTCAAACAGCAAACCAGAGCTTTGGAGACCATTCTTGTTAGGACATCTTAAGGCACACAAATAGATGTTCCTTCCACACACATATATGCCGATCACTTTACTAAGGAGAAAAGACTGGCCATGAAGCTTTTCTTCCCAACTAAAGGGAGCTTTTGCTCTCTCCTTAATACCAAAATGCAAGGAGTAATTTTAATTTATTTTTGTGTGCCGCATTCATTTATTTATATCCCACCTTTATTATTTTCACACATAAGATGGCGAACATATCCAACACACCTTCCTCCTCCTATTATGCAACAACAACCCTGTGAGGTGAGTTGGGACGAGAGAGAGGGACTGGCCCAAGGTCATCCAGATAGATTTCATAGCTAAAGCGGGATTTGAACTCACTGTCTCTTGCTTTTTAGCTTGGTACCTTAACCACTAGACCATTTAACTATTAGACAAGTTCCCAAATTTCCCCAATGAGTACTGATACAATCGTTATAGTATGTGTTTGCTGCAAATTACAGACAATGCATTGTGATTTATTCCCTTTTGCTAGAGTTAAAGGCATATGATGATTCTCGGCAGCCCACTCATTAGCTGGGACCCCAAGAGATGCAGGAAAGTTAGTTTCCAGAAACTAAAAACTACTACAAGTCCAAGTCCTGTAATGAATGTTCATTTCTGATTCTAAAAATTCCCCATTTAATGATTGTGGTCTGAATCCTGAGAAGGTACAGGTAGTCCTCAATTAACGAGACTGTTTAAAGTTACACAGGCAAAAAAGTAACTTACTACTGGCTCTCACACTTATGAATATCACAGCATTCCCACAGTTACATGATCAAAATTTAGGCACTTGGCAACAAGCATGTATTTACGATGGTTGCAGCATCCTGGGCTCATGTGATTACCAGTTGGCTTCTGACAATTGTGGAAGCTAGATTCACTTAACAACCACACAATTCATTTAACAACTGCAGTGATTCGCTTATCAACCATTGCCAAAAAGATCATTAAATCAAGTCTGTCTCATTTAACTATGCCTTGCTTAACTACAGAAATTCTGGCCCCAGTTGTGGTCATAAGTTGAGGACTAACTGAACTTCTTTCAATCACATATTGATTTACTGAAATCCCTTTATGAGAAATACTCATGCTTTCTGAATTAAAAAAGATATCCTTTCCTATCCAACGCTACTTCCTGACTTTCTTTAAGTTCAAGTTTTTGGCATCCACTGAACAGGGGTGAGTTCTACTTACCTCCGCTACCGGTTCGCAATGGGAGCGCACACACACAGAAGCTTCTGAGCATGCGCAGATCGTTCATGATGATATCCAGGTGGATGGGCGGAGCTTTCCGCCGCCATTACTACCGGTTCGCAAGAACCGGACCGAACCGGGAGCAACCCACCACTGTCACTGAACTAAAGCATCAAAATAACAGGAAAGTTACAGTAATAGTAAAAAAAGTAACCCAGCCTCATAGAATCCATTAGTAGATGCTGGGATCTAACATAACTACTAATAGATACTATAACTGCAAGATTTTTTTGATAGAAAAAAGTCTGTAATGCTAAACTGGGATGCCAGTTTTACCATGTAGCCAAACTTTTCATCTCTGAAATTTTGGTGGAATACATCAGATCCTTTCAAATTTTGTTTACGAATCTTATTTCACAAGAAGCTGCATGTTCAATCAAAATGTTAACCTTGAAAGACGATTGTATCTTTATTATGTTCTATGTATGTGGATGCAAACAGGTAATCTACTTACACCCATCTGGATTCAACAAGCACGCTTAATTTTACAATGCAATGTAGCTACTGTTATGATAGTGTATTCATTACTTTTTCCTGATTTTTGAACATGTCGACAAACTGTTTTTACAAAACCCATATTGCTTAAAAGCTACAATCTTTCAAATGTAAAATATTATTATAGGATGACTGTCAATCTCAGCTTCATTTGAGTTTATGTCACAACTAGAAAAAACTATTCAGACATATAATAAGGAAGACTCAAGATGAGAATGCAGTAAACTATTCATAATGACATGTAATTTAATGTGATAGTAAAATGTGTTCAAGAACTCTGAGTTAAACTGTTTATCCTTTTTTAAAATTATGAAGATGACATGCAGTGCATTCAAACAAAATAGCAGAGAAACACATGTAACCATTTAACATTAATTTAATATATTCACTCAAAAAAAAACCACCACCCTTCACCATTTGTTATCTGTCCACATCACCATCTGTCTCCTTCTCGGTTTCAACTTCCAAAAATGGAAATTCAGCATAATACAATCCACGTGCATTGCAATTTTAACACTTCCCTGTTCAAAATGTTGAGGAAATGGCCATTTCTGCTATACTATTTTCACAAGTCTAATAATGTTGTGAGGCGTGTTATACATAAATCCGTCGGGTGCAATTCGAAGGATCCACCCATATCTGAATGTCTGTCTCCTGAAATCTTCATTAAAATCTAGTTGAGACTATGGGATCCCTATCCTGAAGATGTTAAAGCCATTGTTCTGACCTAGGCTTCCTGAGACAGTAAAAAGCACACAATTAGTCCCCAAAACCCTCTTTTTATTTCAACGGCTGTTAATTGTGTTCATTCACAGCCCATAATGAATCACAAATAGTTTGTAAAGAGTCCGACAGAAGTCTGCCACAGTCCTTCGGGATAAGGCTGATAAGCCACCCTTATCTCCCTTGACACACTGCCAAAGACCTAACTGGCAATTAGCTTTGCAAGGCGGAGCACAGAGTCAAAACGGAGCTTCAGAATTTAAACCGACCAGAACGAACAAAGTTGCTTCCTATTCCACCCTTATGTCTTATGGAGGGGCCAATCATCTCCAAGCCTTACTTCCAAGTCGCCCCCTTAACTGTTCTCGCCTTCTGGCAGCTCTGCACATGCGCACACTGAGAACAGGAATCCTCTGCCTCACTGACGTCAGACTCTGGAGACTCCAGAGTCAGCACATAACTCCCAGATGGCCCTGGCTCCATCTCTGCCTCTGATGCAGAGCCCTCGTCCGAGCCTTCCCCAGACTCCAGGACTGGCCCATGTTCCTCCCCAGCCTCCTCACTGTCCGACTCTGCTGCCAGCTCCGCAAGCTGCCGGCGGACCACAACAGCCATTTAATGGATTGCTTTGCAGAAGATTCTATGGTGTTCTTAAGTGGCTTTGAAAAGGCAGGATGAAATCCACCCCATGCCCACCAAATGAGATAAGGTTTTCTTGACTCCTTTCCCTCTGGTGCTCCTTCATACTTCCCCAACAAACACTGGGTTTAGAGGTCAGCCCTGAGGTTCAGCCCTTGTGCAAATGGGGTTCTTATGCAGCAGCCTGAGTACTTTTTGCAAGTTTAGATTCACACATATGTCACCTCTTTTGCAAAAAGTGTAATCTCCTTCTGGGTACAATTCAAGATGCAGGTTATCACCTTGAAAGCCCCACATGGTTTGGGGCCATACTATTCGAAGGACTTCCTTTCCACTATTATATCCATCCAGGCCACCAGGATGAGAAGGTAAGATATATTACCAGTCCCATCA
This sequence comes from Ptyas mucosa, assembly GCA_012654045.1. Classification (NCBI taxonomy): domain Eukaryota; kingdom Metazoa; phylum Chordata; class Lepidosauria; order Squamata; family Colubridae; genus Ptyas; species Ptyas mucosa. The sequence goes on along the minus strand of WNWU01000011.1, from coordinate 11,900,116 downwards.
ATTACGGATTGTCATCTGGTGGGATCACGAAAAAGGGCCTTCTCAGTGGTGGCTCCTTCTGTATGGAACAACATACCCCCAGAGGTATGGTTGGCCCCCAGCCTGAAAAGGCCCTAAAGACATGGGCTTTGTCAGTGGAGATAGGGCCAATCAAGTGGCCAATTTGATTGTGTTGTTGCTGCCATTGGGGTGGAGTGGGTTTTTTTATGGGTTTCTTTATTAGGCAGATGTTTAAATGTTGTAAGTCACCCAGAGTCCACCTATATAGCAAAGTTAGGTGGCTATATAAATTTGTTGAATAAATAAATCTTTCTACCGTTTTTTCTTCTTTTTCCATCTTCTTTTCTCCTCTCCACTCCATTTCTGATTTGCTAAAGAACAGTCCCAGTTAATTTCTGTTTTTTAGGCTTTTGCAATAATGTAGTTCATGCTTCACACTTCTACATAATTTAGAAAAGCTACTCCAGGTTTTTGTTCATCAATTTATTTTATTAACCATACAAGAACAATCATAACATGATTTCTCAACTGTTTTTATCTACATAAAGCACTTTAGTTTTGCTGTTCAGTCACACCTTGAAACTCCAACCCAACCTGAGGTCACGGGACTAAATACAGTCTCTAAAAGCTTTCAAAGGCTTCCAGAAGTTATCTTCCATAATTACAATTTTTAATGATGTAGACACAGAAAATAATTATGTATTAGGTCTGTGCAAAACACTGAAATGGTTTGCTCAGTCCGGTGAAATATATGACAGAAGAGTAATCCTTTTAACTATATCCATGTTAATATAAATGAGCTGGAATTTACTTTATGCACTGACTCACACTACTTTTTTGAAGGGCAACCACTAAATGTCACTCAAAATGCTAAAGGTAAATCCTGGTTCAGAAACAGCTGTCCTTCTCTTGACTTGCTGAATATACAGTATGAAATGTAGAAGAAAATGAGGCACAATGAAAATGAATCAATTCAGACACCACTTTTAAATTGGGTAACCAAGAGGCCCTATCACAACTTAATGAAAAGTCTGCTCTTAGAGAATAACTAATGGGATGAATATTTAATCTCTCAATTTATCTTGCTGAGAGCTCTTCATAAAATAATACTATTATGAGTTACTTGCTTCAAAATCAGCCCAAATTTGAATGTATATGAAGTCGAAGACTGCATTCGTTTTCTGATATGTCAAATAGTCAAAGATGCTAGTGTGTGTATGGCAGATGAGGTATATAACCAGTGGTGGGTTGCCCCCGGTTTGCATCGGTTCTATAGAACCGGTAGTAAAACCGGCAGGAGGCTCCGCCCAATAACCCCGACATCACCAAAATGTTTCTGCGCCTGCGCAAAAGAGCACGCGGCTCCGTTGCGAACCGGTAGTAAAGGTAAGTAGAACCCACCCCTGTATATAACAACTGTGTACAACTCCTTCTACCAAGTGTGTCTTTTCTTCGGCCTGAACAGCTACACAATTCTAGGAAAGCAACATGGCTGAAGGAGTTGCAGCCAGATATAGCTGAGTGTATCATTAGAAGAGAATATTTGCAGCTCAGGGTTGAACTATGGGGTTCTTGGTGCCCCTTGGTTGTTTTCCTGCAGATATTTCATTACCCAACTAGGTAACATTATCAGGCAATGAAACCTCTGCAAGGTAACAACCAAGCTCAGAGAGCACCAAGGACCCTATAGCTGAATATCCCAGATGCCTCAAATGAGTTTTTTGCCTTTGAATTGCAAGCGATGAGCAGATAAACACAGATTAAAATGGAGGTGCTTTATATTTTGCATTTGTTCTACCTTATGCAAAAACAATAGACCCATTAAAAATACTCTACAGTCTATTGTAGCTTTCTCCAACTTGGCATCAAATTGGGGGTTTTATTCTCAAAATTTCCAACATGTCTAACTCATCTGGGAGATACTAAATTGGGAAACTTTGCTTTGAAAGAATACACAGAAAGATTTCTTCCACCGAGATTGGGAAACACAGAGTTTTCTGTACAAAGCAAGTATGAATAAAACCAGAATAAACTAGAATTTGGGTTATTATTTTCCACAATAAAAATTCTCCATGTCATCAGAAAAGGCTCTGTTTCCATGACCATTCCTCCCCCATCTTTTTCAATACCCACAGAGTTAAAGATTAAGGTCTGATTCATCACACTGCAGCTAATGATTAATAAATGAAGCTACACCATTCCTCCACCAGGCAAAACTCAGTTTGATAGGCACCTGCTAAGGGAAATTTGTTATCTGGATTGGCAGGAAGTAGCATGGAGAAGAAATCAATGTCACTGCTGCACACGGAGCTGACAGACTGAAATCTCATAGGAAATTTGGCATCGCAAACAAGGAGGAATTTCCCTTGTGGCATCTCAAAACCCCACAGTAAAGGTCAAACATGGTTCTTATTTATCAGGGCCATGAAACTCAAGTGCTGTGATTAAGTTTCTTCCAAGTCCCAATTTCAGGTACCAAAGCTCAGTTCATTTTACAGCAAAAAGTTATAATATATTTATGAGGGGATTCATGCTTGCTACCTTGTTGTTGAGCGGCAATTAGCTGGATGATCGCCTTGTCCCGCTGAAGCAAATGCAACATTGCTGTGTTTTGCGAAATAAGTGTGCAGTTCACATCACAGTAATGCAAAATTCAACAACTTGCCTTTCAATTATTAATTTTCAATTGTTTTTGTTTTAATTTTCTAATCTTTGCAGCTTTCAATATAAAATACGTCTGAGCAAAAGGGCTGGGCTTTACAGAATTGAGTTTGGTTCTATTCCATAGACTTGCCTACATGAATTGCTTAGCAATAAGACGGCAATGAGCTGGCATTGCCCTCATCAAATGCATGGAATGGGACAACTGGATGAGGCCAACTCTCCACGGCCAATTTGCCATGGCCAACTCTCACAGCTGGCCAACTCTCGGTGGCCAACTCACTGTGGGACAACTCGCTGTGAGACAATTCAAATATTTAAAATAATTTTAAAATATTTTAATTTTTGTCATTCACATTTTATTTTGTCCTACCTCTTGCATCCTTTCTTTAATGATTCTAGCCTTAATGAATGGTGCAAAAAAGTCTTAAATGAGGTTGGTCATGTAACTGATTCATTTTATGACTGTTATGACATCTAACTGTATCGGGCAGGCTCCATTACGGTCATATATCGAGGACTACCTGTACAATGCTATCTACACATGTGTTAAATGTATGTGTGCCTATGCCTATGGAGGAAGGGCAGGCAAGGATATGTCTGTAGGCACCAATGTGTGTTTATAGAGCACCTACTACGCCAATCCATTCTCACAGGGTTTCCTGTCCCACTTCAGTAAATATTTGAAATAACTTTTAATTAAAGGCAAATAAGATACAAACTGACATGTTGCCAAACTCCAACCTCTAACATTGTTTTAACCAAAATGTCTCTTGGGTTCATACATGTAATAATGAGAAGAAAATCTAAGAAAAAAAAATATTTTAGAAAATAACAGCAGGGGATTGTCAGATATATACTGATGGTCGTGCTCATTCAGTCTATGCGGAAG
>WNWU01000011.1:11881072-11893722 GCA_012654045.1 Ptyas mucosa | reverse complement strand
ATTCTATTCTATTCTATTCTATTCTATTCTATTCTATTCTATTCTATTCTATTCTATTCTATTCTATTCTATTCTTCTGCATTCTCACAAACTTAATGAATGAATGAAATTAAATCCTTCTGCAAAGTATTTCAATGCATAATAAAAGTAGATTTACCAAGAGACCTAATGAACAAAATATCTATCAAAATACAGAAAGCAATCTGGTTTCCCAGATGCTTAATTTATCTAGCAAAAAGGCAAGGTGTTTCTCTCACTACTGATATATAAATATGGAGGCAAAAGGTTCGTTTATAGCCACAGAAAATATTAAATCAAAATAACTGGATGTTATTCAAAGGCAACACACACTCTTGAAAATGACTTTTTTTTTCTGCCTTGCCTGTCAGAGAGTACAAGAAAACTGGAATCAATGGATGGCACAACAGAAATAAAGACACTGAGGCATTACCTGGTTTGGTAATGAAACATTTACAAGAAAACCTCCAAGCTCAAAGACCAAGGACTTGTAGATGACCACCAAGGACCCCACAATGATTTCCTACTCTCCAGCCTCACTGCAAACATTCACCCTCTAGTCCTGCTCAGACATTGCCCATTTTTAACAAAACAAAACAGGGGGTGGGGGGGGGGGCGGCTACAATGCATTATAGAAACAGCAAAAATGATTCTCCCAAACTGCTCACATCCCTTGCTGACAGCCTGAATGTCTCTGAAGATGAGATCACCAACAGGACTTACATGGAGCAGGTTCACCCCTACTGCTTACCTAAGGAATTTCAACTCTTTAATGTCTTTATTTATATGACTTCTCTATTTCCCTGTTTCATTGCTGCTGTCCTTCCCTCTCTCATTCTTTTCTTCCCTTTCACTGTCATGACCCTTCACTTCATGTTTTCTCCATAAATTAATTAATTAATTAATTAATTTACTTACTTATTTATTTATTTGCACTCTCAGGTGGAAGGAGGGTAGGGGAAAACAGGTGTATATATACCTGTGATCGTTGTAAATAGAAAATGGGGTAAAAATAATTTTATACATGGGATGCCTTATTTTACAGGAAAGTAAATTCAGTTGACAAGGATTCGTTTTCTTCTCTCTTGTTTGGTTCCTATCTATCATCCCCGGTCCTCCTTTTTGGGGAATGTAGTTTGTTGTGTGTGAGTGCCAGTGTATGTATATGTTATGTTACAATTGTTAGAAGTTATAAGAAAATCTCCAGCCTCCAATCAACCACCAACCTTCTAGTCTTCTTGAAGAAGGTCAAGATTGGTTCTGCCAAATGGCATGGGGGTCTAAGTGGCAGGCAACCCTGGGGATGGTTGGAAGCTTAAGCTGCCCCCTCCCCCAATTTTTTTAACTCTTAATTTTTGTCATTCTTAACTTTTTAACTCTTCTTATTGTTTTTTAAGTAAATCTCTGTTTACATTTTTAATAAAATGCCCACAGACACTAAGGTAAGATGGGTGGTATAGATAGAAATTTGATAAATAAACCTCAAATGAAAGCAACTAGAGAGGTTGGGCATGAAACACTGTGGTTTCTTCCCCAAACCCCCAAAACTTTAACCTTAAACTGTCTATTGTTGACCTCACCCCATTCCTAAGAGGTCTGTAAGAGATGTGCATAAGTGCACCAACGTGCCTACCATCCCTATCCTAATATTCCTTTTTACTCTTATTCTTTTCATGTATTCAAATTATGTTTATACTTTTACCTGTTATCTTATATATGCTCAACAGACAAACAAACAAACAAACAAATAAATGGATTTGGGGGCATGTTTATCATTTTTGTTGCTGTGCACTCCTATTTTTGTAAGGGAAAGGGGAATTGTCATTTCAAAATTGGGGTCAACCTCCTTTTGGATAAATGATGTGTTTTAACACTTTTCTTTTTTCTAGTCTCACTACAGCATTTAGTCCAACCACTTTCCAAAGTAACAAAGGCCAACGGATACACAAATCAGGCCTCCTGGAGTTCCAGTTTCCCCAGGCAATCCACTTCATTCATGAAACTGAGTTCTAAACCCATTGTTTCTCAAAAATAGAGCCCAATAAAGGAAAAAGGAGCCCACGCAATAAACCACTACTGATTAACCACAATTCACTAGATTAACCATTCATCTTGTTTTATGCACCTCAAACAATAATGCCAGAGATGAGATAAAGGAGTAGTTAGTTGCCATGGAAGTTGAAAATCAGTACCTTTATTAGTGAGCTGGCTGAAAAATGTTAGGAATGGTTGCGTTTTGCAGCAAAGCTTATTACCATTATCAGCTTAGACATTTTTTAACAAACAAACTGGCCAGTACATATAAATATAGGTTTAGAGTTACACTGTGATTTGAAGGAAAATAAGAAAGCATGTTCCAAAATATTTTATGAATGCTCATGTGGATCTTTTTAAAGTTTGCAGATAAAGGGGATAAATAGATGTATTATTATCATTACACTGATGCATGCCAGTTATGACCAGAACTTTCTGTGGAGTCCAAGGATTTGATAGAAACTTGGTGCAAATATTTCTGAATTTTTCATTTTTATTAAATAGTTAGACATCTAGTTTGCATACCTCATCCAAACTATTTTATTTTAATTGACACTTAGAAAACTACAATATATTACTCCCTCTTTTATGTGCCCACTTTGAGCTAAGAGCAACTGCTTGAGATATTAAGCTACAGTGTATCTGAACTTTCTGTAGCATGAGTGTTTTCTATGCAATTTATAATGTGGACTAACATAGAAATGCATTACTCTATTTCTATACTCTACCTACTACTTTCTAATGTAATGAATGGTTTCAGATACATGAACAAGTGGAAACCATGGTCAGCTTTGGTTGATGTGACAGTTACATTTCTACCTCAACCAGGAAGCCTTGGTGATTGCAATGTATTCATTGAACACCACATAATTAGACTACTTCAATGTACTCTAAATAGGGCAGGCCTTGAAGAAAACACCTGGATCAGAATACAAGAACCAGGCTACTGTCAGAAAAGCTGTGGAATTTCTCCAATTGCTATGGAGTCAATATTACTTTTTATTAATATGCTACTGCACAAATCTCATTGATGATTGGGCTGAGACTTGGACGGGGATGAGTTGTGGTCAAAAAATATTAAAGGATATTTTTTGACCACAGTATCCTTCTGGACCGCTTGCAAGGATTGGGAATTGGAATTATTGTTGTATGGTGGCTCAATCAGGACTAGGAACCTGGATCGGGTGAACAGGCTCAGACTAAATCCAAGGAAAACAGAGTGTCTGATAATTCAGAAGCCTACTGATATAAACTGATTCTCAATGGGACTGACCTCTTGCAATGAGGGCAGGCTTGTAACTTGGGAGTCTTTCGGAACTCATACTGCTGGAACAGTTATCTTCAAACTCTTCAAAGACAAAGGATGTTATCAAGGGGGTCTTTACCCAGTCTTAGCTGGTACACCAGTTGAGGATGGAATAGGATGCACTAAGGACAGCTACTTGTGATTTATCATCTGCATTGCTATAATTCTTTCTGCATAGGTCTTCCCTTGAAGGCCACCTGAAAAGTTCAACTGGTTCAAAATGCAGAGACCTGCGTTTTGTAGGCAGGACCTGTACAGTGTACAGGACCTGTACTACTGTCGTGGGAGTTGCATTGGCTATTGCTTCATTTTCAAGCATAATTTGGATCAGCGGGGGGGAGTTTTAAGGTGGCTCCCCTCTTCTGGAATAGCTATCTCCCAAAGATGCCTAGCTCCCTCTCTAATGGCCTTCTGAAAACTAGTAACATTTGAGTCTTTCCTAAGGCCTTTGGAGATTGTCTATGTTGAGTCACTAATACTAGTTTGAGCAACTCTACGCCATTACATGTTCATCTCCTTCAGCTGTCTGACCGTATGAACTCTGGCATATTCCCAGAGTTCTATGAGACATTCATGGTTGACATTCATTTAGTGCTCATGCTAGACTATGAGAAAAATCCTCCTACAGTAAAGAAAGGAATGACAGAAATCCAATGCAATTTGCTCTCCTTAGCTTCAATTCCCAACAAATAGTAAAATCCTCTTCTAAAAAAAAGTCTATGTTTTGACACCATTTTCACAGAATACCCATAAAGAGAAAAAGGGAGGCCCCAACACTGAGACAATGATACAAAGCCTGCTTTCTTTAGGAGGTCATTCAAAGACTGACAAAAATTGATTGGATTCACCACAAGCTTTTTTTAAATTTTTTTTTACAACTTCACCACAATTAAAGCAATTAAAATGTCTTGCACCAGAAAAGACTTTTCTTGCTGCTGCAGCAAGCTTCTTTTGGGTGGTTTGCGAACTGATTGCATTCTGAGATTATTTTCCTAACGAAATCACTGAAACAGAAAATCATCACGCCCTGCCAAGCATTTCTATTTACACCTGAAATATGTTAAAACAACATTGAAAATGTGTTTCCCACATGTGCATAACTTTCTGCCAGGAAAAGGCTGGCTGGCTGGCTCCATCGACTCCCCTACAATGTTCACAGAAAACAGACATTGCAGTACCAACTCTTTGGCTTGAAGTTATACGATTATACTGATTATTCAGCAGAGCTGACAAATATGGAATTACTTCCAGACAGACATCAATTATGGCAGAACGTTTTACAGATTAATAATGTCAATTCTCTGTCAGCCACATAGACTTTTATTCCACAATAATGACAATAATATTCATAATAATAAACCACATCTGCCAGTTCTTTAGCTGGTGTCAGCCTTCATATGCATCAAATTCTTCCCAAGAATTTAAGATGTCGTAATATATTGGTGTAGTACAGTATATATGCAGATTCAAGCAATTTGGCCTTTTGATGGGAATTTTGTCAATGCACAGATTTTCTAAGTGCTGTACAAGATTTTTGGATATGGCACCCATGTGACAATAACCACTGGGAGGCTGCTTTGTGCCATAATCATTCAGTTTCAATTTTCAGATCTTGATACTTTCTTAACTTCTCCAATTCTTCGTCTTTTATTCCACTATATTCAGATATTGCCAAATCAATTATCTATACTTTTTTTTTAATTTTCAAGCACAATTAAATGTTGTGTATTATGAGCCAAGATTTTATGAGTTTGTATTTGGAAACCCCACACTATTTTAACTGCTCATTTTTTAAAATTCTTTTTCAACTGTATGTTCCCATTTTTCATCACAAGCACATAATTTTTATAGATGTTAGTGTGAATCATTTTGTTGATTGTATTATGTCAGTTTATAATCAGTTTGTGCGAACTTCTTACACGATCTGAGTATATGATCTACTGTTTCTTCTGTCTCTTTGAACGGTCTGCACTTTGAATCATTTATTTTTCAGCTCTGACCTTGATCACATTAGTTCAAATAGCATGCTCTTGAGCAATGAAAACGAAGCCTTCAGTTACTTTTTTCAGTGTTCCAGTTTTAAGCCACAGCCAGGTTTTAGCTTTATCCACTTTCCCCTCAGTCTTTTGTAGGAATTGAGCATGTAATGCTTCTCTTTGCCAGCATTCTTGTTTTTATTACATTCTTTTAATATATTCATGTTTTGATTTTTGCACATGTAGTAAGTTCCAGTTTTTAACTTGCATCGATGCTTGTTTTGTACTTCTTTTATATAATTAGCCAATGCATGTTTCTCTTCTTCAACAGTTTGTTTGACTTTAAGTAAATCTTTGGAGAAAATCACAAAATATAAAAAACCTGCAAATAGAAGTTGAATGACAGTGGCAAAAGAAAGCAAAGATAGCACCAATAGTGTACGATGATTTGGATGCAATCACAAAACAACTGGAGCACCAGCTGAACACCATTGGTATAGACAAAATCAACACCAGCCAATTACAAAAGAAAGCTTTACTTGGAACAGCTTAAATCCTGCAATTTAACACTAACAAACAACATCTGCCTATCCCAGGTCCTTTGGAAGGTCCGATAGATGAACAGAATGCCAAATACAGCTTAAACATCTGGCTAACTATGTAACCAATGATATTAATATCATCCATTTTATGGCAACAAATATTGCAAGTTTTACAGTTTTTAATTGTCCATATTAATTTCACCCCTCTTTATATAGAGTCTCCTCTTAAAGTCTATATTCATATACTCCAACTATATTTTAAGAGATGTTGTATTTATTTTTGAGACAGAACAGAGGTTGTACACATTATCAAATTAGCACATAATTTGTTGGGCATACTTTTTAATCAAAACAAATTTGGCTGGGCTAGAATTCTACCACTTGTCTGAATGGTGAAGCATTGTCAATATTCTACAAAAGATTTAGTTCTGAGAAAGAATATACTTTCAATAAACTGTCTTTCCCGGGTGACAAATTTCGGAGGAGTAGCTGCAAAAACTGGCATAGATCTTTAGATGTTCGTTTATGCTTTTGGTTTTGCCATGACGATTTAGTGACCCATTCAATTTGATTCTATTTTTTGGGTTGGAGCTTGCATTCATTTCTTTTCTATGTAGGATTCAAACATGCTGACTACAAAGTTTTTCAATGTTTGGCCATGTTGACTCATTTCCTCACGGATCCCTATATAGGACCAAAACTTGGTATAATTCTGAACCTGCTGTATCTCTTCTTACATTTCATTTTCACTGGAATAGCAGAGAAACCACCAACTCTCATCATGGCCTGCCAAAGTCTACTTCCCTCAAATATATTTTTTTCTAGACTGTTGAAGCCTCCATGAATATAAATGGAAGCTCACTTTCTTGAATGAATTGCTTTAGAATATGCAAACATTTATGCGTTTTAGAACAAAACAGATACTGCCAGCCCCTCCTCCCCATGGCACATATTTATAGTCATAAAAGAAGCACAGAATTTGAAGTAATATATGCATTTAGTGGCACATCAACTTTGACTTCTAAATGATCTACTTCTAAGGGCTTGGACCTGTGAAAATTTATGTCACGATGGATAGTTAATATGAAAGAGTTTCCTAAGTGGATGCCAAAACACTGCTTATATCTCCTAGAGGTGGGGTAGATGCAATTGTACACTAGCTTGCAAGACAGGAAATAACTTACAAATAACATTTAGAGTAAAATTGAGCATTTGTTGCACATTTATAATGTACCAGCAAAATGTACTAAAATTGATGATTCTGACTTTATAATTAGAGAATGCCGATACAACTAAATCTAGTAATCTATCCATATCTTCTCAATCAAAAAGCAGTATGTGAAAGCCACAGATTCATCACATGGCACACTGAGATTTTAAAAAGGGAGGGAGGGAAGAAGGAAGGAAGGAAGGAAGGAACCAACCAATGTAGGCCATTTGGAATTATTTTAGATAACTGCAAGAAGAATAAAATGCTTTTCTTAGGACTCAATAGTCTTAAACAATCTAAATCTGATTAGCTTTAATTAAAATCTTAAACCATTTGATGTCCATGTTAAATTTGTATAAGGAAAATTACATTTACCATTGTTTCCTGGAGAAGATCTATCTACATGGTCACTAAGAGTCAACTGCAACTCTATGGCATATAATCAATAATCGATGTGACTACTAAGCTACATCTACTTTTAGGCTAGAAAAAAATAATCTAGGATAATGGAGAATTTAAATTTAAGCATCAGGATTTATTAACAGAACTTGCCACCATACTCAGGTCAGTGGTCACAAGGAGGACACAAAACCTTTCGATCCTTCTAGAACTCACAGATTTCGCCCACTACTCCAATCCTATTCGTACAGAAAGACCAATTATTCCAATGAAACCCTACAAAAAAGAAAACTGCAGAAGTTATGTTTCAGACAGTCATTTGTCCATAACAGCATAAAGTCTCCTGCTTGAACTGGGGGTTGGACTAGAAGACCTCCAAAGTCCCTTTCAACTATGGTATTTTGTGTTGCCACCTAATAGGAGACAGCACGGATGGATAAAAGAACCAAACATTTCTGTCAAAAGCTACAGAAGCTTCGTATGCTTCTATAATAAAAGACTGAAAAATGGTATGTTCAACAATGCATAAGAGTTCTTTTGTATTCCTCCTACAGCGTAAGTTTAAAAGGTCAGACAAGATAGATTGCAGTTATCCTCAAGTGTGGGAATTCGCTGCAGTTCATTTGTGCAAATCAGCTGGGAGACAATGTGGACCTTAACAAAACAGATGAGAAACAACCTTCTTCGGGGCCTAAGCAGGCCCTCTGCAAATCCTGATGTTGAGCAGCATTTTGGAAAGCCCGCAACAGACACAGCTTGTTGAAAAGAGGCAAAATATGAGAAAGATTCCTTGAGAAATGAAACAGCCTTCAGAATTCTAGAATTCTTCGCATCAAGAGGAAACAGATGTCCACGATTGGAATTTGCATGTGGCCTTATTCTCTTCTATGATACAATAAAGTCACTCTTCTGCTGGGGCCCTAAAATGTAGAATTAAAACAGTGGCATGACATGCCTACTGCAGCTGTGCCTTCCGGCTTCATCCTTTGTTACTATTTTTTTTTTTAATGGGAAGAAGAAAAAAATGGACAAACAAGAGGTAGCCCCCTCCCAAATGAAAACAATGGCATGAACTCTCAAAACAATCTAAAAACTACAGATGTTCTTACTAATCTGCAGCAAGCATTTGTTTATTCAGGTTCTGTCTGTTTCTGAAGCAGGACAGTCTCTGCCTTCCAAATTAAGTCCTTTAGCAAAACTCTAAAGTAAATACTGGAAGAGAAGATCTGCGTAAACAGCCTCGGGAGAGAAGTAGCTCACCTTACAGTAACAGCAGGCTTTGTTTAATTCAACAGGTGCAGCTATGTTTTTCTGTAGAGAGGCTAAATATATCACCAAGCAGAACTTAAACAGATGAAGGCTCCAGAAAAGCAAAGTTTTGGCAATTACATGTAAACTCAGCATTTCCCTTTGCTCAGTGGATGTGAGCAAAGAAAAAATAAAAACAAAGAATTAAATAAAGCGACAATGGCAATACAAAAGTCAAATTCTTTTCTAAACCCATGCACTTCCTAATGCCAGTGGTATAGAAATGTTTATTGGTAATCAGAAAATTGTGTTTCTATAACCATCTCCTCTTCCTCCATTAGATTACTGTACTGAAAAACTCAATCATGGTTACCAGCCCCGCTCACTCCTGGAAACAGCAGTAGGATGGAAGTATGCATCAACTAGCTTCAACCTGATTGGCAACTAGGGATGATGGGAATTGTAGTTTATCACACGAAGGGTCAATGATGCACAGAATGTGAATAGATATGGCTTATCTTTCTTTCAGGGATGTGGTGGCTCAGTGGCTAAGACGCTGAGCTTGTCGATCGAAAGGTTGACTGTTCAGCGGTTCGAATTCTTAGTGCCGCGTAATGGGAGTGAGCTCCCATTACTTGTCCCAGCTTCTGCCAACCTAGCAGTTCGAAAGCACCTAAAAAACGCAAGTAGAAAAATATGGACCACCTTTGGTGGGAAGGTAACAGCATTCCATGCGTCTTTGGCATTTAGTCATGCTGGCCACATGACCATGGAGACGTCTTCGGACAGCGTTGGCTCTTCAGCTTTGAAATGGAGATGAACAACACCCCCTAGAGTCGGGAATGACTAGCACAGATATCCGAGGGGAACTTTTACTTTACTTATCGTTCTTTCTCTCATTCAGCTTTCAGCACCTGGATTGCAGAAACGGGCTTGCAGCAAAGATCCCAATTGCAAATCCAAAGTGCATATTTCCTTCTCATTCAGTTCAAAGCATGGCCACAAAAAGGTTGGATGATCTTTGCAGTGGAAGGAGAGACATCATTTCAAGATTTGAAATATCAAGCCAGAAAAAGACAAGGAAGTTGAAAAATGCAGGAAGGAGAGGCAGCCTACATATCTTTTCTTGAAAATACTGCTATGGAACTATGTGAACATGTATAAGTGAATGGTGTAAGTTCTTCATGATAGAAGATGGTCTTCATGGTATTACTATCCTTGTAAGTAGCCTAGGTTGGCAAAATGACCCCATGCAATGGAGTTAGAAAGCATGAGATGAATTGCTTGATCTTATATTTGGTGGGGGTTACTAGATCTCTTGTTGGCTTCCAAAAATTAATGTGATCTGTTTGAACACCCTGAGATCAAGGTTCAGCAGGACCAGGTCTTCACAGCCTTGTAGTCATGTTGTGAGTCACCTGGATGTGTTCAGCTATGTTATATAGCATATTTGCCTTGACCAACTGGAGAGCTTCCATTCTCTCTTCATGGGGGCTTTGGAAGACAACAACGTTGGTTAGAGGGATAGGTTGGTCTTTTAGAATAATCTAGAACTTGCTCAGAAGGGGAAGGGAGGGAGGCAGGGCTCAAAATCTGTTGAAATTGTAGAAGTCTTAGATGGAACCAACAAGCATACATGCTTTCCTGAGCAAGGCACGTCCAGAATTAGGAAGGTGTCTTCTATTACCATCAGGAAAGGTTTTTGTAGACCTCCCTCTGGAGGCAGTGGGAGATAACTTGTGGTAGGATGCAAAACAAAAACAAAAACCCACCCCAAGAAACTGTTTTGTGAGTTAAAAACACATGGAGCAAAACAATGTGGAAGTGTATAGGCTGTACAATAACTTCTTTTGACCGCATATTAGTTATCTCAGTAGCACCAGAGGTCCCCAGCTTTCAAGTAGAGACATACAGATCAACAATAAGGAAGACTGTGCTGGATATCTCCATCTCACTTTGGAGGAGACCTCATCCCGAGGTGAAATCTACTTACCTTCCTTACTGATTTGGAAGTGCATGCGCCGTGCATGTGCAGAAGGTAAAGAACACATTACTTCCTGGCAGGTGGGCAGAGCTTTGCTCTGCCATCGCTACCGGATCGCTGAAACACCTGGCACGATCACTACCGGATTGCTCGATCCAGTCCGAACTGCGAGCATTTCATCCCTGCTTCATCCTCTAAGACCCCAGGGCCAACACAAGAGGGTTGCTGCAGGTACATCTTCTGAAATATCTGTATTACTGGCTGCTAGTCTTTCCCAGAGGCAGAAATGTACCCAATACTCCCATTGTCAGGCTTGAGATGCAGAAGACCTTCAAGAGTACTTGATTTCGAGATAATGCTGGAGGAAGTAGAAATATAGAAATCTTCATTTGAGGGAGGCCTCTTTGTGTCCATATCTTGGATTATATTTCATGCTCATGGACCAGAATTATTGTTTAGCTTTTCTTCTGGCTTTGGACTTTCTTGGTAAGGCTTTTTCTCTTTTGTTCATTCAGTCAACCTTCCTCAGATGTACAGTACATTTACCTACATGCGCTTGTGCCTCTCCCCCATAAAAAGACATGCACCATACCACTCAGTTTTATCCACGGCACATATCTTCTGGCCTTCACCTTAGCCGTGACCAGCATGACCCCTATTTGGCTTGTGGCTTTCAGACATGCTCAATTAACATACCTGACATTTTATGTCTTCCATCTGGAATCATTCGGCCTCGCTGAGGAAGAGGGGGGAATTCAAAGGCTTCCCTTCAATCCTGTTGAATGTTCCAAAATACGGAAACAATCTCCTGCCAATGAACTATTTCAGTCTGTGGCCAACTTTGAAAACACCAAAGTAATGATTCTGTTTACTCCTCCCATTTTATGTAACACGGTCCCACCTTTTCTTTTTCTTCTTCTTTTTTTATTCAGCACCATCTAATTTCAATTCATGAATTACAGTAAACGTGATGCACTCTGGATATTTCTGAAACATCGTCAATGAATATTTTACTCCCTCCCTCCATGACAGAGAGAGGAAAAGAGAAGAAAAGTTAACACACACACATGTGCGTGCACACAAACATACACAAAACTGAACTGAAAGAAATTTCATCACATGAAATAACTGTAATTTGTGACATTAGCAGAACAATGGCTACTATTAGGCAAATGTGAATGGGCAGAAATTTCAGGGTAGAGTAATGGGTCATCTCAGGGATATTTGTGTGGAGAAGAAAAGGAGGGGAGCTGAATTTCAATTGCCTTCTTCAAGAACAGGAGAACATGTATGGCCAGCTGACTGTTAGGATATACTGCCATCTATTAGTCTGTCTCATGTGTGCACAAACAAACCCCCCCCCCAAAAAAACCCACACAAACCAGCCCTAATGCTGCAAGAGTGAGAAGAAAGAAAGGACTTACCTTTGAGCATGACAATCAAAGAAGAATGCAATAAAAAATCTCTAAAATTGCTTAATAGCTGAAGGCATATCTTCACATCTCATTTAATATCTTAAGATATGAGGATGGGGTCAAGCAGGCGCCAAGGTAGGGCATCCTTACACAGTGTTCACAACTTAGCCAAGAAACAAGCAGCACAGAATTGCAGAGTTAAATACAAGACTCTCATAATTTGAGAAGCAAACTTGTCCAGATTCAGATGTTCTCAGACTAGTGTCCTTGGTACTCTCTGAGCTTGGTTGATTTCTTGCAGACATTTCATTACCAAACTAGTTAACATCATCAATGCTAGTAAGCAAGTCGTTTCACCAATACTGTCAGGGCAAATCACTAGTACATAAAATGAGAGCAAACGTTACTTCCTTACTAGCACTGATGATTTTTTTATTTTATTTTATTTTATTTTATTTTATTTTATTTTATTTTATTTTATTTTATTTTATTTTATTTTATTTTATTTTATTTTATTT
>WNWU01000011.1:11826618-11871646 GCA_012654045.1 Ptyas mucosa | reverse complement strand
GAAGGAAGGAAGGAAGGAAGGAAGGAAGGAAGGAAGGAAGGAAGGAAGGAAGGGGGAAGGAAGGAAGGAAGGAAGGAGGGAGGGAGGGAGGGAAGGAAGGAAGGAGGGAGGGAGGGAGGGAAGGAAGGAAGGAAGGAAGGAAGGGGGAAGGAAGGAGGGAGGGAGGGAGGGAGGGAGGGAGGGAAGGAAGGAAGGAAGGAAGGAAGGAAGGAAGGAAGGAAGGAAGGGGCCCAAAGTCAAGCAGATGGCTTTCATGCCCAAGAGAAGCACAGAACTCAATCTTCTAGTTTCTAGCCATGGACTAGCTAAGTACTGCAGCAAGATGGTTCCCAGTTTGTATGTGTATTTCCCTATTATTAGATTTTGTATATTTTGTTATTATGATTCCAGACTGTATTCATTATTCTTATTGCTAGTTTAATGTTTATAAAATACTTAGAGCCCAAGGCAACCAAGGAAGTAGATCAAACTCTATCCGTGCATAAATAGCCCGTCCTCCATTTTATTCTCAAAGCAAACTTCAGGGATAGGCAAAACTGAAAGTCAGGAACTGCCCCAGGGTCCCTCAGGGAGTTTCACAGTTGCTTATTTGGACTCTGGTTCCCCCAGACCTAATTTTACCTATTATAGCACATCATCAATGATGATTGGAATCCTTGCTGTCTGACCCAGCTAAGTTGACCTAACAAAGCTCATAGCTACCGTTCTTGACAACTCCTCTTATGCTTTCTTCATACTTTGGAGATGGTCATTTGGACTTATCACATCAGCATTCATTCTGGTTGCCCATGCATTTTTAAGCAATGTTTTTTTTTCTTTAAGAGGCTGGGTTTTTTTTTTTTTAAAAAAGTCAAATCTAATACCTTCTTCATTTGCTCTGGAACATCAAGTGTCAGAAGATAAATGGCAGAAGTCTTTACTATGTCAAGAGAGCTAAACAGAATCCTAATAACATTCCACCTGTCAAGCTCCAAAACTACCACACATGTAGAATTTATACAAGTGGAACTGAAGTTATTTCAGGGCATGTCATAACATTTAGTCATTTCTACAATGTGTACCATTCAAACTGTTTTGGAAATTGAAAAAAGGGCCCACAAAAGAACGACTGCATCTCAAAGCAACCAAGGCCCACCACATTGGATTTACAGATATCTTAAGGCTCTGTATAATATTCCAGGGTGCCTCATTGTGCCTCCTATGTTTTCTGCAATGAGTTTCCAAAAATTAATAATCCAGTTAAAAAAAGAAAAAAACCTCCAGCAAAATTTAGTAGCCGTGAAAAACACTTTCATTTTATACACACACACACAAAATTACATATCAGTCTTCAAACCTGAGCTTGTTAAGGATATGCAGGAGCCATAAACACATCTTGGCTGCTATTAATTGTCTGCAGTTTGTCAGTTGCCATAAACTACAGTTTCCATAATGACAGTATCAAGAAAAATATATTAAATGGCCATCTCATGGTACTGTATTTCAGCATAGAGCACTAAGGCTGACCTTGAGAGGCAATATTATAAAAGCACTACCTTGAATTACTTTTGGTAGAGAAGTTTTTTTCCTAAGGAAAAATCCTGACTGGACAAGAATTAACTAAATTCAGTGGGAATGGAAGATTCTGAGCATCTCCTGCAGAAGATTACAGAACTGCATTCATGTTTAGACTCCTTTTAATTGTTAGTGGCTGATGAGCTGGTCTTGCTGCTGCTGAAAGTGGATTTAACCTCATTTTCCCCAATTGCATTATTTTAAAATCTATCCTCCAGTTTTCCAGCTCATGTTTTGCATCAGAGACTCCAGTTTTTCCAGAGTTATAGTTAGTACTCAAGTATTAACTGTTCTTGGCTTGTTTTGTCCCGTTTATTTAAGATTATAGTTAGTCACCACCAATGAAAGTGTCAAAGGTAGAAATGCTCCCTGCCTATCCACTAATCTTTTAAAAATCATTTTGGCTGCTTTGTAACTCAGACAACAGTGTTTCTACAATTCATTCCTTCTATTCCCATGTTCTAAACTGGGCTTGGAGATAACTTCAGCAACAGCTCCTTTGCTATGACAGAGGCCAGGGCTGTACTTTCACTACTTTTGGTGTCACAACAGCAAAATGACTACAGGTAGTCCTCAACTTATGACCACAGTTGAGCCCAACATTTCTGTTGCTAAGCGAGACGGTTGTTAAGTGAATTCTGCCCCATTTTACAGCCTTTCTTGCCACAGTTAAGTGAAACACTGCAGTTCACAAAAGATGATCACATGACCCCAGCGCATTGCAGCCCTCATAAATATGAACCAGTTGCTAAGCGTCTGAATTTTGATCACATGACCATGGGGATGCCTCAACGGTTGTTAAGTGTGAAAAAGTGTGAATAAGTCACTTTTTTCAGTGCTGTTGTAACTTCAAACGGTCACTAAATGAACGTTGTAAGTCAAGGACTACCTGTAAAACAGGACCAAAACTTTTTCTCATACCTGAACAGGAGGGACCTAGAGTTCTGAGCCCCTTTTTAAGGGAGACAGAACCTCGGACTGGGTTCATGGGCAGTGTAATTTATATATGCAGGATCTTCTTTAAGTTCATGCTTGTCTGTGTCTTTCCAGAAGCCTGGTTGAATTTCTAGTCCTCTCTTTCAGAAAAGCAAGCAAGCTGGATAATCTTAAAAAAAACCTTAGTACAGCCTTTATACACTTCTCGAAACAAGTGAAGTGAGCAATGGTTTACTGCCATCTATTAACATATTGTACTTCATATTGTCTAGTTACCGAGTTCTAAAGGAAAACCACATAATCTAACACAAGTCAAAGGCAAGCTATCCATTTTTAATATTATATGCATCTTGAAAGTAATATAAACTTTATGGAAATTTTTAAAATAAATATATATGTCAGGTAGCAACTCCCTCAGTAAGCATAAAACTAAATAAAAGTGCTCCAGTTTTTTCCATTTATGGAGTAGCTTGTGGCAGAGAGAGAACAGACTCAGTTCAGCCTATCTAAGCAAAGAATATTCACAAATGATCCACTGGCACAAGAACTATTATTAGCCATATATTATGTACAATGGATTGTTTTTAAGGTAAGCAATTGAATATTTAGATTTTCTACTATTACTTGAATCATACCCTTAAAAGGAATCAGAGATTGGCATTAATATATGTTCATCACACACAACACCACAAAACTGTGCTTGCTTCACACAAGCGTTGAGAAAAAACACATTACATTACAATGTCAGTTCTTTTTGACACAATGGTAAATTTACCATTGCCGTCTTCCTTCTCCTAACCCAAGATTTTTAGCCTTAAAATATTGTGAGCAGGGAGGATAACATTTAAAATTACATTTCATAGCTGTTGGAAACCTGCCCAAGGATTCTAGAAACTTTCAGCAAAGGAATTATATCTTATCCTAAACCATACAATCGCAGAATAATTCTCCTCTCCTGAAATTCATGATCTGTAGAATGTAGTTAGTAACTAAAGCAGGGGTCAGCAATCTGTGGCTCTGGAGCCTCATGTGGCTCTTTCATCCCTCTGCTGCGGCTCCCTGTCGCCGGTCGGCTCCACAATTGATAGGGCTTTCGGTTAGGACAGGTAGAGGAAAAAGAACACCACACTAGGAGGAGACTCTATGGTGGAGGAACCAGACTTCCGGTCGGCAAAGGAAAAAAGGATGCCACACTAGGAGGAGACTCTATGGTGGGGGAACCGGACTTCCAGTCGGCTCCAGAATTGAATGAGGGCTTCCGATTAGGATCTTTGTGGCTCTTTGAGTGTCTAAGGTTGCCTACCCCTGAACTAAAGAAAAGTTTGTTCTAAAGAAAAAGGAATGTGCGATCAGATGAATGTCCCTTGTAATGAGTCAGATGGTAGTGATGTTCAGTTTTCATTTAAGAGAAAATTCCTCCGTAACTCATCCGAGATCATTCTTGATGCAATTAAGTTTACAAGTAAATGCGATGCATCTAACAAATCACCACAAATACAAGGGTTCTGGTTTGATAAGCATGTGAACATGCTTCGTGCTACAATGAAAGCAAAGGGACACAGAGGTGAGGAACGGGGCAAGAATGATCAGAAATGAGGAAATCAGAAGGACAGACCAAAAGGGCTGATCTGCCATCTTTGATCTCGATGGGTTCCTCTTCCTGTGATTGTTTTGCATTTGGGAATCAGTCAAATGTCATTCTCTATCTGACCACTGACTGAAGCAATGCAGCATCTTTGCAACAATATTTCACATCACTCTGCTTTATATGGAGGCCCAGACTATCCCTGGAGATGTGAAAAGATATGAGAATCTTCCCAATGACAAAGAAAGGAAAGTTTATTTCAATGGGGTTATAGCAGGGGTGTCAAACTAAAGGCCCGTGGGCCGGATTCAGTCTGTAGGGTGCTTAGATCTGGCCTATGGGCCACCCTGGAAAGAGTGAAGGACCGGCCCACAGTGCCTTTGCCAGTAAAAATGGAGCTTGGGAGGGCTGCATGCATTTTTGCTGCCACAGGGTTGCAGGAGGCGTTGCAGACAAAAATGGAGCTCAGGAACCTGTTTTCTCTGGCAGAGTGCTTGGGCCAGCACAGGCTCTCTCAACATGAGTGACATTGAGCTGGCTATGCTCACACTGGCCATGCCCCCCACCCCGAGGTCAAACACAACCCCGATGGGGCCCTCAATGAAATCAAGTTTGACACCCCTGGTTTATAGAATGAACATCATAAGGCAGTTTTATGTCAAGAACAAATATTCTTGAGGGTACATAAGAACAAAATCAAATTAAAAGATGGGGGAAGGAGACTATTGAGCAAGGAATAACATTAAAGAAGGATCAGGCTGAAGGATCTGACCTCCCTTATACTACTTGGAGGACCCTGAATAGGTTGAAAAATGGAGTGCCTAAATGTAAAACCAATATGCTCTGCTGGTATGTCAGCTATTATTTATTTATTTTATTATTATTATTCATATTTCTATGCTGCCCACTCTCCGAGGACTTTGGGTGCCTTACACCAAAGACAGTATACTAAATGCCATATTGCCCCCAACAATCTGGGTCCTCATTTTACCCACCTCGGAAGGATGGAAGGCTGAGTTAACCTTGAGTCGGTGAGATTTGATCCACTGATCTGCTGAACTAGCAGTCAGCTGAAGTAGCTGCAGTACTGCACTCTAACCACTGCGCCACCTCAGCTCATGTAGTTTCCCACTACAGAAACATGTAGTGATAATGACTTATTTTTGGCCATTGACAAAGCCAAGAAGGTGGCTTCATTTTCAGTTTAAACTTTGATCTAGACGGAGGAGGAGAAGGAGGAGGAGATGATGGTGGTTATGGTGGTGGAAAATTGAACTTTTTTTAGTTCTGTGAACTCAGCTGGCTGATCCAACAAAGCCTCTTCTAATTTTATTTTTGTTTTACAATTTATCTATTCACAACCCTGCTTTTGCGCATATTTAAAGCTTACTGAAGGTTTCAGATGATTCATGCAAGACATTACATAATCTTAACATAATTAACTATCTTTGGCTAAGAGTGGCATAGAAAAATCCACAGAGAATTTTAACCCATGTTATGTACTTTGAACATCAAACTGAATATTCTGAACCCTTCCATAGGCCCACATTCCCTAGTTATTGGAAACACATGCTGGCACTGAATCATTTCACGGTTCATTTCAGACAAACATGCAGAAAACTGTGGGAAACAAATATGCAGCCCTGTGAAACGGTAAAATGAAAAGAGCGCTTGCAGTCAATGAAAACCGAGACGAGCTGCTGCTTGAATGATGGGGAACTATGGAAAGCGTGCTAAGCTTGCAGAGGAAAAAAAAGAAGAAAAAATATATTCAGACAGTTATCCTAAAATTTCACCACTTGGAAAAAATGAAGACTAATTCTAGTAAAAAGCTAAAAAGGAGGAAAGCAGTAGTTGCCCACATTTAAATTGAAGACGTAGATAAATTACATTAAAGGAATAGATGGATGAATAAAAATGAATTATTACATGTACAACGCCTTGAGCATTTGCTCTTCTGATTTCTAACCAAATGTAAAAACTCAGTTCTGCTTGTATTGCAGCCACTTCTAATGTAGGATTGAAGTTGTTTGGATATAACTAATTGCAGATTAATAAAAAAATCGCAATACTGACAATTCCACTATGTTATCAGCAACACCTCAAAATGGAATAAGGATAATACTGTTTTACAGCTAAATAGAGTACAAGTAGAACAACTACAAGAATTCAAATACCTCAGTTCCACAATACAGGAAGAGAAGAATGCCTGAAGTAAAACCCCAAAACTGATGCTGCCGTCGTTGTATTTGGTTCACTCATCTGGGTTTACGGTGGGAGCCTATATTGCCATATAAACTAAAATGCAAATATTTCAGTCAGTGATGCTACCAGTGTTACTGAATCATGGACACGGCTACAGTGGTAAGTTGCTACTGGTTCTCCCCATTTCTGGGGAGCCGGTAGCGGAAATCTTGATGTGAGAGCGAACCGGTTCTCTCTGATCATCAGCTAGGCCCTCCTGCCTGCCCCCATGCTATACCTATCTTTATTCCTTTGTTTTTAGCCCAGCTGTAAACCACGGCAGAGTGGATTGCCATGCCTCAGCTGTATTTTTATTCAATGCGCTTGCATGAAGTGCGCAAGCGAAGCTAACCAGTGGTAACACCGGTTAAAACCCACCAGTGCACGGCTACAATACTGCAACTGGCCAGTAACAGCTGATGAAACTTCCAAATAATCACTGAGAAGGTTTGGGCTTATTTTCAGAATGGACCCAGATTGATGCCCATACAAACTATTCTGAAGAACACAACCATACAGATGGAAATTTCAGTGCAGGGCAGTGAAGAAAATATGGATAAGGCAAACTCAAACTATGTAGCTCACTGTAGACTAGACTAAAATCACAGCAACCAATAATGCACTTAAATGAGGTATTGTATCAAATGTACGTGGCCCTAAAGCACCCACAGTAACATATTGTGTTGTATGAAGCCACACTCATACCGTTAGGAAGACCAAGATCAAGTTCATTTTTTAAAAAATCATCACCATAATTTGCCAAAAAATTTTTTTAATTTTATTTATATGCCACCCTTCTCCGGAGACTCAGGGCGGCTTACAATGCGTTAAGCAATAGCCTTCATACTTTTGTATATTTTATACAAAGTCAGCTTATTGCCCCCACAACCGGGTCCTCATTTTACCCACCTTAGAAAGGATGGAAGGCTGAGTCAACCTTGAGCCTGGTGAGAATTGAACTCACAGTAATTGCAGGCAGCTGGATGTTAAATGCTGCCTTAGTAGAAGGCATCAGCCTCCTGCGCCACTTGTATTGTAGTAAATAAACTACAATTGACTAGATCAGCTCATCACCCAAGCTATAAATTGCTTTGCCAAATCAGAAGTACTGAGATTCTTATATCACACGAAATCAAATCCAGAAAAACTCAGATAATGGTTTGGTGTGGTGTCCCTCAATTATATTATTATGAGCATAAAATGGAGAACGGCAGAGGTTCCCAAAATTTCTCCATTCATAATGACCTTAGTGCCTCAGTAATTTTTTTCATGGAAACCACAGTTCCTAAACAATGCACTGAAGTGTCTTCAGCCACTTGCGGGTGCCACAGAATACTTAAAATTGGAGATCACACAAAGCCCCTGTGAGTCCATTGTGATAACCCAAGACACCGCACCACGCCAGAGTTCAGGAATTGTGGGAATACCATAGGAAATGAAATGGTGTGAACTCCTTAAAAAAAAAGAAGAGATATATATTTAAGAAACAAATATTCATATTTCTTTTTTTCAGAGCTTATATTATTCTCTAAATCCACTTCTAAAGAAAGCATGCTTGATTTTTTTTAATAGATTCCTGGGCTCTATTATATATCAAGGCTGCCAATTTTTTGGGTTTGGTAAGGCTTTTTAATGTATTTGGTATGCATTTTGCATATGATTTGCACAATTGTCTTTGGAATATTTTTAAAAAGTCCTTCCACCCTTCTTGAAGACAATTAGCCTCCTCCACCCATCCAATTGTTTTTAAAATGTTACTTTAAAGGATCTCTTGGCTAAACTGTGGATACAAAAATGCCATGTCTCTTTTTATTACAACCACTCTTATTTAAGTAAGGGAGTCTTCCAAAATCTGAAGTGTTTTTATTTAAGGGAAAACAAGCCTTGAAATTTCATCTTTTCTCATGTTTGGGAGGAAAATCCCATGACATTGCTGAAACCTAAAAAGCTAATTTAAGATACTTCATTATGGCAATACAATTTTTCCAAAACACACATGACAGCATCAAATATATAAAAATACTTTTTGCACACAACTTTTGGTTTAGTTTCCATATGCAACTTTGTGAAAAAATATTCATCCCCCCCCCCCTTTGGATTATATGAGGTTTAACCACTCAATGTTTACCACTTCACTTACTCAATGTTGTATAACAAGCTTCATATGTATCTCATAAAGGGAGCCTGAATAAACATAAAATGCCGAAGTGTGCTGCTTGTTTCATTTATTTCCACCCAACATGTGATGTCCCAGGGAGAAAAAAGAATCACTGGCTAATTCAATCAATCCATTTAAAGGGATAACTAGGACCAATTGTGTAACAGTTTCATTACACAATTAGAGTTGACTTGAGACAGCCTTGCCCTATATAAATCTCATGAACTTTGGCTCTCCTCATCAGAGTGAACCATAAAGATTCTAGAGGCATGTGATGTCCCACTCAAAAGAAATATTTGAAGACTCACCAAAATAGTCATGGATGCTTATCAGGTTACAAAAGGTTAAGAAACCATTCCAAAGCTCTGGGTTTCCCCTTACCCACAATCCAACTTTTTTGAAATGGAAACAATGCGGGACAAAAATGAATCTGCCCAAGATGAGGCATCCCATTAAAATAATTCCAGATAATATATCCTAAAATCATTAGAAGGGATTTAAGACAAATCTCCAGAGATCTGAAGGCCATTCTCACTTTGACTAAAGAAAGTCATTCACAATACCACCATTACAAAGTACTGGGTGAAGATGGAATTAATGGAAGGGTAAAAGGCAGAAATCCTTCTTTGTTAAAAACACTGATTGATATTTATGTCATGAAAAGCTTTGGATTATCCCCAAGGCTCCTGAAGGAGTGTTCCAAACTGAAGTTTTGGGGACAACTGTGTTGGTATTAAGTTTGGTGGAAATCATATGATGCATTCCACAATAAGAACCTCATATCAGGGCCTTCATTACTTGTAATCATTGAAGAAAGCACGAATTCTTCCAGGCAATACAGGGAATTGGACTATTGGTCCATCAGCTGAGACAGAAACATAAATGAATAAAGCAGTAAAATACTGATCTAAACATACAAGCAAAGTAATGTTCAAAATAATCAAACAAGTTAATGATCCCAAACATGCAAAGTAATATATGAAGACAAGAAGTTAAATGGTTTGGAATGACCAAATTAAAGACCAGTGTCAACTCCGAAGCGAACCTGGCTGAAGCCATCTTTTCCTGCCTCATAGTTGCCACGAACTTTGAAAGGGGGAAGGGAGGGAGGACTAGATAGACCGGCTACCATTCAAAACAAAAAGTTTTCTTGTGGGAACCAAGGTCATCCCAACAGGTGGCAAGAGCCGAAGTGGCACAGTGGTTAGAGTGCAGTACTGCAGCTACTTCAGCTGACTGCTAGTTCAGCAGATCAATGGATCAAATCTCACCGGCTCAAGGTTGACTCAGCCTTCCATCCTTCCGAGGTGAGTAAAATGAGGACCCAGATTGTTGGGGGCAATATGCTATTTAGTATATTGTCTTTGGTGTAAGCCGCCCAGAGTCCTCGGAGAGTGGGCGGCATAGAAATATGACTAATAAAATAAATAAAGTGAAGGAGAAGAGGAGTGACCAAGCAGCCTCCCAGATACTTTCATTCGGCAATGTGACTGGTGACATATGGGGAGGGAAATATTTGCTCTTTTAATTAGGGGAAAACCGCAAGAATTTTTAGAGATGGTTTTCACTATCTGTGCCGATACGATGTATCCAACAAACATGTTCTTTGAGGAATCTACCTGCCTTGGAGTTCTGCTTTTGGTGGATGCGTTACTTGGAACCCTGACAACCAGAACTAAACTCCATAGAAATATTGTGACACAACCTGAAACAAGCAGTTAATTATAGAAAACTACCATATCTTACTGGAAGTTATTCACTACGAAGGAACAAGCCAAAATTCAAACAACAGAAGTGAAAGAGGTATCACAAATTATAGGAAGTGCTGGTTACTCTTATTTTAATTAAAGTTGATGCGAGCTGTTACAGAATCCAAAGATACAGAATCCAGCACTTTTCTACCCTGGCAAAAGATAATTTTGAGTATGGAATACATGAAACAACCTTGGTATTTTGGTATTATATATTCATGCAATATAGACCTACATGAAACTCTGATAAAATTCATGGCAAAGCTAATCAAAAATTCAGAAAATTCAAAAGGGGGTGAAGAGTTTTTTCAGCAGTATACCATCAATCATTATCTTCCTCACACACCAAACATCATTCATACCTTTCACTACCTTTACTGTCATTACTGAAAGATGTTCCCTTCTTCCTCTATTTTAATATAAATTCCTTCAAGTCTCATAATGGTAAAGCAAATAACTTAATCCTTCATGTTTTTCAACAGTTGGTAAATAAAGTTTTTTGCAGGATTTCAAGTGACAAATTTAAATGTAATTTATAATATATTCTGATTTTAAACAATTAAATCATGGAAGACATTTTTCGCTCAAGTGGAAGGAAGGGTATACCTCATTTTTTTGGCATAACTAACACAGTATTTAATCTTCTATTTGCCTTCTACTATGATATATATTTTGCCTTGCAGGAAATTTAGCTGTGGGATTAAAATGAATCAGCTGAATAAGTGAATTGTTTAAAAAGAATTACCGTATTTTTCCATCTATAAGATAATACTTTTTCTTAAAAATATTTACCTAAAAATGGAGAGGTGTCTTTTATACCAGTGGGAGCGGGGAGAGGGGGGGTTTGCGAAACTGCCGATATCTTATCTCTGAAAACTAGCCTCACGAGCGAAACTTTCGATTGCAGAGACAAGCTAACAACAAGTTTCTTCCAATCATGAGCCTTATGTAACTGACGATGTCAGCTGATGCTGCGGAGAGCATGTAGCCAGTGCCCAGATGTGACAGGGAGCGGTAATGTCAGAGGGTTTTGAGCCCCTAAAAATGTCAGAAAACAAAAAAATAAATACCGGTACCGGTAAGCAAATGTTTTATTGTGCAAAATAAATGTCTTCTATTTAATGTTTAAAATATTGATTTCTGAATTTTGGGTATGAAAAGTGGGTGGGAGGACGTCCTATATATGGGGGCGTGTTATACACAGAAAAATACGGTAATATCATGCACTTTTTAATCAGCAATTTAAAAAAAAAAGTCAACCAGTGAGCGATGTACAATACATTGTATTTAGCAGTCATCATATATAATAAGGAAGAAGAGTACAGTATACAAGAATGCTGATATGGGTTGTAATACGAGTGATTCACTCCAAGCATCAGCATCCCACACCAGAGGGTTGACTAATTGATCAGCTATTGGCTACATCATGGCAAGGAGAAACAAAGGTCAGACTTTTCTTTTTCCACTATAAATTTACAACTGAGCCAAAATGATATGACTTCATCCTCTCTAGTTCCTTAGAAAATTCAACGAACATCTGCTATTGCTTGGTGGGATTATTCCACATATGCCAAGAATCAAATTCTCTCTGTTTGCTGACTTAGTACACGGGTATGCTTGGATTAGAGCCAAAAACTGAACACACCTAAATTCCCCTATCTCTTTCCACCTCTGTAGAATGTTCAAAGAAAACGTATTTATTAAAATTAGACAGCGTGAACCAAGCAATTAACACAAAAGACCTACAGCCAATTGTGAGGTTTCATATCTTGTAAAAAAATAAATTGGCTATTACACATCTAATCCCCACAATTTAAGCAGGCATCGCCACCCACTAAGGAGCGAGCAGAAGCAAAACCAAATGTAACACCCGGGGCCAGACGGCAGCAGTAAAGAAAAAGCAAACTATTAAGTATGAACAAGGATTTTAGATTCTGCAATTAAGGAAGCACAATATATTTAAACACATATCTCCAAGCTATTTATAAAACGATCATCAGAAAATGAAACAGTTTAAATACTATAATCAGATCATCAAATCTATTCAAGACATTACATAAAGGAAACTTAAGTTGCCAGGGCTTACTACAGAAGAACTGCTAGGAGATTTTTTTGTTGTGGTGTGAGTCTGTTTTAAATAAAGCCAATTGATTTATTGCACATACCAAAAAACCCTTTGCAGTTAGCATTGTAAAGACAGCTGACCTGTACATTTTCCAAGTTGGTCTTGTATAGACATTACAATTTCAACCAACTTCACTGCAATGTTCATTCTCCAAGCGGGAAAGTGCATCTAATTTTAGTGCCCTTTTTGGTTTGAGGAAAATTTCATACATTCGTGGTTGTTTAATCATGTGATTAAAAAACTGAGTATGCAGTCATAAGATTATCACATTTACATCTTGATATAAACATAATGGTTCTGAACCCAGAAGAAATTCCATTTTATCTTTTAAAAGAACATAGAAGAAATATTTGTATTGTGGACTTCATCAAATATATTTCTTCACATTGCGTGTCATCCTCCTAATCTGCACTTTCCTGAAAAGAATGCTGTGTGTTTCCTTAGAAATTCACGTCTTCTTTTTTGGGCTCCTCACAAAAACAAATGAAGATAAAAAAGATTTTCATATAATTTCTTAAAAATTAAGCTGAATCAATCAGTGAAGCACACATTTGCCCAAGAAATGTTGCAACATTTGGGCAATTCTGAAAACACAACACAAAGTGATTGCTTCTATGACAACAGAAGGCCAAAAAAATAAAAGCAGAAATGGTTCCATCATGATGTTGTCAATATATCCAAACGACTGTCACAGGGAAGAGGGTATGAACTGTGGGAAGGAAAGACAAGAAGCAATGAGGAGAACCTATACAGAGAGAAATCCAAATATAAAATAAGAAGGATGAGAACTATTGAGAAGTAAACATTAGGTTCTTGGAGCTGTAGTGTGTGGCTCTGTCAATGAAGATTTTTAAAGACTGACAGCCTTTTGTCTGGATATCTGAGGATTTCTGCCCTGAGCTGAACTAGAAGACCACCAAGATGTCTTCCAACTCTATAACTCTGTTCATGACTTGAGACCATGGTTTTCTTTTGTAACAGCAGCATGAGATGGATGATGTTGATGCAACTGGAAAACCAAACAGCCATCAAAGGGACAATAGGCCCATGTGAATCAAGAACTGACATTTCTACATTGATGGTCTCCTGATGAACGAGACAGAGGGAGAACAACAGTTACAGGGAGGCATATACAGAGAAGGCCAAGACATAATAAACAGAGATGAGAATTCTCCCCAGGATACAGCATCTGTTGAGGAGGAGAAAGACAAAGGGTAGAACACAAAACAGTTATATATCTTCAGTTTGGGAGAGAGAAAAAAAGAAGTTTTAAATTCCAGATCGTGGAATTTATTCACCTCAGACTACGGATTATAAAACCGTTGCCAAAACACCCAAAGATCAGATTTCTAGTATAAGATTGAAATTAATGCAAGCTTGATATGAAAACAAAAAAAGTTAGATCGTCAGTAACACGGAAATTCTGCTTGTCCCAAATTCAAAACCATGTTGTATAGCCGGGGTCACCAACCTATCGGACCTCAGGGAGCACTGAATTCATAATTTTAAATCCCGCGGTCACTAATATGATTTTTTTTAAAAAAAGATAAATAGTATTTAGTGCAATATAAAAAAAATGCAAATAATTTTTCTGCGGACCATCAAAATTTTCTCGTGGACCACCAGTGGTGCGCAGACCACCGGTTGGTGACCGCTGTTGTAATAGCACTCTAGGAAACTTAGGATCATACTCCCCTACTGTCAGTTCTCCATCAGAAGTTCCCTCCTCTATCATTTTTAAATCTAAAAACTTGGTTGTTCAATCCAACAACAATTCATCCAAACAAAAGCATACATCACAGCAAACTTTTAAGTTTTTGATCTCACAGACATAATTCATAACTGGGAGCATAGCATTAATTCACATTCTTTGGGATGGTTGTTTTTGCTGTTTTCCAAATAAAGCTTTGGTGTAGGACCTGCAGTTTCTTTCATGGAATTCTGAATAATTCCAAAGTTCCTTTATTCTCGGTTAATTAAATTGTTTTGGGGTGTGATCAGATATTCATCTGGCCACATTCTGATGGAAGTTGTGGAACTGTCCAATGCAATGAGACCAATGGAATTTTCTGTTACTCCAGAGATCACTATTCCCATTCGAAGTCATTTCTTCTGACTTTCATACTATATGGTCCATTAGGCTAAAAATTATACCAATATATAGTAAGGCCACTACCACTATTTCTATTAAATTTGTGGAGAGCCCCTCCTCCCATTGCTAATGCATTAGAAAACTTTCTTTTCCCAATTAAAACGCAATATTTACTTTTGTGTCTTTGGAAAACAAAGCAAAACTTTTAATATTTTAACATGGCAGGGTAGAGCTGGGTAGGGTATGATATGATATAGTATACTATAGTATAGTATAATGTAGTGTGGTATGGTGTGATGTAGTGTGCTGTTGTGTTGTGTAATGTACTGTAGTTAGTGTAATACAATATAGTAGAGTTTAGACAGGGGAATAAACTTGGCACATTTGGAGTCAAATTATAAAAATTCTGAAAAACCATTAAATTTATAACAAAATGCAGAATACTGTAACACTATTTGCTTAGCTACTGTCATAAACACCATATGTGAAATAGATGGGGAGAAAAATGTTATTGGAAATGTTTCAGTCCCTACTGAAAATACTCGCCAGATATATCTTCCTATCTCTCAATTTCCACCGAAATCTCCCACAAAGACAAGATCTTCTTCCAAAATCTATTCTCCAGGATGACATATTCTCCTAAATCAACTGCAGAAGCCTTTGATAGAAGTGGTTTGATAATTATCAGAACTATAGTGCAAGGCCACAGAGATTTTCTTCCTGCCATATAATTGTTATAAAAGAGATTCTTTTCCCTCCATATTATCTTGTCAGAACTCTGGCCCATCTGATCATGATAGAACTTCACTTGTCCCAAGACACCACCGCTTCCCCCTAATTTCTCACTGATGGTAGCTTTAGCTCGTTTTCCCTCAGCACTACTATTTTTCTCTATGCTTCTCTAATGATATAATATTTTCCCATAGACCCTTCTGTCTTCTAATAAATAATCCCTTCAAAATGTTTCTTCGCTGGAATGTAACTATTAATTTTGTTTTCTGATTCTTGAGACAAGGATGATACAATACCCATGTACTCAAGTAAACAACCTTTAGTAAATCTTGCTGCAAATATAAAGTGACAGAGACCAGGGGTCTCCAACCTTGGCAACGTTAAGCCTGGCGGACTTCAACAAGCTGGTTGGGGAATTCTGGGAGTTGAAGTCGCCAGGCTTAATGTTGCCAAGGTTGGAAACCACAGACATAGACTATGTCACCTGAAATGCAACAGACTGGCACTGAGCATGCACTCTAAAACATATAAACCTTATACTAAATATTAATCCTGTATTCCTCAAAATTATTTTTTATTTTAGCAATAGGTCACATTGGGTCCCAGCTAGTATATCCCAGTTTGCTCTTTCAGGAAAAGCAAATAGATCAATGACCAAGTTGATAGGAAATAGGTCACAGAAGAAGTAAGCTAAAGGATTCAGCGTATTCTCATTTCAAGTAACAGGAAATAGTTTGTCAGTAAACCTTAAAGGTTGTAGTTGACAGACAATATTCTAGGATACATCAGGCCCTTGAGCAGACTGACTAAGTAAACCAATTTCCTCCACTCTTTCACCATCCTATGCCGCCATTGTGACTGTGTACAAAAAAGTGTCTTAGAATCCGCCTTCCAAGGGATCCAGCAGTTCCTCCTTTCCCCCAAAGCCAGTATTTGCTGTAGGGTCAGACATTCTACTTGGAAAGCTGTAGCTAAAATCTTTTACCTGAAAATCATCAAAGGTAATGGAGATATAGAAAGAAAGACAGGATATAAATCCAGCACACAAATGTTAAATGTTTTGAGAAGAAAAAGAGGGCCTAGATTAATTGATGTTGGGAGAAATTCTCCCAACAGTGGAAACAGAACTGAAGACAAGGGTACAGGAAGCCTAGGTAAAGGTAAAGGTTCCCCTCGCACATATGGGCTAGTTGTTCCGGACTCTAGGGGGCGGTGTTCATCTCCGTTTCAAAGCCAAAGAGCCAGCACTGTCCAAAGACGTCTCCATGGTCATGTGGCCAGCATGACTAAATGCCGAAGGCACATGGAGCGCTGTTACCTTCCCACCAAAATGGTCCCTATTTTTCTACTTGCATTTTTTACGTGCTTTCGAACTGCTAGGTTGGCAGAAGCTGGGACAAGTAACGGGAGCTCACCCCGTTACGCGGCACTAGGGATTCGAACCACTGAACTGCCGAATTTTTGATCGACAAGCTCAACATCTTAGCCACTGAGTCACCACATCCCTGCAGAGAAATGCAGAGAAATGGGATGAATGAGGATGGAGCTGGAAGAGAGTAATAATGGGCTGGGAAAATAACAAAGAGAGAATGATTTGGTTCTTGGAAATGAATTGAAAACGATGAAGAGAAATAGCTGAAAAGATAGAAGAGAAATCCTGATCAAGGTGACCCCCAGAAGAACTTAAACAGGGGAAGGATGAGATGTTATTTCCTGCAAAATATTTTATGATAGCATGAAAACCATATGTGCCTCCAAGTAGAAAATGGAGTACATACAGTACATTTGTATGGTAATGAGTGTGGGAGAGAGAAAGGAAGATGGGAATATGCCGGATCAGTCTGCAAGTAAAATAGATCATACTATACATTTACAGTATCCATACAGGTAGTCCTTGTCTTACAATCACAACTGAGCCCAAAGTTTCTGTTGCTAAGTGAGACATTTGCTAAGTGAGTTTTGCCCCATTTCACGACCTTTCTTGCCACAATTGTAAAGTGAATCACTGCAGTTAGTAACATAGTCATGAAGTGAACTTGGCTTCCCCATTAACTTTGCTTGTCAGAAGACGATCACACGAAAAGGTGATCACATGACCCTGGGACACTGCAACCGTCATAAATAGGAGCCAGCTGCCAGGCGTCTAAATTTTGATCATGTGACCATGGGGATGCCACAGTGGTTATAAGTGTGAAAAAGTGTGAAAGGTGTCATACGTCACTTTTTTTCAGTGTCATTGTAGCTTCAAATGGTCACTAGGCAAACTGTTGCAAGTCGAGGACTATCTGTAATATCTGGATTCATCCCTTCATATACATTACAAACACTACGATGACCAAAAGAAAAAAAATACCTAACAAAATGCCTGATTCTTTGCAGAGGCAGTAGCATTTCTACCCTCGTAATCTACTTCAACCTTTCTCAGTAGTATTATTAAGTAACCAGAGTTATGCAAGGTTAGGTATCACCCTTTTTATTTTTACCAAGAAATGTGTGTGCTTTTTCAGGGAGATTAGAATTGTTTTAAGTGGAACGTTCTGATAATGGGGATGGTTAGTATGTGCAATGCTTTTTTAGAAAAAGAAAAAAAACACCAGAGGATAAAAGGATTGAGTAGAGATTGGAAGAGTAAGATCCTGAGAGGAGGAGAACATCACGCAATATTTGTCCAAACAAGGAACATCCCAGACAGGCAAATACTTCCCTTTGAAAAGATACTGTGTCTGCATACAGAGACCTGAAATTACAAAACAATTAGGGACAATCAGCGCTATCTCTCAGGATGAGATGTCCAATGTAATTGCTTTCTTAGACTTTCAGTGCGAGAAAGTTGTTCTTTGCTGTCCCACAGGGGCTTTTTCAGAAGGCAACTGGACTTTATTTGTTTTTTTTCATTTGAAGATGTTTCGCTTCTCATCCACGAAGCTTCTTCAGTTCTGGATGAGAAGCAAAACGTCTTCCAAAGAAAAAACAAGGAAGTCCAGTTGCCTCCTTAAAAAAAACATCTTTGGGACAACCATGACCTGGATGACTGAGAATCTCTACAGACTTTTGTTCTTTGATGTTAACTACTTTAAATATAAAGGAACCGTAAGAATCCTAGCTAGCACCTCAACAAGAATCTAATCAGGACACAAACATCTACCAGAACTCTTCACTCTGCAAAATACATTCTCTTTCAATACACAACCCCTAAGGCGGGTGTCAAACTGGCGGCCCGCAGGCCGAATGCATCACGCACAGGCCATGCCCACCCCAGCTCCACGAAGGGAAAAAACATCATGATACATCACATGACGGCAATGTGATGGTGCGAGTTTGACACCCGTACCCTAAGGCCATCACAACCCAATTCCTGTATAAGATTATCCTTGATCTCTACTGAAATCACTATCCGAAATAAAATATGTGTACCATCCACATGATTAATAGAAGTTGAGATTAGTTGAGAAGAGCCGAGGTGGCGCAGTGATTAGAGTGCAGTACTGCAGGCTACTTCAGCTGACTGCTAGCTGCAGTTCAGCAGTTCAAATCTGCTAAACCCTGATGGCGCAGAGCCCTGGTGGCGCAGCAGACTAAAGCACTGTTATTAACATCAGCTGCCTGCAATTACTGCAAGTTCAAATCTTACCAGGCTCAAGGTTGACTCAGCCTTCCATCCTTTCAAAGGTAGGTAAAATGAGGACCCAGATTGTGGGGGCAATAAGCTGACTTTGTATAAATATATACAAAAGTATGAAGGCTATTGCTTAGCGCATTGTAAGCCGCCCTGAGTCTCCAGAGAAGGGTGGCATATAAATCAAATAAAAAAAAAAAGAAAAATCTCACCAGGCTCAAGGTTGACTCAGCCTTCCATCCTTCCAAGGTGGGTAAAATGAGGACCGAGATTCTTTGGGGCAATATGCTGACTCTGTAAACCGCTTAGAGAGGGCTGTAAAAAGCACTATGAAGCGGTATAGACGTCTAAGTGCTATTGCTATTGCTATTGCTATGCTAGTATTCCCCGCCACCATTTCCAAATAACAAGAAGAGAACAGATAAATTCTTGGAAGCTGAAGT
Organism: Ptyas mucosa; assembly: GCA_012654045.1. NCBI lineage: Eukaryota > Metazoa > Chordata > Lepidosauria > Squamata > Colubridae > Ptyas > Ptyas mucosa. The sequence continues at coordinate 11,852,410 of WNWU01000011.1, read as the reverse complement.
TCAAATGAATTAGCAGCATGAATAGGCAACAAGAGCCTCCATACAGCTGGACTATAAACACTAAGAGTAAAACAGCTGATACAGCAAGCATCAAAGCCTTATAAAGCAAATGACCCTTTGCCAGGCAAAACCCAAGCAGCCCAGCTAAAGCCCATGTGCTCTATTAAAAAGAAAAAAAGAAAAATAAAAGAAAGGCTCTGATGACTAAATTAACAAGGTTGCACATTTTTTTAAACATCCTTAGAGAAACAGACCATAAAAGCCAGTGTAAAGTATGTGAATTTGCATAACTGCGAGAAACTGAAGCAAGGACACTTACAGTGCGTTTCTACTAACCAGTTCTCCAGGAAAATGGGACAATTGAGTGCCATTCCTCTGAAATTATTCAGTGATTCCCTTATTTTTTTATAAATTAATCCCTTCTCTCCCCCCCCCCTCCCCCTCCCCAGCATTCTCCTTCAGTGAAATGTCAAACACGATTACAGGAAACTTAGTTTAAAAATTGCCACTCTTAAGAAAGTATTTTTTCTGCAACAGCTGCTTATATGAAATAATTCTTTTAAGATTAATTTTGTATAGCTGGAAAACAGAAAAAAATGCAAAAGTGGTTATGAGGGGGGGGGGAAGGAAAATGTTTAAGGAAAGCATTCTAAGCTTTCCATATGGATATACTTCTTCCTTCATTAAGAGGCAAGCCTATAGAAAGAATTTGAAAATTGCAAATGAGAGTAAGGCTTTGTTTTGTTTGTTTCAAATCATACTAGAACAAACCTGCATACACTGGTGAGTTAAAAATTAAAACGTTAAGTCAAAATCAGATTACAAAATATAATACTAAAAATATAACTCATGATGGATGACAGATGTTATCAAACACTCATAGAAAAAGTTAATATGGTCTCCCAAAATAGCAACACTAATAGAATACAGCATTCCAAATTGAACAGTGAAGAAATTTCACGTTGTGATCAGTTCTTGAGCAAAATGTTCTCCTTTTAATTCCCCACTTTGTGACTTGTTAGTAAGACATCATGTTTTGGGAAGTCCTATCAATAATTATAGTCGCTAAGTGGGAGAAGCTCATTCCTCATATTCACAGGCAAGAGGTACAGAAAAATTAAAGAAAATATCCTCCAACTTTGTAAGAGATATTCCAGTATCTTACCTTTAGACAGCATACGTAAAGTCTAAATAGCATTGAAAGCTATATCTGCACATATGAACTCAATAATTTCAAAGATCTGATTGAAATCTGAATTTAGAGGATGGTAATGATTCAGCAAATGACAAATTATTTTAGACATTAATCCATTTCGCTAGACATATGCATGACTAGGGTGAAGCAAATTCTACTGAATTCAGTAGAGATTACACCCAAATAAACAGATGTAAAATGCAGTTTTTTAATCTGTTTGCTGACATTAACTCAAGCAAAGTAATTCATAGGGAAGCTATATTGGTAGATTTCTCACCTCATTTACTTTTAGAAATGTTTAGCCATAGTTAAAATTTATGAAACTACTTTACCATGTATTAGAACAATATATAAGTAGTTCTCAACTTACGACCATAGAGGTAGTCAACTTACAAAAGTTCATTTAGTGACCATTCAGTTACATCGGCACTGAAAAAAGTGACTTATGGCCATTTTTCACACTTACAACCTTTGTAGTATCCCCAGGATCATGAAATTCAGACACCTGGCAACTGGTTCATACTTATGACCATTGCTGTGTCCCACAGTCATGTGATCACCTTTTGACAAGCAAAGTCAATGGGGCAACCAGATTCACTTAACAACCATTTGTTTAGCAAGCCTTCAAAGTTACAATGGCAAGGAGAAAAAGTGACGAACAGCAGTTCTTGCACTTAAGACTGTTGTAACAGTCCCACTGCAGTAGTATCAGAATTTGGGCACTTGGCAATCGACATGTATTCACGACATTTGTAGCATCCCGATGTCATATGGTCATTGTTTGTGATCTTCTTATCTAGCTTCTGACAAGCAACATTAATGAGGGAAGCTGGATTCGCTTAACCACCATGTGATTCACTTAACAATTTGTTTAGTATCTGTAGCAAAAATGTCGTAAAATCTGGTGCAACTCACTTAACAACCACCTTGTTTAGCAATAGAAATTCTGGTCCAATTACAGGTAGCCCTCGATTTACAATCTCAGTTGAGCCCAAAATTTCTGTTGTTAAGTGAGACATTTGTTAAACGAGTTTTGCTCCATTTTACGACCTTTCTTGGCACAGTTGCTGAGTGAATCACTGAGGTTGTTAAATTAGTACACGGTTGTTAAGCCAAGGACTACTTATACAAAAATTAGCTGGCATATTTACAAAGTTCATTAATGCTGCAGTGTAGTACATGCATACTATGTTTCGGATTTTGTGTTTCACGCTTTGTATTTTTGTCTTTTGTGTTTTTGATTGAAATGTGATGTGAATGTGCTATACAGTAAATGATAATTTTCTCTACAAACGAAACTTTTTAAAACATTTTAATTATGGATGAATTTCTGAGATTCTGTAAGCACACGATGTCATGTTTTGTTCTGTTTTTTTTTCCATAAAAACAATTTCCTAATGACCAGAGGACAGAAATTCCAAAACTTGCTGCCAAGTTCTCATTTTTAAAGTGACAAAACAAAAAGACGATTAAACACATCAGGAATAGTTATGTTAACTGTATTTAATAGAGATTATACCTTGCTTTGATACAACATCTAGTCTGTCAGCAGAACAGATGACTAACCCAAATGAATTAATATTTAAATCAAATTTAAAATTAGTTTTCTTCTGGTTTTCTCCTTCTGTGTGAGAAGAGACACAACCTAGAACTAAGGAGAAATTTCCTGACAGTTAGAACAATTAATGAGTGGAGCAACTTGCCTCCAGAAGTTACCAATGCTCCAACACTGGAAATTTCTTAAGAAGATATTGGATAACCATTTGTCTGAAGTGATATAGGGTTTCCTGCCTAGGCAGGGGATTGGACTAGAAGACCTCCAAAGTACCATCCAACTCTGTTATTCTGTTTTCTATGTGAGTGAGTGTTTGTCTGTCTGTCTGTCTGTCCCAATAGCTTTTAGAGTGTAGCCCCCAGCACACAAGTCAAATATTAAGTTTTTAACTACAGTGCATCTTTGGACAATCAAAAAGTTGTGTTCCCTACCTTTGGTTTACCAAATTATAACTGAAAATTGACATTCGTTTTCCCTGCTGCTGTAGACTTTCCAAAAGAATAAAATTTAAAAATTTTCTCCCCTAGGTTGAAAAAATAATTATCTAATGCTGTAATCTAGCGTTTTATTTATATGTACACAACTCTAAAGGTAAAGGTTCCCCTCGCACATATGTGCTAGTTGTTCCTGATTCTAGGGGGCGGTGCTCATCTCCATTTCAAAGCCGAGGAAACAGCACTGTCCAAAGATGTCTCCGTGGTCATGTGGCCGACATGACTAAACACCAAAGGCGCATGGAACGCTATTACCTTCCCACCAAAGGTGGTCCCTATTTTTTCTATTTGCATTTTTTACGTGCTTTCGAACTGCTAGGTTGGCAGAAGCTGGGACAAGTAACGGGAGCTCACCCCATTACACAGAACTAGGATTTGAACCGCTGAACTGCCGACCTTTCGACTGACAAGCTCAGCATCTTAGCCACTGACCCACCGCATCACAACCTTATGAATTCTAAATTGGACATTACATACTGTATGAAGGCTAATTCTTTAAGTGGGTGTGGAAGGCCACCATATTTTTTTTCAACAGCAAAACTAAAATGGTGGCTGAGGAAAATGACAGTTGGGAAAGAAGGAAAGAATTCCGTAGGGAAAGGAGAGCTGTTCCCCTGAATTTTGGAGGGGAAGGGGAAGCTGTATAGGAAAGGATTACAGGAAAAATCTCATTGGAAGTTCTTTCAAACATATGATATATCTCAGAAAATCTGAAGAAGAATTCAGAAGAAGAGAAACCCTTCCACCGTTTCAATCCTTTATCATTCTCTCTCCCATCCTAACTTTAAAGGCAGCCTCATTTCTCATTTGTTCATGCTGATTTTCCTCTATTCTTCATTCACCATTCTCTTGACACCACACAAGTTTTATTCCAACTATTGTTGCAAGAACCACTCACCTCCACCCCTCTGAATATATACATTACAATGTTATTTGCTTCCTTCTCATATTCAGGCTGTGCATATGGACCTTAGTGTCTACTAAATGTCCATTCCCACCCCCACAATTCACCCCCCACCCCCCTGTCCCTCATGAAATGGAAATGAACCTCACTGCCAAAACCTAGCAGATGCAGAATGAATTTGTTCCAAAGCTGAAAAGAATTCTCCAAAGACATCACTCCATAATGTTCTCCTTGCCTTTTTTTTCTCTTCCCTTTCTGTGACTGTCCACCTGGTTATTGGTTTACGAGCAACACGTTTGCCCTGGCACAAAATAGCTTCCAAATGAGAATGAGGAATAATAATAATAATAAGTTTTGTAAAGTCATATACTGCATTTTGCTCTAAAACATGGCAAAGTAAGCAATTTATTTCAATCCTTGCTACAAACCTATAAAAGAAGATTGGAAGTCATTCATTTTACAGAGCAAACTGAGAAGAAATCCAAACTCCACATTGGTCCACAGTGAATAATCAAAACCTAGTTTAATAAGCCAAGATCTGCACGAATTCCGTATGTTCTCTCACAAAAGGAATTTGTGAGCAAACATATGGAATTCGTGCAGATCTTGACTTATCTCATTTCTATATGGGGAGCGGTGGGAAGAAAAAGAAATCAGAACATCACATCTAACTTACATGAAAATCAGGAACTGAGATGAAGGGCAACCAAACCATCTTCCCCAAGAACCTTTTCAACCATGGTTGAAACATTATGAAATACATTGCTTTTATATTAAAGTTGTGTGAAAGGGAGTGGGCCAAGTGAAATTAGATTCAGGGTATCCTCACATGCATGAGTAATTTAAAACATATCTGTTAACTTTCTGAAGGCCCTCTTTACTAGAATAATCTCATGTACACATCAGCCAAAAGGTTATTGAGCAAGTGGGTTATCAGATTAGGAATGATCAAATATTAGATATCACATTTCTTTTTTATTAGTCGTGGCTATTAATTTGAGGACAATCCTCAACTTCATGAGAGTTACAATTATCAGTGCAATCCTCATAGCAATTCCACAGATAAAATTTGATAAATAAATAAAGTTCACCTGACATTTTTTTCTACATTCTGCGTTTTTTAATTAAACATATAGCCATTTCAGGAGGTACTAGTTTGTAGGTAATATTCAAGGTAGTTGCTTGAAATCTTGATCTTGTTTATCTTTTGAATTATTTTAATTTTTTAGAAGTTTTCACTGCTGTAAACACCTTGGGATGGCAAGGTACATATTTTTTTTTACAAAATTTGATACAAATCAGCCATATGGTCCAAGCATGACAAGAGTTGAAATAATAAAATAATGCATAAAAGGGTTTTACACCACACTATTTCTCCCAGCTATGATCTAGCCTCAAATTGCACAATAGAATGTTGAATGCCAGTTAAACGTGTATATACTTAAAAAGCAAAACTCTTGTTAAAATTGCATTCTAATTACTTTATTGTGGCTGGAAGCAAGTGAGTGTGTACGGTAGGGTGAAAGGTTAAGTCCTCAAGTTACAACAAAGGTTAAGTACAGGGAATCCTTAAGTTATGGCAAAGATTAAGTACAAGCAGCCCTCAAGTTACGTTGGTATAAAGTGTAACATCACATGACCACATCGCTTAGTGAGCGCAATCCTGGCACGCCACATTGCCATTGTTAACCAAATTCCATTGGTCGTTAGCCAAGGACTCAAGCCAAACTAAGCCATTCCTGTTTGATTCCTCCCAGCCCTGAACCTTGGTCCTTCCAAAATAAGGGACCATCATCCCTTCAACTCTCTCTATTGCCTATTTCCTCCACATCTCTACCCCCTTTTGGCTGCAGAAGAGGGCATGCACGGCCAACAGTTGCCTTGTGAAGGTCCAGGTTGGGCATGCTTGGTCAACAGCAGCAGCAAGAAGACGTCAAAAGTCAATTGCTGCATAGAGTGCATGTGGCAAGGACGACGGAGGGTCTCTGGCAAGATGGCAAAGATCGGGAGATAGGCAGGTGAGGAAGTTGAATCATCCCTGAGTGCAGGCCAGTTGCCAAGTGCCAGAATTTTGATCACATGCCTGTGGGGGCACTGCAACGGCCATAACTTTGGGGACCGGGCATAAGTTACAATTCATGCAGAACCACCATAACTTTGAATAATAGCTGAAAGAATGGCTGTAATTTGAGGAACACCTGTACTTCAAAACTCAGCTTTGAAAAAGAAAAAGTGTATTATGGCTCCAAAAAGTACACTAACAAACAGAAATTAAACTGTGTTGTAAACCATGTTTGGGAAACCTGATTTTAAACAACATTTATTTTATTTATTTATTTATTAGTTCAATTTATATATGCCGCCCTTCTCCGGAGACTCAGAGCGATTTACAATGCGTTAAGCAATAGCCATCATACTTTTGTATATACCTTATTAAATAAATGCATGTCTATTATTTGTGTGATGAAGGAATTAGATATTTTATGTTAGTCTTCTCCATCCAGGGTAAGGCACTTGGTACTTAAAATCCCATCCATCCCCATTTGAACTTGTCTTTGTTTCAAAATCAGTTTTAGATATCATATTTATTCACTTGCCACAAAACTGTTAGTAAATCTGGTGGACTTGGCCTTTTTAGTAGCTTCCACTATACATGGTTGTCCTATAAGTGAGAAGGGTAGCATATAAATTTAATTAATTAATAAATAAAATAATATAGAATTTACTTTCAGAAGAAAACAATTGGTTCACTTTGTAGATGTTTTTACCGCATAGCAATAGCATTTAAACTTATATACCTCCCTATAGTGCTTTACAGCACTCTCTAAGAGGTTTACAGAGTCAACAGATTGCTCCCAACAATCTGTCCCCTCATTTTACCAACCTTGGAAGGATGGAAAGCTGAGTCAACCTTGAGCCGGTCAGGATCGAACTCCAGGCTGTGGGCAGAATTAGTCTGCATTCTAACTGCTGCACCATCAGGGCTCATAGTCATGGATATTTAATGGACATTCTGATGTTGTTTCTTGATAGATCTTTCACTAGAGTTGGTTTTATTTCAAATTATTTACATCAAACATTACATTTTGTACTGTTTTTACTCTATAAGCCACCTTGGGAACACTACGCTATTGAACAGTAGATGTAGAAATGCAGTTGAAATGCATTTTTTTTAAAAAAAAAATACCAATAATCTAGGCCTTACAATTAAGTTGAGAAATGCATTCATTCACATACTAGACCTTGCTTAATAAACCAAAAATGAAAAAGTTCTTAATGTAATTTGAAAAATTAGTAGTGCTTCTTGAAATTAAAAAAAAAAACTTGAACAATTTCACTGCACAGTTCAAAGGTGTAACATAAAATTCTCCGTAAGTTTAAAAACAAAATTTTGCAAAACATGTTTGAAGTATTTTGAGCCCAGCATTAAAACCCACCAGTTATTTACAGATCAAAGAAGCTCAGAGTATTCTGGAACAATCCGGGTGAGAAATGCCAAAATCTGATTTCATCCATGTCCACATGTTTCTTTGAACTTGTAATTCAGAGAATTGGTCAGTGTATTGAACTAATTAGCATGCTTAACGCTTGCCAATTTTGATGGCTGTGATCCTTTCTTGCCGGAGAAGAAAAGAGATGAAGGAAAAACAGGAAAAATGTAGGAAGAGAGTAGAACTGTCTGTGATGGGAAAAGGACATATGCCATGATGTTATCACACATGCAAAACTTTCAAAAACACATATGATTATCCTCAGAGATCTGAAAATGAACTTATTTTTCTGCATATAACTCATCAGAGCATCCCTGCCTTTAGTCTCCTTTGAAGTTGCTGTTTGCAGAATTTCATATTTAGAGAGTTGTATTCAAATTTGAAGTTCTCACAGTCAGATTCTAAACTTTGTTCTTATGCTGATGCTATGAATCATACTGACGTCATTTAAATTTGGACATTCTGAAGACAGAAAAATTCAGGAATAGGAGATTAAGCCTGATTTCATGAGAAGTCTACTTCTGCTCTTCAAATCATACACAGAGTCTGTTATTTTTACGTTGGGGGTAAATCCTATGAAACTGACTAATCAGAGAAGAGAGGAGTTTACTTTGAAAAATTACACAGTGATTTGTTAGCTACTGTTGAACTGAACTGTGCAATCAAAACTTTTACCAAGGTTATCTGTATGGAGAAATTCACACCACAATATTGACCAGCTAAAAAGAATGAACTATGCATCATCTTCAACCGCATGATCTGAACCAAACGTCTTTAGCATTATAGTGTATTTATTAACAAATCTTATATTAAGCAAAGCATTTACAAACAATTATAATGCCAATAATCTGGTCTTCAATTCAGAAAAGCTACCCATATTTTCTAAAAACTATATTAGAGAATGACTGCCAATAAAAACAGGCAACAGAAAGTCTCAAACGCTTCTCGAAGCTGACAGGAATACGTTTGAAATAAAAAGAAATGTTTAAAATTAATATGATTCATATCTGTCTAATGCTTTTAACAAGAATTAGTCAATTTAATTTAAATAACAAATGCAAAGGAAAGTCTTTATTCGATACAAATTATTCTTGAGAATGAGACAATTAGAAAACTATTTTTGAAAAAAACATTACCAGAATTTGTCAAAAATTGCTATGATTGAGTGGATCTAATCTAAATAAAACTGCTTGGATCATTGACAAGAATATTTATTTTAGATAGCAGCAAAATTTGAAGGATAAGTTCAACTCCATGAGAATAATTGTTCACTAAAATTTGAATCAGTATTCCGGGTGACTTGTAACTGTTTTCAGAAAATCTGCAGGGAAAATCATTTTTGTGGAGGCAGGTAAACATATAATTATGTAGTATACATAATTTGCATCTGAAAAATCCAAAATTCAGTATGTGGCATCAGCAGATGATTACAATTACATCTGCTTGAGATACTGGAGACCCATTGTTGGTCAGGTAATTATGATTCAAAAGGACAAATAATCTAATGTGTCACAAAGCACAATTGTCTTTCTATAAAAATACACCACCTTTGTCAGGCCCTGGCATTTAGTACTTCCAGGAAACTATGTCTAAACTTTCAAACTACATTGCTTGGTTTAGGCTTTCAAAATAAGGCAAGAATTTGCTGCTGAGAGCCAGTTTGGTATAGTGGTTAAGGTACCTGGCTAGAAATCGGAAGCCTAGGCGTTCTAGTTCTGCCTTAGGCATGAAGTCAGCTTGGGACAGTCATTTTTTTTTCTCAGAAAAGAAGGAGGAGGAGGAGGAGGAGGAGGAGGAGGAGGCAATGGCAAGCCACTTCTGAAATGTTGACTTGAAGACAAGGAGCAGAGAGGAGCAGAGCGGAGAGGAGAGGAGCAGAGCGGAGCGGAGCGGAGAGGAGAGGAGAGGAGAGGAGAGGAGAGGAGAGGAGAGGAGAGGAGAAAGCAGAGCGGAGAGGTAAATTAAAGAATTGAAAATCTAGAATACAGGTAGTCCTCGATTTACAACAGCTCCTTTAGCAACCATTTGAACTTACAATGCCACTGAAAAAAAGGGACTTCTGACCGTTTTTTCATACTTATGTGTGAAATCCCCATGGTCACGTGATTTGCATTTGGGTGCTTGACAAGTAGTTTGTATTTATGGCGATTGCAATGTCTCAGGGTCATGCGATTCTGTTTTGCGACCTTCTAACAAGCAAAGTCAATGGGGAAGCCAGATTAATTTAACAACCGTGTTACTAATTTAACAACTTCAGTGGTTCACTTAACAAATGTGGCAGGAAAAGTTGTAAAATGGAGCAAAACTCAAATTTCTCACCTAACAACATAAATTTTAGGCTCAATTGTGGCTGTAAGTCGACGACTACCTGTACTGAAATCCATAACTGAAAAGCAAACTGATCATTTATTGTGACCCAAATGCAAATAGCATTATGTTTTTCTAAATCCGTCACACAATCAAAACGGATATTTCTCTCCTCCAAAAAAAAAAAAGCTAAAAAATGTTTTGAACTGATTTCTCTGTTGAAGATGTTTCTTTTGGGAACCTTTCAACTACACAAAGTTAGGCGTTAAGCGCCCTCTAGTGCACTGTCATAGAATTGTCACAATATTGTTCCAACAAGCTAGTTATTTCAATGACTTTATGTACAATGAAAATCAGCTTTATATTTTCTAACTATTATGTTCCTTTTCAAAAGAAATCAAAATACTATTCCTTTTACTGAAGGAAAGTACTCTTAAGAATCCAGGTTTTCAAAGAGATGTTCTTTTCTCTTTGTCAATTAATACGGAATATTGCTACCGTAATACTCCTACCAGAACCTTAGAGAGGAAACAGGCTTAACAAAAGGTGTAATTCGTAACTTAATAATGTAATTTTTTTTCAGAAGAGTCATAGAAACATTGTCATTCACTATGCCATACACTAAATAAATATCATTCATTAAAATAAAGGAATGTTGAGAGGGGGACAAATGAAATTAAAATCAAAATAGCATATTAATCAAACAAAAAAAATCTGAAATATACAGAAAATATATCATTTCCTTTCTTTTTCACATTTAATTGTCTCAAAGGATTGCTATAAGTTTACTAAGCACTTATACACACTGGTAGTTAACATCGTGTGTGTTTATTGACACAAAAAATCCATGGAATTATTCAATTCAAATATTTTGTTTTACCCCAAGACCTAAAACACGACATACTCTCATACTGAAACTCTATTAGAGGGAGTTTCAGCATAAAAATTTCACAGGGTATTTATATTCACAATCACCACATGTTAATTACCTTTCCCATCAGCCCTTCATCTGTACATTCCTTTCTCCATTGTTGTTATAGCTGGTTTAAATTATTTGGAAATCTCACCCCCATCCCCTGCAAATTTGGGTTGCTTGACGAGAGACTAGAATTCAGGTTCTTAAAGAAAGCAAGTAATGCATCTCTAATTGAAATCTGAATGGAATTTTTTAAAAAAACAGAAACCTTCCACTGACTTAAATCAAGGACAAATACGATTCCAAGAAAGAATTCCTTTACTTAGCCTAAGAGCGTCTTGTAAACATGGAAAGCATTTCATGAAAATGAAATCCATGCAGTCTTATTTAGATTAGATCCACTGAAATCAGTGCAATGCAAATTACATGAAAACAACTCATAAACAAGCTATGAAATGTGAACAGAAATAAAGTCAAAGAAATTGTGCCAAGCCTTCAGAGTTGAAATTAAAATCTGTCAATGTACAGTACAATGGAATCTAGTTTTGGTGAGAGGTTCTCCCTGTTTATTTGTCACTTCAATCTCAGGAGATTGTGGGTCCTTTATTTATGCATTTATTTATTCAATTTGTATTTGTTGATTGGCACAAAATTATTTCTAAAAACAGAACAGATAAGGCTTTGGAACGTATTAACAACACCTTGAGAGTTGTTGTTTATAAAATGATATTAAGTTTCAGGGCTATTTTTACAAACATATAATTGTATGAATCGAAACAAAATATACCAATATCCACACAGTTGATATATCAAGACAAATCGGCACACTACGCTCAGAAGTCATAAGACTGGAATGTTGGAAGTAGTTCAATCTCAATCTATCCTATTCTACACATACTGTTCTGAAGAGTTCAGAAGAGAAATATCTGATTTTAGCGTCAACGTGTTCTATTTTTATTTTATTTTATTCTGTAATCCCTTGCATCAAGGATGGAGTCGGGGTGACTAAACGGAATTTGAGTATTTACTGGCCGAATACCCTTCCTGACGCCTACATGGAGTTCACAGCAGACAATAACTCATTGTACCCAGAGAGAGAAATATATGCTGCTACCTAGGATTGAACTCACAGCCTCCTGATTGTGAGGCAGAACCTTAACTAACACACCACTCACAAAAGTGTTCTATAAAGAAACATTTTGCAATTAGCCAAGTGGCAACTACAAGCACTATGAATAATGATTCCAGTAATTGATACTCAATGATTAGTATGAGCCACAGTGGCGCAGTGGTTAGAGTGCAGTACTGCAGGCTGCGTCTGCTGATCACCTGTTGCCAGCAGTTTGGCAGATCGAATTTCACCAGGCTCAAGGTTAACTCATCCTTCCATCCTTCCGAGGTGACCCAGATTGTTGGGGGCAATATGCTGACTCTGTAAACCACTTAGAGAGGGCTGTAAAAGCACTATGAAACGGTATATAAGTCTAAGTGCTATTGCTATCTTCAGTATAAAAGTGACTGAATTTTAAGCATTACTTAAATATGAGTATAATCCATAAATACAATGCAGACCCAAAAATAAAGGGTTTTTTTCAAAGAAAACAAATGAAAAAGGAAACAACATAGGCTTAAAATAGGGGGACAGGACCCAAACACACTGGGGAAGGGAACATTATCTAGGGCGCTAAAATATCATACCTCTAGGGAGTATACATTTTGATGACATATTCTACAGAAGGCCAAGTCTCTGAAGTTGTAAGCAAATTTGAAAGAAGATCACAACAGCTTAGTAAGAAATCGATGTTTCTTTTTCTTATGTGCTTATATTCTATTTCACTATATTGCTGATTAAGAATCTTATGAGCCTTAAGGAGTTTTAAGGAGTTTTAAAAAGCCTAATCCATACAAACTTGCAATGCTACATCCAATAATTTAATGGAGAAATGTTAATTTTAATTGCATTATAGTGAAGCAGGACAGATCATTAAGCACTATACTCCAGTAAAACGGCAATTAAATTCAAAACTTGCATTTTATTTCTACAGCTGCACTCATTATAATGTCCATTTTGCACATCTGGTAAAGGGAGCGTTGAAGATCAACAGAGGGATTCCCTCCTTTCTGTGCTTTTTCCCATGAACTAAATATAATGGAATTCTGACAGATGTTCTCCTTGGTCATAGTTAATAAAATGAATTCTACAGACAGTGAAAAGCTTGGCTCAGTTTACCAGGATAAACTTTCAGCAGGCGAACTATAGATGTCACCAGCTCATCATCCAACTATGAGCCCAAGGATGTTCAATTCCCCACACCACCGGCCTTATCGGTATGATCACACTTGGCAAAAATGGTGTGTGAATGCCACATGGAAAATTTTTCCCCTGCTGTGGCTTAACTTACCCCTTCATACTCTCTTTTTTTTCCCCCAGCACAAGCTGTGTCAATAGGCCTCCGTTCTATTTCATGCAACAGGATTCCAGGAGGCTTCCAGCACTATGAGGTAGAATTATGAGGCAATTCAATGTATATATAACATCATATATAATTGTTCATTTTGTTAAAAAAGCATCCGAACCATTTATAGTCATTAAAAACATCACACACGATCATTAGGCAAAAAAGATTCAGCTGAAATGAATGAACAAAAAGATAAGCCTTTAATTGCTCAGGGAAACATTCCACAGCAGAGAGATAATTCCACGTGCTAAGCCCCATCATTGTTGAAAATGACTATCAGGAAGCTTAATGGGGTATGAAAAAAGGCCTGGTCCTTTTTTTTGTACTCCATTACCTCATCTTCTACCCACGCAGGAGAAGATAGGCTCATTTTTTTTAAGAGACTTGGATGGGAGTTTACAAATTTGTCATTTTCCTACTACTACATATAAACCATAGTTATGAGCTCCAAAGCATCACACTTTCACTAGAATTTAAGTGCTTCACGGTTTCTGCCAAAAACAGAATCATTACACATCCTCCTCTTCCTTTTTCCATGACTTTGTGCAACTATACAGCTTGAGTTGATTATGAGGCAACCTTTTTTTTCTATTTTGGGGTTGCCAATTGCAATGGAGAAACTTAAACTATCGTAGCTTCCATTGTTCTGTTCATTGAGTGACCGCTCGACACCGAAAAACAGCACCGAAAAAAGTGACTTGTGACCATTTTTCACACTTATGACCATGGCAGAATCCCCATGGTCAGGTGATTTACATTTGAATGCTTGACAACTGGTTCATATTTATGGTGGTTGCAGTATCCTGGGATCATGTGATCACCTTTTGCGACCTTGCAAAGACAATGGGGAAGCCAGATTCATTTAACAACTGTGTTACTAATTTAACGACTTCAGTGATTCACTTAAGAAATGTGGCAAGAAAAGTCATAAAATGGGGCAAAGCTCACTGAAACAAATTTCTCACTGAACCACGTAAATTTTGAGCTCAATTGTGGTTGTAAGTTGAGGACTACCTGTATTTTATTCTCTCTTTTTTTAACCCCAGCCTTCTTCAATCTGGTGCCAGATGTATTAAACTTCAAATCCCAAAATGCTAATACAACCTAAGAATTCTGGGAAATCTGAGGGTTGCAAAAGATGACAGGTAGCCCTTCCGTTTAATGAAGTGACTGGAATTTCCACCACTAAAGTGATGAAGTTCTAAAAGGTGATCTCGCATGACTTCACCTCTTCCACTGATGCCGTTAAGTGAATCCCATGACGCTGTTATGCACAACATCACATGGTTGCAATTTGCAACCTCCAACCTTCCCCACTGACTTTGCTTGCTCAAAACAGGCAGCAATAATGGTGGCAAATCAGGAGTGAAATCCAGCAGGTTCTGACAGGTTCTGGAGAACTAGTAGCAGAAATTTTGAGCAGTTCGGAAAACCAGTAACTGAAAATTTGAGTAGTTCGGAGAACCGGCAAATACTACCTCTGGCTGGCCCCAGTGTAGGGTGGGAATGGATATTGTGCAATATCCTTCCCTTGCCACAACCAAGCCAAGCCCACCAAGCCACACCCACAGAACTGGTAGTAAAAAAAATTGGATTTCACCACTGTGGCAAATGGAAATTACATGAATACGGGACACCGCAATATCATAATTGCCAGCTGGCTGACAAGCACCTGGATTGTGCTTGTGGGGACACTGCAACAGCCTCAACTGTAAGGTCCTATTGTAAGTTCCACTTGTTCAGCACCATCATTAAGTTAACACAGTTGCTGAATGAGTGTCATTAAGCAAGAACTACCTGTCCAGTACTCCACACTTTATCAGAAAAGAGGTGAACATAATTCTAGTCCTATCAGCATGCATAACCAACATTTAAAAAACCCCAAAAATATTCAATAATTAACAACATGCTTCTCATACATTATAGAACGTTTTCCCACTTCAAGAAAAATAATAATGCCTGTATTTTCTTTTATTCTTCTTTTATCCAACTTAAATATGGATTCACAACATGCCAGTGTCTTGTCCACCCATATTTTAAAACAAAAAGCCAAACAATTTAACAGTTTCCCACAAACCAGCAATATTTTGAGTTAGGAAACAGCAGCCTCTTAACGTAGAGTTAAGCATACAGCATTAGAAAAAAATCTTAACAGCATTGTACAAGTGATCATTTGTGATTTGTTTCATTCTGTAGCGAAGTCGCATTTCATTTCAACAATAATTTGTTTCTCGTTCTATCTGGGCAGGTGCTTCCCTCCCACCCTCTAAAAGCAATATTTCAAATGAAATTGGTTTTGAAGGAACTTTTTATGAATATACATAATGGAAAAGGCCCCAATTAAATTCCAACAAAATGTTGCCATTTTCAGTAAACAAAGGTTTCTCGGCAGGGTCAGGTTTTATGCTAAGATACCCGCTTGGAAATTAATTACCACCCTGATACATGTCATAATACATTTTTGAAAGGGAATAGCTTTCAATTGCAAGTGTGTGTTTTATCTGATAGGATGCAAAAAAGAAAAGAAATCAAATCAGCATTCTTTACCAACTACATTTATTCAGCACCCCTTAGAGAAATCAAAAAGTCTTGTTAGCCTTTTCATCTTCTTTTTCTTGTTGTTGTTTTTTTCCCTCTTTCTCTTTTTTGAAACTAAGTGGAATCTTCACCAAGCCACATGTGTTTGGTGAGCCAGAAAACAAGCACAGAAAACAAGAAAGTGGAAGGTGTTCCGTTCGAGAAAAGCAGGTGTCATCTCCTCATACAACTTTATGAGGTGCTACAACAAAGCACACTCCATCCCCAATTTCCCCCAGTAACTAGAGGAACTGAACTGTGAAAGTTCTTGCAATTATATAACAGTATTTACACAGAGAACAAAAAGTCATTGTGATGTTTTTTCAGCCCGAGATAGACATTACCAGCTGATCAAAACCCATTGAGGAAAAGAATTAAAAGGAAAAATAAACTACTGAAGAAACTGGCATTTGAAGTTAACAATTTTCAGATGCCAGCTAACTCTGAATTCTTCCACAAGTTATATTATGTTGAACAAGCGAAACATGTCAACCTCCTTGCTTTATGATGCTCAATCTTTTCATCCAACTCCCCAAAAGGTAAAGGTTGAGGGGAGGGAGAGACAGAGAGAAGGAGAGAGGAAGACGAAAGGGAGAGAGAGAAAGGGAGAGGGAGAGAAATTAGTCTAGTAGTTAAGGCATCAAGCTAGAAATAGGGAGACCAGTGTTACAGCTGGGTAGTTTTTCTGCCCAACTGGGGTAGTTTTTGAGATTGGTTGTGGGAAATTTTTGGCATTTGCAGGTTGTGTTCTTTTGGACTACACTTGCTTTAAGCTACAAAAATTTGGGGCATCTGACAATATTGCAGGAGACCATACATTCTAGTCCTGTCTTAATCATGAAGCCATCTGGATGACCTTGGCACAGTCCTCTCTCAGTTCTGAGAAGCCATTTCCAAAAACTTCTCAAAATTGCAGGGACTTGTCCAGGAAGTTACCCCAGATGTCAGTGCTGACTCAAAGGCTATAAACTCTCTGTCTCTCTGTCTGTCTGTCTGTGTGTGTGTGTGTGTGTGTATTAAACTATTCTAAATATATATATATAATGCATATATTATGTACATATGTATATGTCATATATAATTGCCAACAATTCTGCTAAAAATTCTGAAATCTAAAAATATCTCACACCAAATTAAACTTTTACAATGCCAGCTCTTTATTGTAATGATCAAATGAATGACAATAAAAATGAATCTTGCAAAATGGAAGAATTATGAATTAGTAAATAAGCTGGGGAAGTGGTTAGCATATAAACTAAGAAAAAAAGTGTGAAGAAATCGATTAAAATTACAAAATAGGAATGTTATTATAATGGATGATATGGATATGCAAAAAGTATTATATCAAAACAAAACTATACAGAGGAGAAATTTTCCCAGCAAAAGTGGATAAATGTTCAAAGAACCAAAATTTCGTAAAAATGATAGATAAATAAAAGTAGATGGAATGGACCTATAACAGTAATGTAATGTTGTGAGGCTGCAAAAAAACAAAAACAACACTAAAATAGGAAAACTCCAGGCCTACACAGATTGCAAACCTCCTATTATAAATATTTTGCAGATGAACTGTTATAACATCTTCAAAAAATGATGAATTCTATTCTGGATAGTGTTAGGATACCAGAAAGTTGGTCAGGTGCAAATATAGCATTAACTCCTAAAGAAGGCGAAGACCGGACTATCGAAAAAAATTACTGGCCAATATCTTTATTGAGCAATAATTTAAAAAATATTTAGCTAAAAGGTCAAAAAGTATCTTCCATGATTATATACATGATGAGCAATGTGTCTTTTTGCCTAAAATATGGATAAGAAGCAATATTAGAAATATTTTCTTAACATACTAAAATATCCGTAACAACATATTGAAAATCAAATCACGTTGAAATTTATGAACTTGGAGAAAGCCTTTGATAACCTGAATGTGTAAGAGATATTTTTCTGTTTTTTCTATTGGCAGAAAATCTTTACTTACAGAAAGTCTGTGGTCGGATTAGACTTCTTTTTAAGGATATAAGAGAAGGAAAATGAAAGCACAGATTTTGAATCAAGGAAAAACTACTGCAGCTCATAAATGCCACACTATGCAGGTGAACTTTGCCTCTTGGTCTGGAAGCATCTAATAAAAAGCGTCTGCCTTTTTATTAGAATTAGGTTTTTCACTTTAATTGAAGTCATTCTTTGTTCGATCTAAATCCTAATGGGGCAAGGCATTGGAGATCTGGCTATCTTCCCAGACATTTGGGTCAGGAGATAGGTAAATTCTGCTACTATTGATAATGAGTGGGTTATCCTTGAGTGTGTAGAAGGTTAAATTTGGTGGGATTGTTTGCTTTAATCTTGTCAGCTGCCCGGTCATCTATATAAATCATATAAATTATATATTTTTAAAAATAGATTGCATCAATTGCGATCGAAAATTGCTAGTATCGCTGGTTCAACTTATTCACTGCAAATTAAATAAGACATTTAATCTGGATTTGAGCTGTGGGACAAATTGTACTTTTTAATAAGTCCAGACTGGTTCCTTAATTAGCTTCTGTGTTAGGAAGGAAGGAAGATACCCCTAATAAGTTAGCACTTAATTTATCTGAAGCATTTCTATACCACTCTTCCTTTCATTTTGTATTTGAGGGCCCTGTGAAATTCATTCAATCATTTAGAACATGCAGTAATTACTTTTTTGCTACCTAAATGTGTACACAAGTTAAAACCGCAGGAAAACTACAATAAGCCTGCCAGGTCAAGCCATTACATAATAGAGAATGTATTCAATGCAACGTCAGGATTAATGATTGTACATTAACATTTTTCCTATTAATGTTATTCATTTACTCATCCAGGCTTTAAATCATGCTATAACTGAAAGCCACAGAGCACTACGCAAAGCCAAGTACTGTGAAGTCTCTAATGCAAATTCTTCCTTGATGAGGCTAGTTTTCCATTCAGTGAAGGAGCAATTTTTTTATCGTTCCTTATCAATGTTTTTTTTTTCTTAATGAATTGGAAAAACAAATTGTGTTACCTCTCTTAATACTGTGCTTTTATAACCTCGGTAGAGTCCTGGGATACCCTAAAAAAATCAACAAAGAAAACCAATCAGCTACTGCAAATTGTTAGGAAAGGCTGCCAACATATTGAGGATTACATGATAAGCAGAACAGCTTTACTGAGGATAATGTAATGGCTTCCAGGAAATTGACAATATTGATTATAAACACACTACCTATTGATTTCCTGAGTTTTATCTCACTTTTGAATGAGTTCGTCAGCTAGAGCTGCACATTGAAGGGATAATATTTAGTTAGTAACCTAGAAGAACCAAGAGAGAAAGAAATCTATTGCTGATGCTTATAATCACTGGCTATTCAAAATATGTATCATAAAAGAAAGTGGAGGTAATCTTTGACCTATGACTATATGGAGCTCAACATTTCCCTCTTAAATCATAATGGTTGTATGTTGAAGCACCCTGGTAACCGACCTGATTTTATAAACTTTTTAGCGGTGGTCATTACGCAAACAGCAGGTCATTAAGCAAACAACGCAGTCATTAAATGAATGTCACAATCATTAAGTGAGTCAGTGCATTCCTATGGGCATTTTTTTTTGGTTGGAAACCAGCCAAAAAGGCAACTTGTAAATTACCTCATGTGACATGGAATGCTGCAACCAGCCGTAAAGGTCAGCTGGTTGTCAAGTGTCCAAAATGCAGTCATGTGACCGTTTGTGTGTGTGTTTGTCTGTGTGTGTGTGTTGCCATCAAAAGTCCAAAAGTGGTTCACAAGTAACTTTTGAGGTGTCCATCATAATGAAGTGACTGGTTGTTAAGCAAGAACTACTTGCAAGTTAAATTTAGGGGAAATTAAATATACTGCTTTTAACAGATTTAACAGTGAGATGGGCAGCAAAGAAATTCCATAAATTAAAATAAATTTTAAAAAATTATACTGATTTCATTGTCATAAAAGCGTCAAATTTCCTATTTTGTTTTTATTGTCAGTAACTTTCCAATAATTAAAATGCTCGATGTTTTAAAATAATACTTAATAACTTAGAAACAATTTAATTAATTTAAAATAATTGTAATAATTAAATGATTAAAATGAATAACATAATAGAAGTTATTTGAGTTAACTTATTTCAATTAAATTCTAATTAAAAATAAAAACAATATGAGGCCCTGCAATGCTCGTCTCCAGCATCTTATTTTACTACCAAGAATTTCCCGTTTAAGTACTCTTAAAAAAATTTTTAAGATAGTTGCCTCAGCTAAGTGTCCCCATCTGCTATAATAAAGAAAAATAAAATTTCTGGAAAGTTAGAGCCAACACCATTATACAGTTACCGTAAGACTAAGAGAGTCCCCTTTATCTGAAAATATATGCACATACAGTTTGCACTCCATGGAAAGCATAAAAGCAAACATCTAAGGAAGCCAGTTGAAGAGACAAATGAACAAGTAACAATTAATCCATTAATGGCCCAGCAATGGCCCAGCAATGACAACTATAAAAGCTGGAGAAGATAAAGTGCTTCTTTTCTAGATAAGAGCTTCCCTTTCTCTCATACTGGTGTTTGGCCAGTTCTAATAAGGAGAGATTACTGGAGATATAAGTGTGTACAAGTGTGTGGGTGCCTCCAGTATTTTGTTAAACCGGTAATGCTTTATTCTTGACAGAACTTCTGATTCTTATGAAAGTTAGAGATAAATATCTCACTGAACACTGAGGGGTGAAGGGGTGCAGGTAAAAATT
Organism: Ptyas mucosa; assembly: GCA_012654045.1. Lineage (NCBI taxonomy): Eukaryota > Metazoa > Chordata > Lepidosauria > Squamata > Colubridae > Ptyas > Ptyas mucosa. The sequence goes on along the minus strand of WNWU01000011.1, from coordinate 11,831,752 downwards.
CTGCCAAACTGGTGCTTTGAAGATGGTTATCTTACTCATGGCAGCCATGTTGTAAATAGCCAAATCACCCCATACCCATTTTTCAAAAGTGTTCATAATATCTCCTCATGATGATGTATCCTTCAATCCTTCAAAGTTAGTGACTTTCCTGAATATACTATTTATCAGCTCCAATAAGTTAGAGACTTATTGGCCTACACCCGTGACTTTTCTTCAGCCTTACCTCTTCATAGACGGTTTGGGAAAGGATCCGTAAGGTACTGGAAGACGGGGACACTTGTGCTCTTTGCTTCACAACTTCAGCAGGAACTCGTATTAGACAAGCAACCTGAAAAAAAAAACATAATTTAGACTAAAGTAAGACTTCGGTAGAGGATTACAATGGCCAAGAAACCTGTAACCTTAATGTGAGCAGTGGAGTACTAACACTACACTATATACTACAGAAATCAAATGTCCGAAGGAAGGCTGATAAAATATCAACATCCACAGATCCCTCACATCCTGGATTTGAACTGTTTCAACTCCTCCTCTTAGGAAGCCACTATAGGCATTGCATGCCGAAACAGCTAGACACAAAGATCATTCTTCCCTCACGCCATCACTCTGCTGAACACCTAATTCACACGGCACTGTCTTATGCTTAAGGATATTTACCCATGCTATATGGCTGTAGTGTTATTATTATCCTTCTCATCTTCTCTACTACCCCATCTTATTGGTATCATATTATGATTATTATTACTCTGTTGCTTTGCATTTACATTGAGAGATTCTGCCCCGGAGATAAATTCCTTGTGTGTATAATCACACTTGGCTGAATAAAATGTTCTCTATTCTACTTCTATTATTTCTATTTCTATTATTTCTATTTATTTTTATTATCCTGTTTCCCCCAAAATAAGACATCCCCTAATAATAAGCCCAATCGGGTTTTTGAGTGCATTCGCTAAAATAAGCCCCACCCCCCTGAAAATAAGCCCTCCCAAAAAATATTTAAACACAGAGCTGGAAATCAGGTAAGACGGCAAGAGGAGCCCCATCTTGCTCCACGCACCCCAAAATAATAAGACCTCCCTGAAAACAAGGTCAAGCGCTTATTTTGCGGTTCAAAAAAATATAAGACAGGGTCTTATTTTCAGGGAAACAAGGTATTTATATTTCTATTATTCCTATTTATTTCTATTTCTATTTAATTCTAAATCTGTTCTGTTCTAGTTTCTTCACTGGTGATGATATGGCACAGTGAGTGTAATGGGTAATCTTGTCCAGAACCTGATCTCTAACAGCACACAAGTAAATAATTCAGGAGGATTCATTTATAGAAGAAACTTGTTTATATACAATAAAATAAAACATGATGCATGTATACAATACCCATGCAGCTCTTGCAACGTGGTAGCAAGTACAAGGACAAGAAGTAGAAGCAGAAGGGAGGATCAGAACTAGAAGAACTCTTTGTTGTGGTCCGCCAGCAGCCTGCAGAGCTGGCAGCAGAGTCGGACAGTAAGGAGGCTGGGGAGGACCATGGGCCAGTCCTGGAATCTGGGAAGGCTCAGTCGAGGGCTCTGCATCGGAGGCAGAAATGGGGCCAGGGCCAACTGGGAGTTATGAGCGGACTCCAGAGCCTCCAGAGTCAGACATCAGAGAGGCAGAGGAACAGGAGGAGCCTGTTCCTAGTGCAAACATGCGCAGAGCTGCCAGAAGGCAAGAACAGTTCAAGCAAAAGAGACGACTCGGGAGTAAGGCCTGGAGATAATTGGCCCCTCCCATAAGGCTTAAAAGAGGAGCAAAGGCACATGTGCACTTTGCAGGAAAGCAACATTGTTAATTCTGTTCCTAGTTGGCATCTCTGTTTGATTCTGGACTCCATGTGGCTTTGCCAAATAGGTCTTTGGCAGGATTTCTCCCGAAGGACTTTTTGCAACTAATTGGGACTCAGCTGTGAATGAACGTAATTCACAGCTGTTGCAATAAAAGAGGTTTTTGGGACTACTCATGTGTTTTAATGACTCAGGAAGCCGAGGTCACAACACTCTTATATATACAGACCAGTTAAGCTAAGCCATTCCCAGGCTCTGAGCCATCTCATATGGCTCACAACAGATCCTGTTTCTTAGTCACCAAACAGTTCCCATTGGCTGACCTGTTGTTACCAGCTCATAATTTCTTATACACTGACATGATTCAAATTCTGGTGTTCCAAAAACAAACAAAAACAAACCTCAACCTCCTCTTCTCAAGTTGGTCGGTAGAACTTTCTTTTTTTATAGGTTTGTCAAGATGAACTGAGTTCCACAATAGAACGGTGACAATTTCACCTTACATCAGAACTCTTTAGCTGATTGCATTTATTTTATTGTACATGTCACAAAGAGCTAATGGCAAAGAGCAGTCATTCTGTGTGCTTTCAAGCTACAGGCTACCTATAGAAATAAATTATTCCCACTGATTTTGACCCAGATAGTTACTTGATGACTCTTGAAAGTCAATCTTCAATAGGTTTTTTAGATGTATTAGACCACTTATCTTATTCTTATATGACTGATGGAAAACATGGGTTTCCCTGCATTGAACGCTTGCATTGTAATCAACCCACCAACCTATTAATTTTTTCCATTTGATATTTTTCTTTGACAAATGTTATAGAAACATAGCATGGGAAGGATTTAAAGGTCAGCTAGATGAAACCCTGCCCAATCAAAGATTCTACAGTAGCATCCCTGACAGACAGTCATCCAGCATATGAGTGGGAGAAAGGGAGGGGAGGGAGAGAGGGAGGCAGAGAGATCACTATCTCCCAAATCTCTCTTTAAATATTTCTTACCAATAGGAATCTTTTTCTGATGCTCAACCAAAATCTTGCATTTTAACTCTATTATCGCTTATACTGTCTTCCGAAGCAATTTTATATGAATTGAATGAATACCTATATCTTCAGATACTTTTTTTTCCTGTCTTCCTTTTTTTGAGGGTTGCCTTAAATATTTTATTATTTAATATATGGGTCAATACTGCCATCTAGCGATCAAGACTGCAGCACTTCATAGCTACAGGTCTATTTTTCTTGCGAAAGATTGACACTAACACTTTCAAATGTTTACAGGGACAATGGGGGGGAAAAACAAGTTTTGTGATCTACATCTACCGCTATACTACTAAAACTCTTGTCATTACCGTTAAGTGGGCAAAACAGTGCATCACAGGGCAAGAATTTTTGAATCAAGCTACCTCAGAAGGGCTTAGATGCATCCAATGCATCCGAAATCAGAGACCTATAACTCCTGAGGGAATTGAATTTGGGGACGTTGTGGCTGCTTTGAGCTGCTGCTATGGTCATATGATGGTCATTTTGAACAGTCCATGGCAATTTCCCAGCCAGTCTTGCAATCCCTTGCTCCTGCCCTCACCCAATAGCAAGGAATTGGTTCATCATGCGGCTCTTAAAGAAACAATGGTTGTAAGTGTGAAAAATGGTCATAACTCATGCACTGTTGTAACGGTCATAACTCAAGTGCTGTTTTTTCAGTGCTGTTGTAACTTCAAACAGTCACTAAATGAACTGTTGTAAGTCGAGGGTTATCTCTACATTGGAAAGATTCATAACTGAAAGATCTGAATTGCATTTCTCACTGTGGGAACCAGACAGTGAAATTAATCTAAATAAAAATAACAGAAAGCCACAGAGGCTACATGCAACTTTATTTGATTTCATAAAGTAAGCTGCCAAAAATTCAGCAGAAAAACTACCTATTTTCACCTATTTTCTGTAGAAAGTAAGGGACAAAGTAAGCATGTTAAATGTTCACAATTTTTTAAACCATCCATTTTCCCCTTTAAATCCCTTACAAATCTCACTGCAATACCTGAAAGGACAGAAAATGCAACATTGCTGTGTTACCAGTCAGGTAGTCCCTTCACTTCTGGATTCCAAAATATGATATTTTACAATAATATGTTAAACATGAATAATACGTTTACTCCTCATCCCTCCAATCATTTCTGCTGTCTGGTCTGGTGGAGCACACTTCATCTTGAGCTCTATGGACACTCACTATGAGTGACTCTAACCTAGACTTTAGCATTCAGAAGATTGGACCCTCTACAAAAAAAAAAACAACAAGATCTTTTCAAAAAAGGTATGCCTCAAAAACACAGTTTTCATCAGTAAAATTTTATCATTTAACTTGCTTGGCGTGAACTTCTTATCACAGGCCAGTATCATCAATCATTCTTTTTTTTATCGCACTAACTCATCACCTAATCAGAGGAGACAGACTGAGGTGTGATCAGAAAGCATGATGTGAAAGTTAACAATGAAGCTGCTGCTTCATGACCCAGACAAAAATGGGCACACTGTGTCCTGACATTGCCAGAGTGCCTTCCTCTTGAAGTAATAAGCTGGTTTGCATTAGTAGTTGTGGTCTTTGTGACCCTGGAGCTGGGTCTCCTCGCAGCCATGGATGTCCACTGGGTCACTCAGTCCAATCCATTTCACAAGGCTATCGTTTTAAGAATAAACTTGGAGGAGGGAAAGGAGAGCTATGTAAACTTGAAGCCTGGAAGAAACCTTAAAAGAAAGAACCTTAGGTCCGTCTCTGTATCTCTTTCTCTCTCTCTCATCTCTCTTTCTCTGTGTGTGTGTGAGAGAGAGAGAGAGAGAGAAAGAGAGAAAGATGGATGGATGGAGATAGACAGACAGACAGCTGATATAAACTGTAGCCATATTAGCCTCATTGGCATTAAAGCTAGCTTAGCTATTCTGAGAGTTCAACAATTTTGAAAGGCCCTTGGATGAAGAAGGCTGGGGATCATAGTCCGATAGCTCTTCTGAGAGTTAAACTAAAAGGCCAATCACAAAAAATAAATCTTGAAAATGTTAATTTAAGGGAGGGGGTAAAGACATAAGTCACAGCTACAGCAAGAAAAAGCAGGGTGGGTGGGGGGAAAACAATGATATGAAGTCTACTGCTGATCCAGGGCAACAATCCCCAAATTATCTACAAATATATATCCATGTCCAAGGGACGCAGTGGCTCAGTGGCTAAGATGCTGAGTTTGTCAATCGAAAGATCGGCAGTTCAGCGGTTTGAATCCCTAGTGCCGCGTAACGGGGTGAGCTCCCGTTACTTGT
>WNWU01000011.1:11718767-11826218 GCA_012654045.1 Ptyas mucosa | reverse complement strand
ACGATCCCAGCTGAGTTGCCTGATCGGCAGAGGCTTTTTTAAAAAGCCTCTGCTGATCAGGCAACTCAGCTGGGATCGTCAGAGCCTTTTGAAACCATTTTTTACAGCCTCTTCACCGAAGAGGTTGTAGAAAAAATGGTTTTAAAAGTTAAAAAAAAACACCCACCCAGTCACATTACCCCCCGCCCCAAGCCATGCCCACAGAATCGGTAGTAACAAATTTTAGATTTCACCACTGATGTATATGTCTATGTTATGAATAAAGAAGAAAAAGCAGTCAACAGGTTATTTTAAAAAAGACCTAATTTTGTTTGGATATGCTGAAACATAAACCCTGCATTCATACAACACAGTAATCCAAAACCAAGCTATATTGTGAACGAAAGAGTTAAATCATGTAACTATAGTGCCTGTAGGGATTACAGCTAGTCCTCGACTTACGAACATTCCTTTAGTGACCATTTGAAGTTACAACAGCACTGGAAAAAGTGACTTATTATACCGTTTTTCACACTTACAACCATTGCAGCGTCTTCAAGATCACGTGATCAAAATTCAGATGCTTGGCAACTGGTTTATATTTAGTGAACCGGTTTTTCTGGTTCACCAGTTTTAGTGAATCATATTTAGTGTCCTGGGATCACTTTTGACAAGCAAAATCAATGGGGAAGTCAGATTCACTTAACAACTGTCTTGCTAACTGAACAACTGCAGGGGTTCACTTAACATCTACGGCAAGAACTGGGGCAAAACCAGGGGTGAAATCCAACAGGTTCTGACAGGTTCTGGAGAACTGGTAGTGGAAATTCTGAGTAGTTTGGAGAACTGGCAAATACTACCTCTGGCTGGCCCCAGAGTGGGGAGGGAATGGAGATTTTGCAGGATCCTTCCCCCAGGAGTGGGGAGGGAATGGGGATTTTGCAGGATCCTTCCCCCAGGAGTGGGGAGGGAATGGGGATTTTGCAGGATCCTACCCCTGGAGTGGGGTGGGAATGGAGATTTTGCAGTATCCTTCCCCTGCCACAACCACCAAGCCACACCCACCAAGCCACGCCCACAGAACCGGTATTTTAAAAAATTGAATTTCACCACTGGGCAAAACCCACTTAACAATTGTCTCATAGCATAGCAACAGAGGTTTTGGGCTCAATTGTTATCATAAGTTGAGGACTACCTGTGTAATGACTTTCTGGGTTTCAGGCTGATCCTAGGCCACCTGGGACCTTCTGTAGGCGAAGCATGCTCTGGATCACTCATGGAGCCTTCTTAAAACAGAGAGCATCACAATTGGTAGCTGAGCAGCTTCAAGGACCACTTGCCTGCTTCTCCAACAGAAAGCAGCAAGGTAGAAGTCAGCTCTCTCCTGACGAGAATTCACAAGGAGCTGCCAATAAAAGCCTTATCCAACTCAATCAGAGCAATCTATACAGTAAGGCCATGATTTTGCAATACACTCGACATTCTGAGAACATAAAACAGCCATTTCATAGGAACCTAAGCTGGTGCCTGCATCTTATTACTACATATCTATAGACCAGCCATTTGTTACAATCCAACAACAATTAAAGTGTGAGGAGGGAAGCCGTGCTGAAAGTTGAGGCCTGCTTACCAAATAATAGCCTTTCCCTGTGGTTGTGGCTTGATTAAAGTCTAATGACTAATCAATAAAGCTATAATTACAATTTTTACCCTTTTGTGTGCAATTTGGGACACAAAGAAGAATCAATCAAAGACAGTTCAATAGCATTTGGCAGGGGAGAAGGGAATGACAAAACTCCCACCCACTTGTACCAGCTCTGAGGCCGGCACACCATGGCTTCAGGTTCCTGGCTCAGCTATTTGCAACCAGTAAGTTAGATAAGAAAAAGTATAACCCATCTACTATTTTACCATTCTAACTAAATGGCCAGGCAAGTATCTGGAGGTAATACTGATACCCAATAAGCTGAAGTAGGCAATACTGTGGATGGGTGGTCACATCCTTCCTGGAGGATGCTTGGCGGTAGGAAGAAATAGGTCCATATACCGTATTTTTCGGAGTATAAGATGCTCCGGACTATAAGATGCACCTACCTTTTGGGGGGAGGAAAGCAAGAAAAATTCTGCCTCCGCCTACCAGCATCCATCGGTATTCATCTGGCTAGCGTTCTTGCAGCAAACAGCAAACAGCCTGGTCAGCTTCAGCAGGTTATCGCAGCCTGATTTAGCATGAACAGCTAATTGGCGGTTGGATTGGGCTCCCAGAATACTGCCAATCAGCTGTTCCAGACTGCAGGGATCGCCAGAGCCCATTGCCGCCTCCACATGTCACATTTTCAGCCTCCGCGCATTGCGTTTTCAGCCTCCGCATGCCCCATTTTTGGCCTCTGTGCGTCGCACTTTCATCCGGTTCCAGAAAGCGGGGATTGGTGGCAGCAGCAGCGGAGATCCCCGCTGCCTGGAACTGGCCGAAAATGCAACGCACGGAGGCCAAAAACGGAGCGGGCGGAGGCTGAAAATGCGATGTGCGGAGACCAAAAACGTGACACGCGGAGGCCAAAAACGGCCGAAGGGTGGGGGTTGGTGGGTCGGCAGGGCTTCAGCAACATTCGGTGTATAAGTCCCACCACAATTTTCACCCACTTTTTTGGGGGGGAGTGCGTTTTATACTCCAAAAAGTACGGTATCTCTCTAACACAAAGTTATTTTCCGATGTAATGGTAGCCTTAGAAGAGGCATTGCAGATTTTAAATCGGGCCAAAGGTTTTCAATCTCAATAACTTTAAGATGTGTGGAGTTCAACTCCCAGAATTTTTCCACTAGCATACGGGCTGTGGAATTCTGGGAGCTGAAATCCACACAACTTAAAGTTGCTGAGGTTGAAAAACACTGAACTAGCCTATTCAATCAGCCATTCCTAAGACGGAATTGTGTGGATTGATTTATCCATACTCTTAACAGCTTCAAGGAAGGGCTATTGCAAGGATACAGTAGATATATATGTCTCTCTCGGTATTGATAAATCCATGTTTTATTACTGATGTACCTTGTGGGGTAGTGATTTAAGGTAAGGCCATTTCATAGAAGAACCACAATTATGGATCCTTCTTCTAGGAAATACAGTTGACCCTAGTGCCACTGAATGTTAGTTATCTTCTACAATTGTATTTACTTTAGATGAGATGTCATATAGTTCTGAAGCTACAGTATCTATCTTTTTTGTAGCTGCTAAATACACTGTCATGAGTGTATGCTTTAATTATTTGTATGTTATATAATCATTATCTTATACATTACTACCCAGTTTCTCCAGAAAGTAGGAAAAATCGTAACAATTCAATTGTTTAAGCACATTTCACTAAAGGTAAACTTTTACTTACTACTTCTCCAAAGGAGGCAGCCATCATGTGAATAATTGGAACAAAATATGGAGAAGCATCTGTGTGCAGGACAGCTTTCGTATATTCATAAGTGACAAAAAAGGCAGCAGCTGAAACACAAGATAAAATGTCTCTTAAGTCCCCTAAGATTCCTTATGATTACATACAATGTTTGTACAATAGACAGTAAATATGAAAGATGATGAAGGTTGTCCCTTTGCTTACAGGAACCATCATATTTACAAATATTCTCCATAGTATCATGCATCTTTCCCTCCATTCCAGTTTTTTTAACTAGCCATGCTGCTATGATATAGTCATTTTGTGAAGGAGCAAGCCATCTCTATGATAATCCTCTTCATGTTGCCAAATTGTCTGATATATCCAACAACCAAGATGACTAGATCCCCCGCTATCTAACACACAATCTTCCAGAGATGGAGTTTTAGTAACACATTTTTTCTTTTTTTTTCCAAGTCAGCAGGATCCAAAAATGATAAAACTAAAAATGACAACTTTAAAATAGGGAAACATGATATAAGGCAACTTAAAATGATTGTCTTCTTGGAAATAAAACAAATACCAACAAACGAAAGGTTGGACATTTGGGGGCCAATCATATGATGCCTTCTTGGTATGTGGAGACTGTGAGGTCCTGGATTAGGAAGAAAGCCTTCAACTGAACCAGTGGTGGGATTCAAAAAAATTTACTACCGGTTCTGTGGGCGTGGTTTGTTGGGCGTTGCAGGGGAAGGATACTGTAAAATCTCCATTCCCACCCCACTCCAGGGGAAGGATATAGTAAAATCTCCATTCCCTCCTCACTCCAGGGGAAGGTTACTGCAAAATCACCATTTCCTCCCGATCAGCTGGGACTCGGGAGGCAGAGAATAGATGGGGGTGGGGCCAGTCAGAGGTGGTATTTACCGGTTCTCCGAACTACTTAAAATTTCCGCTACCGGTTCTCCAGAACTGGTCAGAGCCTGCTGAATATTACCTCTGAGCTGAACCCTAGTAAAACTGAGTGACTTTGAGAGTTAGGAGTACACAGATATACTGGTTTCTTTTGTTATTTTGTACATTTTTAGCATTACTTAGCTGCCTAGTGTCACTACAGTGAGATGGGCAGTAATATTACTTTAATACAATTAACTTCAGGAAGTTCTCAACTTATAACCACAATTGGGATCAGAATTTCCATTGCTAAGCAAAGTGTTTGTTAAGTTAGTTTCACCCGATTTTATGATTATTATTTTTTTTTTTGCCACAGCTATTAAGTGTGTTGTTCAATCACATGGGCATTAAGCAAATCTGATTCTCCCATTAACTTGACTGTTGGAAACCATCTGGGAAAGTCACAAATGGGGATCTCATGATCCCAGGCTGTTGCAACTATGATCAGTGTCCTACCATTCTGTTGGAAGTGGTGGGGAAGAAGGCTTGCTGGCATTTTTTGCATGCTTTTGGTATAAATGCTTAGGAATTAGGAGGGGGATTGCCTTTGGAGATGGAGTAGACTCCTTCCCAGCCAGTTCCAGCCTGGTTTCAAGGCCGTCATGCCCTGAGAGTGAACTGTTATCTGCCTAGCACAGTGATGGCTAACCTTTTTGCCATCGCGTGCCAAAAGTGGGGGGAGCACAGTGGGGTCACACGCACGCGTGCCCACATCCATAATTCTATGCGCCCCGCCCCCCGTGCTCCCCCCGCTTTTGGCACATGATGGCACGGTGGGCCCAGTAGACCTGTTTTTGCTCTCCACAGACTCCAGAGTCTTTCTAGGAGCCTGGGGAGGGCAAAAACAGCCTCCCCCCCGAGGCCCTCCAGAGGCTGGAAACAGTGTGTTTCCTGACTTCTGGTGGGCCCAGAAGGCCTGAAAATCAGCTGGCTGGCGCACGCATGCGTGTCGGAGCTGAGCTCACGTGCCCACCGATATGGCTCCGCGTGCCACCTGTGGCACCCGTGCCATAGGTTCGCCATCACGGGCCTAGCACCTCAGCATTCTCAAAACAACAGTGCGCATCACACTGGCTGCCAGTGGACTGGTCAGAGGAGTTGGGGTTGGGGAAACAGAAGAATTGCTTTGTGCTTTGCACAGGATTTTTCAGATTTCGCCTTGCTTTCCTGCAACCACTTTCTCTCAGTAAAAGTTCTTTTGATTCAACTTAATGGATTCAAGAGTTTTGCTTTCCTGAGGGACCAGCTGGGGCAGGTCCTTACAACTATAGTAAATGCATGTTGGTGGTCAAGCATCCAAATTTTGGTCACGTGACCATGAGGATAATGTGATGGTCATAAGTGCAAGGACCAGTCATCAGTCTTTTTTTTCAGTGCTGTTGTAACTTTGAAAAGTCGCTACAGGAATGGTTGTAAGTCAAAGAATACTTAAAAACAGCACTTTGGTCCAGATCCAAAGCATTGAATTCCACCTTATTAACACTATGTTCTAGAATTAAAATGGTTTTAAATAGTTTTTGAAAAACCATGTCCCTTTAAACACTGGGCAACTGAAGCCAGCAATTTTAAAATAGTTTTTAAGAGAAAAATACCAGGGATGCTCTTACTGCAGGTAGAGAATATCTAAATCTGATACAAGTCCTATCTTCAGGTAGTAGAACATTTTGTTGATGTGGACATAAAATGTTAAAAAAATTTTTACACAGATCAAAGAGATGAGAACAGATGTTTTGGTTTTAGTTTTTGCCCGTATGAAATACTGCTGCCAGTTCATAATGCAGTCTTTCATTTTATGCTGCTTTTTTAGAGCATCTACACTGCTGGTGAATTTTAGAAGGAAAAAAAAAAGATATTTAGAATAACACCTGACTGAATTGGGTTGAATTACAAAATTGCTTATATATGTGCAGAAGTCCTAGAAAACACAAGAGGTGGGAAAAGACATGGTTTTTGATTTGATGCAAGAAGTAAAATGGTTTATATGTATTCTTTTTTACCTTTATGTTTTGCTTTTTTTTTTTGTTGTTGTTGTTTTCTTTGTCTCAGAAGTTCCCATGCTAAATCCTTCAGTTGCTTTTTTTTAAATTTAGGAAAGTTTTGTAAGCTAGTTTGGGGATTCATTGAATTGAATAAGTGATTGAAATAAAGTAACATGTTACATGGTTGAGTCTTTGGGGCTTCTATTTCCCCTGATATTAAAAAGGTGGCTTTTTAACTATGCAGGTCTTCAAGTAGATTTTTATTGCATCTGTAAAAACAGGAGAAAGTTCAGAATTTAAAAATAAATGGTGTAAGAGAAAAATAGTGGATGTATCAAAAGGAGCAGTTGCTAATTCTGTTTCAGGGCTACCTCTGTTGCCCTCTGTGGCTAATCAAAAGATGCTTATCTTCTCCAAAAGAAGATAAGGAGAGAGAAGATTTTTAAAAAAGAAACAGAAAAATTAATAAGTTGGGAAGAGTTTAGTAAGTTTAAAAGACGCCTGAGGATAATTCTATAAACTTATGTTAGCATCCACCATCGGAAGAAGAAAAAGGTTAGAAACAATGATAACACTGTTGTATTCATGGAAATTAAAAAGCAAAATTAAGTTTAAAAAAGTTAGAAATGCAAGCGTCTATATCAAACCGGATGAGATCCTTACGTTGTCCAAAACAGACATTCATTTGTGCAATAAAACTTTTTTTTTTAATTTTATTTATATGCTGCCCTTCTCCGGAGACTCAGGGCGGCTTACAATGCGTTAAGCAATAGCCTTCATACTTTTGTATATTTTATACAAAGTCAGCTTATTGCCCCCACAACCGGGTCCTCATTTTACCCACCTTAGAAAGGATGGAAGGCTGAGTCAACCTTGAGCCTGGTGAGAATTGAACTCTCAGTAATTGCAGGCAGCTGGATGTTAAATGCTGTCTTAGTAGGAGGCATTAGCCTCCTACACCTCCTACGCCACTATTTCTTCTCTAAAATGTGGAAATTCTATCAGCAGGAGTATGTTATTATTATTGATTTGGCTTTCATTTATTATTTTTATTTATTAGATTTATATGCCGCTCATTTCAGAGTTTGAGGCACCTTTATTTTGCTTTTATTATTGTTTACAAATAATTCAGGGCACCAAAAATGCATAATATTCCTTCCTTCTCCTAGTTTCCCGACAATAACAAACCTGTGAAGTGGGGTGGGGTGGGTTGGGCTGAGATAGACTTACAGGCCCAAAGTCATCCAAGCCAGTTTTTCATGCCTAAAGTGGAACTAAAACTCAGGGTCTCCTGGTTGCTTTTTTTCATTAGGGGAAGGCGCTCCCATAGGAGAAACACCCTTCTGTTGTGGTCCGCCAGCAGCCTGTGGAGCTGGCAGCGGAGTCAGACAGTGAGGAGGCTGGGGAGGACAATGGGCCTGTTCTGGAGTCAGGGGAAGGCCTGGACAAGGGCTCTGCATCGGAAGCAGGGGCATCTGGGAGCAATGTGTGGACTCTGGAGCCTCCAGAACCAGAGAGCAGAGAGGCAGAGGAACAGGAGGAGCCTGTTCCTAGTGCACACATGCGAAGAACTGCCAGAAGGCAAGAGCAGCTAAAGCAAAAAAGGACAACTCGGGAGTAAAGCCAGGAGATGATTGGCTACTCCCAGAAGGCTTAAAAGAGCAGCAACAGCTCTTGGGATCTTTATAGGAAAGCAACGTTGCTACATTTGCTTCTTGTCAGCATCTCTTGCTTCTGAACTTTTGCCAAGAAAAGCCTTTGGCAGGGTGCCAAAGTAGACAAAGGTTGGTGATAAGGCCTGCAGGACTGTTTATGAAAAATTTATTTTGGACTTAATTTGGACTAAGCTGAAAATGAAGTAATTCTCAGCTGTTTTAATAAAATATGTTTGTTTAGGACTGATTGTGTCTGGTAATAACTACTTGGGCCTAGGTCAACAACACCTCCTTACCATCTGGAATCCTTTCATTCTCCACCATTCAGCTGGAATTCAAGAAGCTTCTTGAATGAGAAGCAAAATGTTTTCAAGGGGAAAAAAAACTAAGCAAGTCCAGTTGCCTTTTGGAAAAGCATCTTTGGTCAATTAGAGGGAGACCAGCTTGGAATAAAACTGGGAAAGACAGTTGCACAGAATTCCTTACCATTTGGAAAAGATCCTATGGCAGCAGAAGGAACACCAGCATAAATGCCATGGAAACCACCAGCCTTTTTAAATCCTTGGGGACTCTGCAGTCTAGTTTTGACTGTATCCAAAGGAAATAATGTCAGGTCCACACACACACCAGCCAGCCCACCAGCCTTCAAAAAAATAAAGAAACAAGCAAGAAGAAGCATTATGAACAAAAAACAGTGATTTGTCAGAAGTGAAGACCACATAATAAGCCAATTTATTTGAAAATCAGCCTTTGATATGGGCGCCCCAGTTCCTACTCTGTTCTGGGCCACTAATTAATTTCATGTCATCATTTTTCGAATAGAAATCAAACAGGCAATTTTTCAAGCAAAACAAAAATTAAGAAGAATGCTTATTAATGCTGGAGAATGAAAGTTTAATTAACATGTTTAACTTGTAGCTATCCAGAATTATCAATGTCCCACTCTGATCTAGCTAAAAGAGGGTGTACAGTAAAAATAACAAAACATACAAGCAAATTAAAAATACTTTCCAATATGATACAACAGGACATGTGGAAATGACATCCCCAGAAGTAAGTACCTATACTAAATATTCGAAAATAAAATAAATGAAAGCTATAGATTTAAACAGTGCCATTTGGGAAGGAAAAATAATTAACTCGACATTTTATCACTGCTGCATTTGGAGTTAATTGTTCTTCTCTAGGTTGGATGAAATGACAGAAGCAAATCAGCTATTCCAATATTGATGGTAAAATCCAGGAAAGCTCATTACAATATGCAAACATAATGTCAACATGATGTGCCATTAGCACAAGAAACAGTTCTGAAATATAAATACGCAGCACTAACAACCATAAGACATGATCAGATAGCTAACATTTATCCACTGACAAAACTGTGCTAAGCCTAAATTATAAAGTCTCTACTGACTGCTTCTGTTTCAGTTGAGACAGCGGAGAGATTAAGGGGCAAAAAGTGTAACTTCCATAAAGTGGATGGGTGGAAAGCATCAAATTAAGGACCCAGGGTTTAAATGCTTTTGTGGTGCAGAGGTCATATTCTATATTAATTGTCATGTGTAATTTTCAAGATTTTTCACCTTTTTGAAACAACAAATATGTTCATAAATCTAATCTTAAATCAGTGGTGGGATTCAGCCAGTTCGCACCACTTCGGGAGAACCAGTTGTTAACTTTCTGAGCAATTTGGAAAACTGGTTGTTGGAAGAAATCATTAGGGCAGAGAACCGGTTGTTAAATTACTTGAATCCCACCACTGTCTTAAATCCCTGGAGATTCTTAATCATCCAAGTCATGGTTGTCCCAACAGTGCTTTTCCAAAAGGCAACTGGACTTTCTTAGTTTATTTATTTATAAAATTTATTGGCCGCCCATCTTACCACAGAATAACTTTGGATGGTTTACAAACATTTCAATTCTAATCCAAGTGGGGAAAGTGGGGAATGGACGGATTTATATTCTTTGCAGTCATCTGCAGAGTGCTAATGCCCAGAAAGTCCAGTTGTGTTTTAGAAAAGTACCTTTAGTCTTAAATCTGAAAATTGACTTAATTACCATGCGCCTCAAAGCATAGCACAAATCTCTCCATTTATTATAAACAACTCATTCACCATGAACCATGCACCACACAACCCCAAATGTTCACTTCAGCTGCCAGCAACCAAGAGTTCAACCAAGAGTTCACTGCAGTACAGGTAGTCCTCACTTATTGGCTCCTCATTTAGTGATCATTCTAAATTACAATGTTAAAAAAAAAAAACAGCTTTGCAACCAACCCTCGCATTTACAACCTCTGCAACAACTTGCATTCACATGGTTCCCATCGGGCGCCTCACAACTGGCATACAATTATGTGAGATATAAGACCCAAATATTTTAATCCTCACAATTCATAAAAAGTCTGGTTCACAAAATCAAAGGTTTACTGGACTTAAAATGAAGAAAAATAAAAAGCGGTTGCAAGCGTGGCCTCTTAGACCCTTCCCAAATGGATTGAGTTCAAAGAGCGCAAAAAGCAGTTTTCAAGCTATACATTTTATACTTCTATACAATGCACGCCATGCCTAAGAAGCCCTCCCAACTCCCCTCTATTCCCCTAAGTCAGAGGTGGGTAACTATGGTTCTTTTATGACTTGTGGACTTCAATTCCCAGAATTCCTGAGCTAACATGGCTGGCTCAGGAATTCTGGAAGTTGAAGTCCACATATCATAAAAGGGCCATAGTTGCTCACCCCTGTCCTAAGTCATTCTCCGAGTTGTTTTACACTTTAAAGCAGAGGTCTTCAAACTTGGCAGCTTTAAGACTTGTGGACTTCAACTCCCAGAATTCTCCAGCCAGCATAGAATTCTGGGAGTTGAAGTCCATAAGTCTTAAAGCTGCCAAGTTTGAGGACCCCTGCTTTAAAGGGTCATCTTGACATTTCCTGCCTAACAACATCTTATCATGTTTACTTTTAGTTTTCACCTTGAGCGGATGTTCCTTTCTTAATGATAGTGGTCTTGCCCAAGGCGTAGGTTCCTGTCTCCAAGGGAACTTTTAGCAAGTCATAACACATTGTCTCTACTAATTACAATTTGTGATCAGTTTGCAACAGTAAGATCATAGCTTTTTAATACATTAAACACTTTTATAAAAGAGTAACTTATTATTCATTTCCTTCAATTACAACCACCGTAGTGCCTTACAGTCATGTGATTGTTGTTTTGTGTGCCTCAACTCTTAAGCAAAGTTAAATAGAGAGGGCAGAAGTAAAATTGTACGTTGTCTTTTTTACTTCTTTTATCTTTCTTTTGTTTTTAACTTTATGTTTATCTTTTACTTATGTGAAAATATTTTTTTAAAAAAGACTCATGAAGTCATAGAAAATAAAAAATAAAATCCTTAAGGCAATTAATATCTGTAACAAAATCATAAAACAGGTCCCAATATCCATATTAAACAGCCACACCAACTTTAGAAGTGCCATTTAATTAAAAATTCGGCAGAAGAGCACAACTTTGAATTTCTTCCTCAATGCAGTACTAACCAAGCATAAACTGAAAAAATCTCAAGATCTGGTATTCCTTCCCAAATTTCCAGCGGTGGAGAAACTCTCAATATCCTCATATCTGGGGACAAACATAAGTCGATGGATCAGTTCTGAAAGAAGCAGTTCTACAAATGTTTAGGGCAATGAAACAATTTTATAAATTAAGACAAGCATTCTGAATTATCTCAGAAGGCTACAGGAATCTAATGCCAGGAGGCCCAAAATGGGTGCTATAGCTTTTATGTGCTATCACCATTGCTTTCTACATCAACTCAGCTTCTGAGTAGTCTTCAAAGGCAACCCCAAGCATAGGGCACTGCAGCAGTGAATCTTAGAGCTGATAATGTAGTAGGTAACTGCTATTCAATAACCCAAATTGGGCAAAACACCCACAAGCATTTGCCTATCTACCGGTAGCAGTAAGTTTAGAGTAGTCTCAAGTCACAAATCTGGTCTTAGTGGAGAGTTGTTTCCCATGCAGAGTTGTAACTGGAGCAGGCAAAGGTCAAATAGTTTCTGAAAAAAACACACCTCTGCTTACTGGAATTAAACTCAGTTCCTTCCCATTCAGCCCTTGCAGAATCCAGACCTTGGGTCAACACTTCTATTATATCCTGTACTTGTCCTGGGATGGGTATCATCAACAACCCAATGACACCTCAAAATAATCCAATATCCTGATGGATGACAGCCCAGACTAATTCAGCAATTTCTCACAGGAAGGAGCAAAGGATTTATCAAAGAAAAATGAAAAAGCAACCAGCAACTGTCATTAATTTTAGTTCACATAGAATTAGTTTGTCTTGTATTGTTGGGTTCTTTCACAGCAGAAGTCAAGGATGGTCATCTTCAGCCATGATATCTCATTCAAAAAGTGCTCTAGCTTCAGTTAAAATTTTAATCAATAAGTTAATTACTCTTTTAATCTGCTTGGCTATTTTGCATGCATTGATTTCACTACTCCCTATCCTTTTAGCTCTTTCTCCATCAGAATTCTTATCTGTAGCAAGTGATTAAGAGAAGAAAAAGAAAATTGATCTGGTTTTAATCTAGCCATCTGGCAAAAGCATGAATCAAAAGTTACTAATTGGTTCTTTGGATTTGAAACTTTTGTATCTTATACGTAATTTAAATTCATGAAGTAGCTAATGTGGAGCATCTGCCGGAGAGTACAAATACCTAGATGCCTATTTTAACTGTGGAAAACAATAATGATTTTTTGGACAGCAAAGGAACATTGATACCCTTTCTGGAACTACTTTTAGACTTCTAAAAGAGAAAAATAGAACTCTTTGCACAGAATTTTATATTTTTTTATGTCATTTCATTATTTTTGGACAGCCTGAGATAGTTTTAGACATCTGAATACCTGGAAAATGTTTAATATGTTCATATTCTTTTGAATAATATATAGACTACACTGAGAAAACAGATTCTTCTTAATGAAGGAATAATTTACCATGGTTAATTTATTTGTAAACAACCAAAAGACTAAAAAAGCAATCTTACAAAAGGAGGAAAAAGATAACAGAATTTAAAATACCTACAAAGAATTAAAATCATATATTAAGACACATAATTACAAATTGCTAATTAAACATGACATGGAGACAGAGCAAATATTAAACTATATGATTAAATGCATGCAAAATGTCAAAGAAGCAATAGTCACGGATCAATGGAAGAAGTCAATAACATTTATACCAAGCTATAGTCTTAGGGAAAATTTGGTGCAAAATGAAACATGGTATATAACTCTATTAACAACTGCCAGGATGGATAAATCAGCTGCCCAGAGTCACTTGGTTGAGTTGGGTGGCTATAGAAATCAATCAAATAAATAAATTGACAAGAAATGTTAGAAATGCCACAACAAAAAAGAATGCTGTATCTAATGTGGTGGTTATGTAAAAATCCTCAAAAGTATTAGAAATAAATACCCTAAAAAGTTCAGAAATTAAATTTGATTTAAAACCACAAATATTTTTAGCAAATGTGATCTCAGCGAATAGAAATAAAAAATGTCATAAGACTTGCTGTTCAACACTGGAAATACAGGCATACGGCTCTATAGTTATTCAGTGGTTTGCAGTATTGATTAAAACAGATTAACTATGAATATTTTATGAATCATGGCTCCAATTTATTGATACTTGTAAATGCGCAAATATATTTTGTGTATTTTGGATTTTTTTCTTCTTTTTTAACTTTGTATACTCTATTTTTATTTTGTTTTTTGTGTTTGATTATGTGTCATCAAATGGCTGTCAACTCTTAACAACTTCATAGTTTCTCCCTTATGATCTGTCTGTAACCTAATCTTTAAGGTCTTCCAACAAGACAAGAGTAGGGATCGTAGATATTGTCAACCTTTGGGTTCAAAGATGATACATTGTTGTGCAGTTCATGTGTGGACACTGGGGTAGCCCTGCAGTAAAGCTACTCCAGTGTCCACACATGAACTGCACAACAATGTATCATTTTTGAACCCAAAGGTTGACCATATCTACGATCCCTGCTGTTGTCTTGTTGGAAGACTTTGAAGATTAGGACCTTAAAGATTAGAAAGCACAATGAGGGCACTGAAAGTTCATTATTGTAAACTGTGGGTATTATTTTTATAAGACTGAGACACTACCTATTGCATGATCTTACACATATTTTCTTTCCAATATGCCTGTCATACCACAGTGAATTCAGATGCCTTTATTTTTAAATAATATGCAAGTAATATCATACCACTAGCCTCTAAGTGGATAAACCCCATTAAATCTTCAGTGCCTTCTAAGCACAATAATATGCAGATTCAATCAATTACAGTTCTCATTAGAACATCACATACAATTCATTGGGAGGGAACTAAATTATTATTACTAATAAATTTTTAAAACATGGCCTAAAGTGCATGTGTTTTACTCTATAACAAAGATGTCTTCTAATCAAATTTAACTTCAGATTACAAAGGCACATCCATGCAAGTTTTCTTTGCAACAATACAATCATGCCATTGGGGTTTTTTTTTTCAACACTTTTTTTTAGCAATCCCAAACCCTTAAAATAACTTGGTGGTGTCCTATTGAAATACTAATCAGGATTCACAGTATTCAGCTTTTGACCCCAGACAATGCTGCCATCTGCTGAGTCTATCGTATTTGATATGATGTAAGGATTATTTCTAAACGGGTCTTATGCAAGATGATAGCTAGCAGCAGCATAATTAGGAAACTTGTTCAAAGTCAAAAAGCTCAGTGTCAAAAGGAAACTCAGTTCACGCTAAATCCAGTAATTCCAAATTCTGTAAAGTGTTTTCCTTGCAGGATGTATATAATATGCATGTTTTTAAGCCCTTTTCAGTAAGCTACCAGATCTGAGCTGCAAAAAATCCGGTTGACACCAGATGGCAGCAAAAAAAAAAAAAAGACTCCCACTGGGGAGTTGTCACAATTTCGCTCTATTTCCTTCTACCTTGCTTTTGCATGCCTTTTTAACTGTGAAGATGTCAGCAAAATGCCCCGCATACCAAGTGGGCATTGTAATGCAAAATATCAGACGATCGTGGAGACTTCAAAAAGAGTTTAGTAGGCACAGGGCTATGCAGTTTAAAAACTCATAATTGAAAGATCTCGACCTCAAAGCCTTTTCAGAGGTTTTTCCTACTGGATCTTCCACCGATAACCAAGTTTATCTAGTGCGGGCTGTAAGTCTCCTTCACTCACCACAAGGGAGACCAAGAAATCCCCACGATCCATGCGTGCTCAGAAAACCATCGAGATGCGGCAACTACATTGCAACCTTGCTTTCCATGGCCGCAGCCATATTGGAAGCTTGCACCGCCTCTCTTAATATCACGTGAGCAGTTGCCGCTCCGAGCGCTGGCAGATTTTTTTTTCCCCCACCGGTAGCGCATGCGCGCTGCCGATAAAGTACTTAACCTTTCGCGTGTCTTTCATCGCTTTGCAATAGGTCTTGCTTTAGAAGTGGATTAGGGGGCACGGTTATTGGGGAAGTGTAGGGAAATGCGCTTGCTCAAATCGTGGGAATTCGGATTTCTAAATCTTGTATGAATATTCAGTTTTGCCTGTGCGCAACAGAAGGCGCGTTTTTCAAGTGTTTTTGCAGAGAGAAAAAATGCTTATTTGTAAGACAGCGCAGAGGAAAGTAAGCAAATTCTCTTGCTCCGTTGTTTAAATCAGTGTTTTTCAGCAACTTTTAAGATGTATGGACTTCAACTTCCAGAATTCCCCAGTCTTTATTTAACACTCCAAACACATCTTTAAAAGTTGCTGAGGTTGAGAAACAACTGTTCTAAACGACAAAAGAGATGGCAGCAAAGGGATACTGGTAATCTGAGCAATTGTGCAGGTGTTTGCAGCCCAGATACGGTTTTAGCTGTAAACACCCCCCCCCCCTTTCCCCTTTAGTGTTTCAAATTGCCAGCAATTATTTTTTTCCTTCAATAACGTTGATGCTTCCAATTGGCTCGTTTTCTTTTATTCTTGATTATAAACATTTCCAAAGGTTAAAAAGCCAACCGTTTTCCCCATGTAAACAAAGATATATTGACAGCAGTGAAACAGTACATATGAGATATAACGTTTAATTATAACACAAAGGGGAATTTGTTTTGCTTGCTTGAAGCTGATAAATGATATGTACCGAGTGCTGTAACTATAATCTGAAGGTGTTAATCTTCACTTAATTCATGGCCAGCCCTACAGAAGCCTTCCCCCCTACAACCCACAAACGGTGGAAACAGCTGTTAGGGGCTAGTTGCACAACCATCTGTGAGAGAAAACCCATAATTAGTTGTGATTGCAGTAAATGTTGGAGAGATGCATTTTCTAGAGCAGCAGCATTTTCAGTACTTCATCTTAGCCCACACACAGTGGATAACTGGCTGTGGTAGGGTCAACATTACCTGTTATGTCCTAACTAAAATTACCTGTTAGTATTTTTTCTATTCCAGGTAAGAAGTTATGCAGAGGGCAGAAAATCAGTAAAAACAAGCCCCAAAAATTAAAGGCATGAGAGAAGAAAATAAAATTGCCAATATCATTCTCTATGCTTCTTTCATAGCTTTTTATGCTTGCTTCAACTATATCCATGTGCTGTTTTATACACTGCCTTTTCCTCTCTCAATTTCTCGCCTGTTTGTCAGCTTCCTCCAACCACAACTTGTCATATTAAAAGGAATACATACCATGTTTCCCCAAAAATGAGACCCTGTCTTATATTTTTTTGAACCCTGAAATAAGTGCTTAGCCTTATTGCCATGCACTCAAAAGCCTGATTGGGCTTATTATCAGGGGATGTCTTGTTTTGGGGAAAACGGTAGATTCTTCAGAGAACAACTCAATATTGTGAAAAGATCCTTCAGTCTAGTGTTATGTCACCATAAGGAACGGAATACCGGTGGTAACACCTAAATGAGTTGGAACAGGGATGTCAAACTTGTGTCATCACGGTGGTGTCATGTATCATGACTTTTTTCCCCCTTCGCTAAACCGGGCGTGAGCAGCACGTGATGCATCCGGACTGTGAGTTTGACACCCCTGAGTTAGAACACAGAACATCAGTATTTCCCTTTGATGATTTGTTTTTTAAAATAAAGAGCCTGAAACCTTGAAACAAATTTTGCAAGATCCTAATAAACCTGTGAGGTGGAGCTATACAGATAGTCTTGTAGTTACTATGGCAATTGGAACCAGGATTGCTATTGGTAAGCAAAGCAATCATCAAGCACAACATCACATGACCTCATCATTTAGTGATGGCAGTCCCGGTTGCCATCATAAACTCAGGACCCCACAAATTGTTAAATTGTCCCAGACAAGGAATGCAGTGGTGCCTTGGGGAAGTGGGTACCATGGATAGGCACTAGAGAGTTGAGAAGCCATCAGAACCTGCACAGGTTAGGGGAGGCCTGGGAAGGGCTGATGGACGTTTACACATAGGTCAGGGAAGATCATGGGTGGATGGAGAGGAACAGAAAGTCACAAATGGCAATCACATCACTGTGACATTATCATCACAAGCCAGCCACCCAAGCCCCTGGACCGCAATCTTCTGTGGGGTTCTGTGATGGCATTTGAGAATGTATACATCTGAGAATGTATCATAAATCTACTTTTTTGCAACACCATAACTTTGAACAATCACTGAACGAATGGACATAAGCCAAGGACTACCTATGGGGATGCATTTATTGCCAGGTGTCCAATGCTTTAGATCAGGGTGTTCAACCTTGGCAACTTTAAGACTTGTGGACTTCCAACTTCCAGAATTCCGGAAGTTGAAGTCCACATGTCTTAAAGGTTACCAAGGTTGGACACTCCTACAGTACACATTCTGCTAAGGAAACACCCAAAGAAATATACAGGAAAGAGATAAAACAGGGAAGAAATATCCATGCCAGTTACATGTAGTTTATAGTAAAGTACATAGATGTAATTTAAAATATGGTTTAGGGCAGAGGTGATATTCAGCTGGTTTGGATCAGCAAACCGATAGTGGATATTGGGAGTGGGCCGTCCTGGCTCTATGCCGTCCTATTTAGGCCCGTTTTTGAGGCCTGATGCATGTGCGGAAGGCACGCGAGAGAGCAAAGCGCATGCGCGGAAGGCCGGGCACATGAGCAGAAGGTGTACAAAGCGAGCATGCACACGTGGGGCAAACTGGTAGTAACAAAATGTGAAACCCACTGCCAGTTTAGGGTCAACCAAGTTGTATTAAATGCTTCATAAGAAATAAATCTTTTGAGAAGGGCTTTGAAGGAAATGAGCTCTGAGGGCATTTATTTTATTTCCTTTTTGTTTTAATTTAGTCAATAGACAATTTTGAATAATGTAGCAATAAAGAATAAAATCATTCACTTTTATATAGTGCATAAACAACACAGTGACAAGCAGATCTTTCCATAATGAGAAGTTCCTCTGATCAAGTCTTTTTCAATTATCTGGACAGTCCTTTCAGCTGAAGCTGATAGACAGTTGAAATTGGGCTAAGATTTATTAACTTTGCTACAGGATTTTCTCATATTTGCTATGGCTGAATTATAAAATATTTATTTATAAACAAACCGGTTAAGAGAAATGAAATCTGCCATCACTGCTGGCAGTGAGTGATTTACAAGCTAAATGGTGACTTCCATTAAAGAGATGAACCTTTGAAAGAAATTTCATACATGAAAAAGAATCCCATTTATTCCTGCGCACTGAACAGAAATCAGCCTTTGTAAACTTTGGTTAATAAATCTATTTATATCACAGCTCTCTGTTAGTATCAGAACATGAAAATCTGCTTTAATACAGACGTAAACAACAGGTTCATCTTATTCAGAAAAGAACTTCCCCAGATATGTCTTATATAAAATATGTATCTCATTTCTAAGCCCGCTATAGTTTCTTAGAAAGTGATAACAGTATAAAAGAGTTGGAAGGGACCTTGGAGCTGTGGTGAAATCCAAATTTTTTTACTACCGGTTCTGTGGCTTGGTTGGCATGGCAGGGGAAGGATATTGCAAAATCTCCATCCCCACCAGTGGTGGGTTCCTCCCAGTTCGGCCCAGTTCTCCCGAGCGGTAGCAGTGATGATATGACATCACCGAACTGGTCCTGCACCCCCCTCCCCCCGTGCCCCCCCCGCGTTATTCTTACCTTTTATTTGGCCCCACCCCCAATCTATTGCTGCCTCCTGAGTCCCAGATGATCGCTAGAGGGGAAAAAAACTGTTTAAACTCTTGCCGCGGGGCTTCAAAGGGCTGCCCTACAGCTGATCGGTGGTAAAAGAAAACAAATGTGTAGACCAGTGCCTGCAAAAATACATGAGTAGACCAGTGCCTGCAAAAATACGTAAGTAGATCAGTGTCTGCAAAAAATAAATGGGTAGATGGGTACAGCTCTGCAAGCAGTTAAAAGCCTGGTAGACCAGTACCTCTGCTAAATCCTAAATAATTGTCACATGACCATCAAGCCACACCCACAAAATAAGCCATGCCCACAGAACCAGTAAAAAAATTTAGAACCCACTCCTGATTCCCACCCAACTCTGGGACCAACCAGAGGTGGTATTTGCCAGTTCTCTGAACTACTCAAAATTTCCACTACCGGTTCTCCAGAACCTGTCAGAACCTGCTGGATTTCACCCCTGCCTTGGAGATCTAAATCAGCTTCCTCCAACCACAACTTGTCATACAGGAAACCCTATACTATTTCAGACCAATGGTTGTCCACTCTCTTCTTAAAAACCTCCAGTGACGAAGCACCCACAACTTCTGGAGGCAAGCCATTCCACAGATTAGGTGTTTGTACTGTCAGGAAATTTCTTCTTATTTCTAGGTTGAGCTTCTCTTTGATTAGTTTCCATCCATTGCTTCTTGTTCTGCCCTCAGGTGCTTTGGAGAATAAATTTACCCACACTTCTTTGTGGCAGCCCCTTAGAGATTGGAATGCTGCTATCATGTCCCCCCTAGTCCTTCTTTTCATTAAGCTAGAATTCCTGCAGCCTCTCTTCATATATTTTAGCCTCCAGTCCCTTAATCAACATGTGTTGCTCTTCTCGGTACTCTTTCTAGAGTCTCAAAATCTACAAACTTTGAAAGAGGAACATTCAATTTTGCTTATATTATGGTTATCCCCATTGTCAAACCAACCCCCCCTCCCCCCTCCCAAAAATAAAACACTAGGTAGAAGAGCAGGAACTTTGACTGAATTCTTGTGTCTTTTTTTCTACAAGGTTGGGTTGAATAGAGATACAAAGTCAGGATTAGAATATTAGCATTGCATTTACACTACACAAGACTGCACAAAGTTGGTATAAAGAAATTAGTAGTGGCAATGACAAGATGAAAACACCATTTTATTTACTTATTTAATTCATATGCCATTAGGGTTCTGATGAAAGCAACATTAGACTGTCATTTCATAAACTGTTTCCTTTTGAATGTGCCACAAAGCTACTTTTATCAGTCTGATACCCACTTCACCTCTTTCTTCCTATTCTCCTAAGGATAACTGTGAAGATCCTGTCCCTTGTCTATCTCACAATTTGCACTAGAGGTCAAAAAAGCTTATAGGTATAAACAGATAACACAATGTGCAACAGGTGTCCTATGTCCTAATTTACTCTTTTCTAAGTGAGAGCTGACCAGGACAATGGAATTACAGCTCCCTGGATTTCAAATTAGTATAGAAGTTGTCATTCCCGTTGTAGGCATCAATATGGGGAAAGAGGGTAATTACCACTGAACTGCCAACCAAATCTTTCTTGAGATTTTGCTGTTTCATGGATTTAGTGATGCTCAATAGGTAGTTGCAGTGGGCAGTGAGATTTTGAATTCTGAGATTCTGAATTAGTCCAAGAATTCTGAATTCCTGGACTAATTCGCATGCACCAAGCGCACCACGGTTACAAATTTAAAATAAATATTTTAATTGGTGGTGTTTTTATAAATGCAAATTTCATTTTTATAAAGTTGAGTACAAGCTTTAAAAATAATGTCATACAGATAGAAAGAATTTTGCCACTACCCCTCCTTTTATATATTAATGAACTTTTAAGGTGACATGAGATTCAGAAATGTTGATTAAAAACAATAGTGGAAATCCAAACTTTTACAACCATAGTGTAGTATATGCTTTTAATAACTCTTGTCAAGGGGTGACCATCTGGGAACTGCTTTTGTTTATAAAATCATCTTGCAAAGAAACTTTGGTGCTTTTGGGGGAAAGGGGATAGCTGGTGAAAAGTAAGAAGATTAGAGTGATTTGGCTAAAGTGCTAATTGTGGTAAATATAATCCAAATAGCCAGCCAGTCAGCTAATGGCTCCTCCAAGCACTTAATAGTAAAAACATCTGTTTCAGGACTCATAAATAAAAAAATGATTAATGAATATGTCATGTTTTCACAATTAGAAAAGAACTGGAGTTCTACAGCTTATCATCTCAGTTTGATTGAGATTTAAGTTCTTTCCTGGATGCCTGGTTAACCTGAGACTAATTTCCCAAATATTACGTAGGCTCAGGGGTGAAATCCAACAGGTTCTGACAGGTGAGCATGCAGGGGAAGGATACTGCAAAATCTCCATTCCCACCCCACTCCAGGGGAAGGATACTGCAAAATCTCCATTTCCACCCCCCTCCAGGGGAAGGGTACTGCAAAATCCCCATTCCCTCCCACTCTGGAACCAGCCAGAGGTGGTATTTGCTGGTTCTCCGAACTGCTCAAAATTTCCGCTACCGGTTCTCCAGAACCTGTCAGAACCTGCTGGATTTCACCCTGGCTTGATTCCTGATGACTATATACCGGTTGATACATGTTTGCTGTATTTACTTGCCTCTTATAATAATTTGTTTTTAGCTCTTCCAAGGATATGCCAATCATGTCTTTGATCACATCCGTCATCGTCTATGGCTTTCTACTCTTCCTCTCTTCAAAACCTATGAAGCATATTTTTTTTTTCTGGAACTTCTATTCACATTGTTTCCTCAAAGTATGTGAGTTTTCTACTTGCTGATCATCAGTACATAGAAGGCAGTCAGTCTTTAGTTGGCCTAAGAGTGATTCTTTTTTTTTTGCCAATATCTGGTACTCTCATTATCCACCTTCAAATTTTATAAGTCATAATTAGAAGTTATCTATCTTTTTGTTACTTTTTTTAGAATGTCCAACTTTCATAGCCACATGTTATGGAAAGGTCCCAACTTTAGCTATTAGCAATAGCAGTTAGACTTCTATACTGCTTCACAGTGCTTTACAGCTCTCTAAGCGGTTTACAGAGTCAGCCTATTGCCCCCAACAATCTGGGTCCTCATTTTACCCACATCGGAAGGATGGAAGGATAAAACAACCTTGAGCCGGTAAGATTCGAACTGCCAAACTGCTGGCAACAGGTGATCAGCAGAAGTAGCCTGCAGTACTGCACTCTAACCACTGCACCACCACGGCTCTTAGCTATTATGATTTTCATTATCATAGAAATGTGTATTGTGATTTTCCCCCCTAATTATGTCATTGCCAGCTAAGGTTAATCTTATCTTTCTCTAAAATATTGCCCATCTCTATTATTTTATCAAAATAAAACTACTACCTTCACTTCTTTGTTGTCAATTATGCATTCACTGAACATGCTGGCTGATATTATTCATAGTATTGTATTA
The DNA here is from genome assembly GCA_012654045.1 of Ptyas mucosa. Lineage (NCBI taxonomy): Eukaryota > Metazoa > Chordata > Lepidosauria > Squamata > Colubridae > Ptyas > Ptyas mucosa. The sequence goes on along the minus strand of WNWU01000011.1, from coordinate 11,803,581 downwards.
ATATTTTTGCATGCTGCCCTAAAGCTCTGAGCAGCTAACAATTAGGAGTCTCATAAAAGCAAAAAAAAAAACCCTCCCTCTGGAAATAACATGCCAAAAACTTGAATATATTACAATAATGTAAATAAAGTGAAAGAAATATATATCTGCCAGTTTATCTTCTCAATATTTAACAATAGCCCAGAATTTTCACTTTCTATTTTCCGTTTTTACTTTCAAATGAGTTTGAAGTCTTTTTTTTTCTTTTTTTCTTTTGATTAACAATATGGTTTGTATGTTCCAACAAGTAGTGTTTTATTTCAGCTGTTATTTGCTTAATCCTTTTCTCTGCATACACTGTTTACTCTCATGGATATTAATATATGTCTGTCCTTTTCCTATCCTTTTCTATTAAACTTATAGAATATCAGGATCCATTCCTATTCTGAACCACTCTGTTTCTCTAGCTCTTAACAATAATTTCTTCTTTATTGTAATGTGTTCTTAGAAAAGTAATCAGGCGGGCATATCAATTAGCCCTAATATATTGCAACTTCTGGCATGGTTTATACAATCAAAGGTCTTGCTATATTCCATGGAACAAACATAAATCTCTAGTATTTTTTTACTCTTTTCATTATCCATCTTAATACTGTATATATTAGCTAAATGAACTCATTTTTTTCTGCCTGTTCTAAAACTGTTCCATTCATTGGATATTTCTGTCCTAATACATGACTCTGTTCTTTATTTGTAGTGTTTGTAAGCAAAATTTCCGAGTTTGAGTAATTAATGCAACTATTTTGTAATTTGCACCTTTCCACTCTTCTTCAGGTATCTTATACATCAATCTTCTCTCTTCTCCAAGCTACACACTCTTATTTCACATTTGTCAACATATCAGCAGGAACGCTTAAACTGCTTCTTCTGCAGTTTTAAAATTATTCATTGAGTTATGAATAATTTGTGCCTAGTGCTTTTCTATTCATCAACTGGCCTACTGCTTAATCATGTCTCACTTTCTAGCAAAAACAGTTCTTGAATATTATTATTAGTTACATGTATATGCTGTCCAGCTCACAATGACTCTGGGTAGTTATATTTTCTCTTTCTACACATATTTTTGTCAATGTATCATTTAATGTAATAGTTTTATCTTTAATCACAGTTGCCTCTGATAAATTCATTCCATGATTGTTTTTAAGGATTCTTACCATATTTGTTCATTTATTTGTGATTTCTATTAGCTTCTTAAAAGCACCTCTTATTTCCCTTTTCTGACCCTAGGCGTGTGCTCCATTTGTTGTCATTCTAAACTAAATATACCTTTCCTTGCCTTTCCTTGCTTTATATTGTTTAAGGTGCTGGCCTAGAAACCAAGAGACTATTGTAAATTCTAGTCCCTCCTTAGGCATGAAAACTTGCTGAGTGACTTTGGACCACTTATTCTCTTTCAGTTCAACTCACCTCACAGGGTTATTGTTGTAGGAAAAATAGGAGGAGGGAGTATTATAATTGCCTTGGGTGATTTATAAAGTAAAAAGGCAGGATAAAAATCTAATAAATAAATGTTCTTGTTGTTTAGGATTTCCGGCTTCCATTGTTCTTTGGCTCTCATAACACCTTATTCTGAAACCGCATGGATTATTTTTCTTTTTGAAATTCCAAGAATACTTTTCCATTTTTTTTACAGTTTTGGTTTTTATTTCTTCCTATTGCACCTCAGATTCACTTTTATATAAGTTCAGCATGCTAAATCAGTCTCCAGGTTCTATCTTGTTGGCACACATACTCTTCAATGAATATTGTTACACATAGGGAGTAGAATTCTATTTAAATATAATTTAATTGTAATCCATTACAAATTAAATCACATTTAGCTTTTATCTCAACCCAATGCACTTTGGAGTATTTATTCTTGACATGCTATTAAGAGGCCATCTATGATCTTCACCCTAAAAATGTTATGCACTGACTGTCAGTAGTTCTGCAGATAATCAGATGGGAATATTTTTGAGCCTTAACTCAAAGGTGGAGTCTGGAGCGTATACTGTAAAGTCTACCACTGAATAACCATAGCTCTTCTCCAGAATAATTAGACGGAGTGACTATTTTTTAAGATTTAAAAAATGTTAGCTAATATAAATACTAAAACTGTAGAAGGGTGAGTGTAAAGTAATGAGTGAATGTACTGCATACATACTTGTTACTATAGAGCTATGGAAACTTCAGAACATGTTTACTCTGGGATATAAGTGATGCTTGTGCAATCCAGCATCCTGACAATAATATTGAAATGATTTGTCATTAATTTCTTTTATTATTTTTTTCAAAGTTTCCAGTCTAATCTACAATCCTCGAAGTACTAATCAGATCTGACCCTACTTATTTTTCATGTGATCAGTTAGGGTTAATGGAGTGATTCATACACTGATAATCAGATACACTTTCTTCCTCTTTGATTCCTGAATGAAATGATCTAAGAAATCCCTTTTCACAATCCTTTCACCCTCTAAAAAATATGTTACCATTACTTTTTGTCATGAAATATTTATTTTTGATCCATTTGTTTCACTTTAGTCTTTTCAAATGCAGTTCCCATATTACAAAATATGCACAAAAAATAATGCAAACATCAGCTGATAATAGAACACAAAATTACCTCTATGACTATGATCCCTTCTCAATGTATTCCCTTACCTTGCTGGGTAAATCCTGTACAATCTATGGCCTCTCAGTTGTTGCTGATTTCCAGCTTTCCAGCAAATCCTGCCAGCATGGCCAATGATAAGAATGATGGCTTAGAAGAATGGGCATAGAAAGGCCATGATAGGTAAGATTGGAAATGAATCATATCTGCATTTGTCTAGACAGGACATTTTCAAAAGTGTCTTTGTCCAATAAGAAAGTGTCACTTCAAAAAATGGAGAAATGTTTAATTTGCACATCAAAAGGTTTTAGCAAAAACAGCAGTGCCTGATCTATAAATTCTGAGAGAGAGAGAGAGAGAGAGAGAGAGAGAGAGAGGAAGAAACACACACAGAGAGAGAGATGGCATAATAAAGCTAATTCTAATACATCCAAGTGTTTAATATAAGTTAATTTGTTTTGATTTGATGTGTAAGGCTCCCTAATTAACAAATAACTCAAAGCATCATACAAGTGTTAGGTAAAATAATCAACCTAATGTATAAGTGTGCAAGGGTTAATGTTCTCATTGTTAACCCCTCCCAGAGCTCCTCCTTACCCATGATCCTCCTTCTGTATATATATTTGGTGCTCCTTCCCAGACCTCTCTTCTTATCCTGGTATCCTGTGTTTAAGAAACAAAATAAAAGGTGTTAGTCAACAGCAGACTGAATCCTTGGTTCATTTCTGGGCCTGAAAATAAAACATAACAACAAGAAAAGTTAAAAACATAATGTAACAGAAATAGAATAACATAAATACCAAGGGTGCTTTTTTTTTGCAAGAGGCAACTGGACTTTCTGGTTTTTCTTTGAAGACTTTCGCTTCTTAGATGAAAATCAGAAAATCCAGTTGCCTCTTGAGAAAAAAAAGCACCTTGGGACAACCATGACCCGGATGACTAAGAATCTCCACAGACCTCTCCAGGAAATAGAAAAACTACCAGTATTAACTATTAATAATTATATTACTAGTTATTAATAATTAACTATTAAAATTATAACATACTAGTGAGTTCACAATCCTCTTCTCCACAGTCCAGGGCTTGTTGGATCTGTGATGCAAGCTGGGGAAGTCAAGGAAAGTTTGGTTAACAGCAACCCTGCAATTCAGAGTTGATATGACCTTGTAGATTAAAGTTTACAACACAAGATAAAGTACTCTTCAAATTTAGCTTCCAGTTAATTCTAGCCCCTCTGTGATCACCCAATCAAATGAATGAGAGCTAGTGGTTTAAGGGGTGGGCTATGAATAGGGAGACTTAGGGACAGGTTCATGTGCAGCCACAAAAAACGTGGTGCATTATTTCAGGTCATTCTTCTTAATTTAACCGACTACACAGGGTTCTTGCCATGAGGAAAAATAGGAAGTGGGAGTGCTTTGTTCTCTCCCTTGAGGTCCTAAATCCCATATTTTAGCCAGGTTGATTATATAGTATTGTATTTATATTACTGTGAATTATTGTTTTATTTTTTTAATATTGTAATATTAAAAATTATTAATACTGTAAGCTGTCAGAGTTTATTGCAAAAATCAAATCCAGAAAGCACACACAGGTAACTGAATCAGCAGGATTCATTAACTTCTCTTTATATATAAAATAACACATACAATATCAACAGCAGATTCTTCCAACGTGGTTACAGGCAAAAAACACAGGCAGAGGAGAAAACAGCAGAGATGAGTTGCAGACAGACAAAACCAGACTTGTTTGCAGCTCCAGAACTCAGAGCTTAATACAGAGCCACGCCCAGGCTCCTTCCAGTTTCAGTTTCCAAAACAGTCCCCATTGGCTGACCCAGTTGCTATGCCTATTCATTGGCTGACCTTGTTACCATGTCTCCATTCCAGTTCATGAATATTCTGACATAAGCCGCTCAGAGTTACCATGTGGCAAGATGAGCGGCTAATAAATTTTACAACTAAAAAATAAATGAACAGTCAGAAGGAAATGTTAGGTATTCCAACCTCAGCTCTTGAAGGAAAGTCAAAATGTAACTTTAAAAATAAATAACAGCTGTTTCAAATATTTTATCTAGATTTTTATTAAAATAATGTCTAAAGTTGTGGTACTTAAATGTTTCAGAAATCCAGGGCCCTCTTCTTTCATAAATTGAGACCACCCGCAACTACCCTGCCTGACCCCCACATAGAAAATTAGCCTAGCAAAGATAGGTACAGTGTTTACAATGATTTAGATGTAATCTATAACATACATCTCTCCTCCCTATCTAATTAATTCCTCTAATAGAATTAATCAGCACCCTAAATACAAGGCTTGCTAGCAATTAAAAAAAATTAAAAATGCTATCTATTCTAAAATACAATTATCCCGACAAACTCAATTACACGCCTCAGTTCCTTCGTAAATTGTGTTGCTGACTTGTTTCTTCAAACCAACCTGTGCCTTATTCAAGTTTTGATTGTTAAGAGAAATCACCACTCTCTAAATCAGATAGTGTTTACAAAAATATACAGCCACGGCACTTTATTACCCCCATGGGTGAAATTAAATTGATACATGGAAACCAAATGAGTAAAGCCGGGTAGAAAGCGGCTTATTTGGGTTTGGGGTTTTTTCCCTCATTCAGTTAATGCCTTTTCTATTAGAAGAACGTTTCACCTTCTTCAGGATTTCACAAAGACAAATCACCATGGCAGACTCTGGAGATCAAAAAGAATTTAGATCTAATCAACAAACATCAGTTACAGAATTTTGGATGGTGGATGTGACAGTTGAGATTGCCTCTTTCAAAGCTGGATTTGAAAATAACCAATATCTTCGTAAGCTGCTGGCTTTTTCCTTGTTTGTTCGTCTTATATATAGTGTTTTGTAGCTCATGAAGTTTCTACTATTACAGCATTCCATTGTCCCCGGTGATAGTAGGATAATCTACATAGTAGGAAGCCTACAGTCAGACTTAATTTGAAGAAGAAATGGCAGAGTATTTAATACAAATTTAAGTTGATACTTCAGGTAGTCCTTGACTTAAAATCATTCATGTAGTGACTGTTCAAAGTTACACCGGCACTGAAAAAGTGATTTATGACCTCTTACACACTGAAAACTATTGCAGCATCCCTATGGTCATGTGATCAAAATTTAGATGCTTGGCAATTGGCATGTATTTATCACAGAGAGCCTTTCACAACTTCGTGTTGTGCTCCAATTGTGACCTTTCCTGGATCAGGTTTCCCTGTGCTCGGTCATTCAATCCCTAGTTGGTCTATTGTAATGCAGGGGACTACAGTGCTCTACCTTGAAGAGCATTTGGAGGCTACAGCTAGTGCAGAATGTGGCAGTGTGGGCAGTTTTGGGGGTCCCAAGAATGGCCCCTATAACACCACTGCTCCGTGATCTGCACTGGTTGCCAGTCTGCTTCCGGTGCAATTCAAGGTGTTAGTAATCACCTTTAAAGCCCTTCACGGCATAGCTCCAGGTTACTTGAGGGACTATCTCACCCCATTGGGATTGGCCTGACCCACTCATGCTGGCAAAGGAGACATGTTTGTCAGCCCAATTATTCTGGCTGGTGGGTTCCAGGAGGACGGATAATTCTCTGCTGTTGTTCCTGCCCTCTGGAAATCTTGCCCTGTGATGTGAGGTTGGCCCCAATCTTCTTATCCTTTCATAAGGGCCTAAAGTTCTCGCTCTACCTGTTAAGTCCGGACATGAAAAGAGAGGCAGGATGATTGTAATGAAGTAAAACAACCGTTTAATAACTATGAACTGAGAACTGTCCAAGGCTGCAGCTCCAAATTGGATGGCCAATAAATTTGTGGAGAGAGAGAGAGAGAGAGAGAGAGAGAGGGAGGGAGAGAGAGAGACTCAAATACTTCAGCCATCAAATGAGAAGAGAGGACTCATTGAAAAAGACTACTATAATTGGGAAAGTGTTGGGAAAGATCGAAGGCAAAAGGATAAGGGGATGGCAGAGGATGAGATGATTAGTTATTGTCATCCACACAGTGGGCATAGGTTTGGGTGTCCTCCAGTAGGAGGGCAGGGGGAACTGGTGTGCTGTAATCCATGGGGTTGCAGGGAGTCAGGCACCACTGAACAATAATAATGCCAATCAACTGCTATTGAGGAAGTAGAAAATGCCATAAAATTGCATACCGTCCTGTTTCCCCTCCTGGAGTTTGATCCAAGTTCTTTCTAGATGACCTCGGTTGTGTTATAAATTCAGAACTTCATGAACTTGGAGCAAGGAATGGTTTTCAGTGCAGGTGGAAAGCCAAGATTCAATCCTTATTATGCCTAATTAAAAAGACTATTGGGTAAAATAGCAGCTAATATGAAAGCTCTCTGATTAATCCAGGCCAGGGGGAGCTACTGCCAGGCTGAGTGAACAAGATGGATTAATAGTCTAGCCTACCACTGCCTCACATGAGTTTCTCCAACTAGATCAAAGCACCTGAGTAGGGAAAGGTGCTGTCATTTGTGGTAGACTTTAATCAGAGAGCAAACTCCTGCATCAAGGGGATAGTTTTAGTAGCTCAGGTGTGCTATTGTCTGAAATCACCCTTTATTCATTCCATGCATGTTTCTCCACAACAATGATGCATGAGCTGATACTCTAAAAGGGCTACCGAGCTCATACAATATTAGATAAAAATTACAAGTGAGAAGCTATTTTACTGCTATTTATTTTCATCAGCTAAGCATCGCTCTCCTAAATGTCATTGCTGGCTGGTCGATATTGGTTTTTCAGTCTCCTGAAAAGTTTGGTAATTCTTTTTTCGCACCTTATGTATAAAAATCAATAATAGTTTGCAATTTGTTGAAACTGTGAAATGGCCCAAGTTGCTACTAATGTATTTCTGATTTCTCCTTGTATTATATTCCCATTTGCCCCACAGAATGTAAATGATTTATTCTCAAATTGAAGTCCTGTTTATTTGCTTGCTTGAAGTGGTTCCTTAGATCTTAATACTCTCCACACATCTCTCAGCCTTACTTTTAAAGTTGCTTCAAAAAAAAATAAAGATGCCACTGTGGTATATGAAGATGGTAAAGAGTATATGCGAGTGGCCCTAGTGAGCTGAGACTTCCCAGAATTTCCCAGTAGCATGGTCAAAAGGATGCATGAGCTGAATTCTTACGTTTGCCTGTTGCTGAATGACAATTATGCTGCTTTACAATTACATCTTGTACATATCAACCTGTCTCACTAAGCCCATTGTGCTCTTCCTGAAACCCAACCCAAATGTTAACCCAATGAATTCAAGTGTCATACAAATCTGTATTATGACTCTCTAAGGGACAGAGAAATCTGAACTATATATAAACTGTTATAAGTTGAGGACTACCTCTATAATAGTAATAGTAATAGTAATAGTATATAGTATAGAAGTAATACGGTTTAGTATAGAGCCGGGATGGCGAACTTATGGCATACGTGCCAGAGGTGGCATGAAGCGCCTTCTCTGATGGCACACAAGCCGTCGCCCCAGTTCAGCTCTGCCGTGCATATGCACATGCCTCCTGCTGGCCAGTTGATCTTTGGGTCTCTGCCATGCATGTGTGGGGGCGGGGCACATGTGGGGGTCGCATGCAAGCACAGGGGCAGGGTGTTGCAGGGGGCAGGTGCACATGCGCGGGGGCAGGGTGTGTGCAGTAGGCCTGCACATGCATGCATGGGGCAGCTGGCCACATGCAGGGAAGTGCGCGCACATTGCATTTTGGGGGGTTGCGCGTGTGCGCAGTCCAGAAAAGATTAGCCATCACTGGTATAGAGGCAATTGTTATAGTAATCGTACTGTGTAGAAGTAATAGCAATAGAATTAGAATATAGAACAGTAGTAACAGGAAACTTTCACATACATATTTGTAAGTTTACATATTATTTTTATGACATTCCTTTGTTTTACAAAATAAAAAGTCTCCCCATCTCTTATAGGGAGATATACAAATCTTATCAAGGTCCAGTGTTTTTGTGTCTGCCTTGAGTCTAGGTCAATCCATATGGGTATGATTTAAAAAAGAATCCGTGACATCATCTCCATCCATTATGACTACTACTAGAGACAATCTGCCCAAGTGCCATACAAGTGTTTATTTTCCAGTGCATTCACAAAGCTGGAATGATACATGCTCCTTTAAAAGCAACTTGTTAAAAGACTGAAAATCTTTAATAAATCATTTTATTACGCTTATTCCCCTCTGACCATTCTGATGTTGAGCAACCATTTTATGTGCTGGGAAACCAATATTTGTTACGTGTAATTGTATGAAGTGACACTAATCTGGCTTTTTGGAGCTCTGATTCTTGCCCCTCATTTAAGAATGAAAAAAAATGCATTTATATTTAAAATTGTTTTGGCATTAGCCATGACTATTTATTTAGTTGGATCCCACTTTATTTTACAAATAACACAAGGCAGCAAAAACATCCAACACATCTTCCTCCTCCTATTTTCCCCACAACAACAACCTTGTGAAGTGGGTTGGACTAAAAGAAAAGGACTGGCCAACAAAGTTGGCTTTTATGGGCAAGGCAGTCTCCTGTTTTCTAGCCTAGTACCTTAACCACTAGACCAGGGCTGTCCCACGGGCCGGATGCGTCATGTTCTGGCCACGCCCATGCCTGGTTTAGCGAATGAGGAAAAAACCCTGATATGTCACGTGACGCCACCACGACAATGTGACTTTGACACCCATGCACTAGACCAAACACATCTTAATACTGTCTAGCAAGATTCACACAAGGCCAAAGTTACTGCATAGATCATTGTTCATCAACCGGTGACCACTGAGAAATCGTTGCATTTCACTCAGGGAGCCCAGCCAAGGTTTCCTGCGCCGCTTGGGCTTCAGCGCTTTGACTCCCAGAGACAGGATGGGGTCCTTCAGGCAGTTAGCTTGGCCGCCTGTTAGCAGAGGGAAGCAGCTGGAGTCAACCCTGGCTTTGCTGTCCATTGCAGACGCTAGATCAGCCCCCTGCAAACTCTCGTCTCTCAAGGGCCTGGTGGCTCAACAGACTAAAAGCATTGTGATTAACAGCAGCTGTCTGCAATTACTGTAAGTTCGAATCTCACCAGGCTCAAGGTTGACTCAGCCTTCCATCCTTTCTAAGGTAGGTAAAATGAGGACCCAGTTTGTGGGGGCAATAAGCTGACTTTGTATAAATATACAAAAGTATGAAGGCTATTGCTTAACGCATTGTAAGCCGCCCAAGTCTCCAGAGAAGGGCAGCATATAAATCAATTTTTTTTTTAAAAAAAGGAGCACTCGCTGAACAGGCACAGGAAACTTCGGCCGGGCTCCTCGAGAGACAAGAGTTTGAAGGGGGCTGATCTAGCGTCTGCAATGGACACAAAGCCAGGGTTGACTCCGGCTGCTTCCCTCTGCTGTAGTGCTTCCTGGGCGTGGTTTACCGCTCTGAGCCCCAAGCGCCCCCTCATCAGTCCCCCGCAGCAGCTCCCCTCCAGCCAGCAGGTCGAGCCCAGCGCTGGCTCTCGTATGCCAAGCTGAGCCCTTCATCTGCTTCAAGTCATCCCCCATCAGGGGGACCCCACAAAGCCCTCACCACCCCTTCCATCCTTCTGCCCCCAGCCTTTTGTATGAGGTGGAAATACTGGATCTTCAGAGGTTGGGTGGCTATGGCCAGGAAGAAAAGGAAGAAGAGGAGCAGCAGTTTCAGGAGGAGGAGGAGGAAACCTCCCCCTCCTCTTCCTCCTGGAGATATCTTTGAGGTACCTTTGCCTAACTTTTCTGTACAAAGCCAACTGGCTCTTTCCCCTTCTTTCCCTGTGGCTCTTTCTGGGGGGGGGGAAAAGACCCCTTCCTCTTTTTGTATCCAGCTGGTGCTTTCCAAAGCTGGCTTTTCCAGTGTTAGCTGCCCAAATCCCTTTGATTCTGATTTTTTAAAATTATTATTTACATCAGCCATCCCTTTCCGGACATCACCGGGCTTTGAAGACTTCTCTTTGTATTAGATTGGTGGATAAATCCCAGGCATGAATATGCCTATGTATTTAAAATGGGAATGAGCAGAAATTCTTAAAAGAAATTTATCATGAAGCGGGGGAACTGAGGTTTGTTAGCTTTGCTTTCTTTGCTGCATTGTCTTGATTATGTTGGGCAAAAAATAATAATGATGCACCGGTTAAGATTCTAAGTTGATGCTGATTAAATTTAAAATAGGACAGTTATGAACAGTGTACTGTAATGTAGGGAAGAAATGATAAAATGGAAAAAAGCTGTAGTGGTTCCTGGAGGCAGTTTACCACTCTGAGCCCCAAACGGCAGGAGACAAGGACTGCCTTGGTGCCACCAACTGGCACAATTATACCATGGTGAAGGCAGAATGCTGATGCCATGCAAATGCAAGTAGCACTTCACTCCTGCACTTTCCAGCCATCACCACTGCCACTTTAGCCCACTTGGGCAACCACTACCCCCTCTGTAACAGCACCATTATCTCATTCAGACCAGCAAAAGCTGTGCTCCTTTTCACATGTTGCACCACCTGCAAAGTTGCACATTGCATGTGCCACCCCCTATGGCAGAGATTTCCAGCCCCACCATGGCCTGGTTCCATATTCCAGAGCTGTGGTAGTCACGGGACGGTCCCTTTGGTCATCCCAGAGCAGCTCCTCCACCCGGGTGCACTGGCCTGCAGGGGAGCTGCCTGCTCCCTGGCAGGCCAGTGCACCCGGGTGGAGGAGCTGCTCTGGGATGACCAAAGGGACCGTCCCGTGACTACCACAGCTCTGGAATATGGGACTGACTTTCCCACCAATGTCAGCAAGCCGCCGTCAGTCTGCCTGTCTTCATTTTCCTTCACTCAAATTGACCAAGCTTCTTGAGAGAAGGAACACAAAAGAGGTTTCCAGGCTGTGTGCCTGGACCAGGTACTTTATCTCGGCCTCCCACCTGAAAGCCTTGCAGAAGCAGACAGTAGGCCCGAAAGGCGGCTGAGCCTCCCTCACCCTCCCAGTGGTCCACGGGATTTTAAATTATGAGTTTGGTGGTCCCTGAGGTCCAAAAGGTTGGAGACCCCTGGCATAGATCACAGCTGCAGGGATTCATATAATACTCTATGCATAATCAATGGTTCACAGCCCACAATATTTTAACTAAGCCAAAAATTGAGCATTCCATTTTATGCTGTGAACCCAACTATGTTATATTATCATAACAAAGGGACGAAATGAAGAGGATGCAGCTGTGAAGGAGCCTGTTACCTCCCTCCTGTATGCATATGTATGCATATAAATAAAACCTAAGATTAGAATACATCCATATATGTGTGTGAGGTGTGTAAGTGACATGCTTTTCATGTTTTTGTGTGTTATTTTCAGTGAACTATGCAGCCAGGAATTTGTCTGGTCTCAGGTTGCCATCTAGTGTTTGACAATACAGTACAACTTTTCTTTGAAATGACTATGTTAGAGACATTAATGTGGTATCTTCATGTTAACTTCTCCAGCAGATAGATTAGAAAAATAGAAATATGTGTAGAAATGGAGAATAAGGTTTTTAGGATTTGGATTTTACCTCAAGGATACTTATTTCGTGAGCCATGATGGAAACTTCTCAGGATATGTCATTATTAAATAGCAATAAAATAATTTTTCTGCTGAACAAGTATTCATCCATTCATCCATTTTACATTGCTGCTCATCACATAGCAGTGACTCTTGGTGATATACAAGAAGTTGAAACAAAACAAAAAAAATTGAACAACCAATAATATGTAAGTCTAGGGTCAAGAAAACTTATTCCCAATTTACCATGCCAAAAAAAACCAACAGAGCAATAAAAAACAATAAGCAGCCAATGGAGCTAATTTGGATCCCAGAAGAAACACACAGTGGTGGAATTTCATTTTTTTTACTACCTGTTCTGTGGGCGTAGCTTGGTGAGTGTGGTGTGGTGTGATGGGTGTGGCTTGGTGGGCATGGCAGGGGAAGGATACTGCAAAACTTCCATTCCCACTCCACTCCAGGGGAAGGATACTGCAAAATCCCCATTCCCCCCCCCCCTCCTGGGAGAAGGATATTGCAAAATCTCAATTCCTACCCCACTCTGGGGCCAGCCAGAGGTGGTATTTCTCCAAGCTACTCAAAATTTCTGCTACCGGTTCTCCAGAACCTGTCAGAACCTGCTGAATAGCACCCCTGGTTTGAGTGCTTTATGAAAGGCTAAATAAGAGAGGGAGCCATTTGAGTCTCCAGGGGTATGATCATCTTCTGCTGTGACTAAAAATGCCTGGATTCAAAAAGATAATATTGCTAGATATTTTTTTTAAAATGCAGAGATTTGGAGGCATAAGCAGAAACAATTGGAAACAGTTTATAAATCACACTTAGTCACAAAGCAGTTGTGTTAAATAAGCATATCATGAAATGCCATAAACTGTCCACATTGCTACATTCCAGACCAGCTGCAGCTTCTGAATGCTCTTCAGAAGCAACCCCATGTAGAACACATTACAGTAATCCAAATGAGAAGTGGCTAAGGTGTTAGTCACCATAAACAAGGCCATGATCTACACTTGTTCTTTGACTCCAAAAGATCTCAGAGACTGCTGTCCCATTCAAAGTTAAAGACAGAGAACCTTTGGATCTGGTGTCCTCAAAAAACACAGCTGTTCAATCCTATCAGGGTAGGCTAATGCCTTTTCTCCCTCATCCAAACCCCCAGAGAGACTGGAAAGAATCTCAATAGCATTGCTTGGTTGGGCCAAGGTGGAGATGTACAGTTGGGTATCATCACCATACTGATTTGCCCCACGCCAGCTGATGACCTTACCTAGGAAATTGATGATGAGACCTGTTGTCTTCTTTCTGTGTTTGATTTTGACCTAACCACACTGAAGGACAATTCTTATTTCCAAGAAAGCTATTCATGGGTATTAATAGAATACATATGTACTATCCAATAAACCATACTTTGGAAGGGTGGGTATGGCTCTGTATGAGCCTGAAGAAAGAGGCAGCTGCATTAATAAGTTACTCTTAAAAGTCTAAAAGTTTGGAACCCTGAAAAAAAGATGTGTCAGCTTAATGAACAGCAGAGCATTACTTTGCTCTCGTAACGTCTAAGTAATTCTTCCAAATTATTTTTGAAATAGGCATAGAGTTGTTAGCACATATACTGTATGAAGAATTGCTTAAGACTTTACGAGAGCAAAAGTGGTATCCATCCTTTAGGGTAGACTCGACAAGCAAACCAAAAATTATGTAGGCCAATATTACTTTCATTGTAAATTTATAGTATCCGAATCTTGCAAATCTGAAAGGCAAAGGCTGATCTAAAAGTGCATATTACATGCGTATTACCTTCTTGTTCCAGACTCCTTTTATCTGATTGTTGCATTAGCAGTGCTTCTTCCTCTATTATGAAAGTATCTTGCTGAAAAAAAATACCAATACATTATCTCTTTGTCTTGGCAAATTTACCGTGGATTATGAATTGAAACAGAAGGAATGCGTAAATTCTACTTATAGCAGTAGATATCATCTGCTCGGAGTATGATGATAACGGTGATAATGATGATCACTCAGACAAATGTACATACAGTAGTCTATGCATATTTCAAAAATAATTTGGAAGAATTGCTTTAGACCTTATGAGATCAAAATAATGCTCTGTTACTCATTAAGCTGGCACATCTTTTTTTCAGGGTTCCAAATTATTCGACTTTGAAGAGTAGCTTATTAATGCAGCTACCTCTTTCTTCAGGCTCATGCAGAACCATACTCACCCTTACTGGTGGGCTGGTAGCCATTTATTTCATTGTCATTTTCAGCATTCCTGGTTTTGCGCACTCCTTTTTGTTCAGCATGGAGCATTGAACAACTCATGGTGCTCTCTGTTGTTGTTGCCCATGTTTGGTGACAACAGGAGGACTACAACAGGAGCTTTGAACTGTTCTGGAGGAAGTGGAAAGGCCAAACATCAGGGGTGGGTTCTACTTACCTTTACTATCGGTTTGCAATGGGAACATGTGCGCTTCTGCGCATGTGCAGATCATCTATGAAGACATCCAGATCATTCATGAAGACGTCCGCTTTTACTACTGGTTCACAGGAACCGGACCGAACCAGGAGCAACCCACCACTGCCAAACATGATGTGAAATGCTCTTAGCTGACTGATAGCAGCTGTTCTCAGAATGATGTACAATCATGCTGGTTTCAAAAACACAGTAAAACAGGGTAGAAATTAAACAATCAGCTGATAGCTGATAAACAGCAGAAATTAAAACAGAAAAATGGTTAACAGAATGCACAATAGTACTAAGATTAAAAATAAAACCATTATCGCTGATGTACCATAACACAAAACATTATTTTCATTGTTCTGCACATTAACTGAGGCATCTAAAAGAAGTAATAAACTCAAAGGTTATTTTCCTTTACCACTAGATGCTGCTCCTGCTGCATTATGAATTAGCTTACACAATTTTGTCCACTCAGCTTATTATATAATTCAATTGCATAACTTTTCTGGCACAAAATGCATAACCTGGAGAAGAAGGATCTTTATTATATCTCACCTCCTCCCAAACCTGTAAGCTTTGCTCTCCAAGCCTCACAATATATTCAGCTCTATTTGCACATACAAATATTTCCATACTTTTCCTTTTTCAAGGGCCAAAACAGTTCAGGCATATCTTGCTAACAAAATATATAGAACAGCGATTTATTTTGGACCTAGTGCAGTAAAAAATGGATGAGATTTGGCTACAATATCTATTGAAAATATGCTTTAGTTTTTATGTACAGGTAGTCTTTGACTTATGACCACAATTGAGCCCAAAATTTCTGTTGTTAAGTGAGACAATTGTTAAATGAGTTTTGCCCCATTTTACTACTTTTCCCGCCTCAATTATTAAGTGAATCACTGCGGTTAATAAGTTAGTAACCTGTTTGTTAAGTGAATCTGGCTTCCCCATTGACTTTGCTGGTCAAAAGATGATCACATGACTTTGGGACCTATTTATTATTAATCATATTTATTAATCATATTTCTATGCCGCCTACTCTCCAAGGACTCTGGGCGGCTTACAACAATTGATAGTATACTAAATAGCATATTGCCCCCAACAATCTGGGTCCTCATTTTACCCACCTTGGAAGGATGGAACCCTGAGTCAGCTGAAGTAGCTGCAGTACTGCATTCTAACCACTGCGCCACCTCGGCTCTTGCCTTACAACAATGGTTGTAAGTATGAACCAGTTACCAAGCATCACATGACCATGGAAATGCTGCAAAGGTCGCAACTGTGAAAAATGGTCATAAGTCACTTTCTTTCAGTGCTGTTGTAAGTGTGAATAGTCACTAAATGAACTGTTGTAAGTTGAAGACTATCTGTAATTGGCTTTCATAATCCTAAAACACAATTGGGAGAGATGGTTTGAAAGGAGGTCTAAGATTCGATAACAAGAAAGTTAGTCACTTTTAAATTTGTAACACTATTGCATTGACTGCATCCATTAAAATTTGTGGTTTCTTAGAGTGATTGATTTTTTTTGTCCCTTCCTCAGGCTCTGCATCTTCTTCCCTTGACAAACCTTCAAATATTGGAAGATTGCTACTGCATTCCCCTTTTGCCTTTGCTACTTTAGGCTAAGCATGCCTAGTTCTTTTCCACATCTTTCATGTATATTTAAAAATACATATATTTAAGAATTTAGTTTATAATAGTAAAATCTAACAGCAACTAAGCTTAAAAAGAAAAGAAAAGAGAATACGAAGAAGTAAAAAGCGCAAGAAGAAAGCAAAAGAAGAAACAGAAAAGAATTTATAGAGCCGAGGTGGCGCAGTGGTTAGGGTACAGTACTGCAGCTACTTCAGCTGACTGCTAGTTCAGCAGATCAGCGGATCAAATCTCACCGGCTCAAGGTTGACTCAGCCGTCCATCCTTCCGAGGTGGCTAAAATGAGGACCCAGATTGTTGGGGGCAATATGCTATTTAGTATACTGTCTTTGGTGTAAGCCGCCCAGAGTCCTCGGAGAGTGGGCGGCATAGATATATGAATAATAAAATAAAAGTAAAAAAATAAAATATAGTAAAAAAAGAAATATATAAAGAAATAATGTCATTAATCTTTTAATTGCTTGAGCTTTATAGTTTTGATGTGATTTTTAACGTCTTTTTATTTTTTATTGGGAGCTGCCCAGAGTTGATTGAAAGATGGGTGGCTATATAAATGTTTTAAATAAATAATACCTTAGAACTAGCTAATGAGCGATTTCCAAAAGCAATTAGAAAGTGAAGCTTGTGAACTGATAGTTCTTTATAAGTATCTGCTGCAGTTGCGAACAAAATGGCTAATCCCATCATCTCCCAGTACTGAAACCAACGGAAAACCACTGTCCTGTCGTCTGCTTGCAAGGAGCAACTGTCTGGAGCTCACATGGGCAATCTCCCATCCACTCTTTATCCAGAGTGGTTCCAAAGAATTAGTCTACTCGCCAGTTCATTGATCTTCACCAAGGTCATTAGCTCCACTTTCATCCAGTTGTCTTCAAGTCACCATCCCTCCTCTGAAAGTTCCCCATCCATCATACTCTGCCCTTTTGGCTCAGTCCTCCCTACAAGCTGAAAGATTCCCTTTATGGGTGGAATTTGCCAGCAGATTCCCTTCCCCTGCATCAAAGCTTCATGAGGCAACTTCATTTTTGAGTGACAACTTCATGGCCTACACTCCCATTACACTTAAATGAAAGAAAGAAAATAAAACAAGCTGCTCTCAGAAATTGGGGAAGATTCAGAGGACTCATGTATGTGAAAATAAATTGAAAATGAATTATTGAGTCTGTCATCTGCACCTCTATAACTGTCTGGTTTGGTTCTGCAAGCCAACAAGACAGACAGACTTCAGAGGATAATTAGAACTGCAGAAAAAAACAATTACTACCAACCTGCCTTCCATTGAGGGCCTGTATACTGCATGAGTCAAAAAGAGGGCTGTGAAAATATTTACAGACCCCTCATATCCTGGACATAAACTGTTTCAACTCTTACCCTCAAAACAATGCTATAGAGCATTGCACACCAGAACAACTAGACACAAGAACAGTTTTTTCCCAAATGCCATCACTCTGCTAAACAAATAATTCCCTCAACACTGTCAAACTATTTACTAAGTCTGCATTACTATTAATCTTTTCATCGTTCCTATCACCCATCTCCTCCCACTTATGACTGTACGACTGTAACCTTGTTGCTGGTATCCTGAAGATTTATATTGACTGTTTCCCTATGACTATCATTAAGTGTTGTACCTTATGATTCTTGACGAATGTATCTTTTCTTTTATGTACACCGAGAGCGTATGCACCAAGATAAATTCCTTGTGTGTCCAATCACACTTGGCCAATAAAGAATTCTATTCTAAAAATAAATTGTAGATAGTGAGCTTCATTATCATAAATTATGGAAGATGTAGGCAAGTGATTGCTGTCAAAGCTTGCTCTTCCGTGTTATCGTTCATTTTGCAATTAATCAGTTAGAGGAATTATTTCAAATTCCTTTCTAATGCAAAGGGTGCCTCTCTGGAGTTAAGACTCTCTGCTCCTGTGAATGGAGAATAAACATGGTGGAAAGAAGCAAAGAAGTTTCCAGCCTCTGTGACAGTCTTTCTTAAAAACGTATACCACTGCAACGCAGAGCCTTAATATATAGGACAGCTAGCATCCTTATTCCAGCCCTTTCCTTTAAGATTAATATTTCTGTGATGCACATGGATAATCATCCCGTCCTGACAAGAGTGATTCTAAACATTAGAAAACCCTGGAGGGATTTATGTTTCCTAATCTGAGATTTGTGTCTACCTTTTCTCATCATTTCTGATTGCTGAAACTCCTCAGCCGTGAACATCTATTCTCTTGTTATCCATCACATAAGGTGGATATCTTAGTTTAAAACTAAAACAAAAATGGTTCTCTCAGAATCCCTCATTCTATCATCTGTAAGGAATTAAGTGTTGGCCCAGAACAAGAAATAAGAATTCCCTGGGGGTGGGGGTAAGACAGATTCCTGACCTTGTTGTTTTGAAGCCCCAGGCTCACAGACACCCCCCCCCCCCCTTCCCCCCAAAAAGCCTTGGGTGTAGTTCCCAGAACTTCTCCATTGGAATATTAAATGTGATAGAAGAGGAAGTGTAGGAAGGAAAATCTATCTGATTCAGTTCCAAGCTGGGAGAAAGATGCTGGAAATAACATGGAGGCCGATTGGGAAGAAAGTTTCTGTTCATTGGTGAACAGAACCAACACACACAGAGCGTGCAGTTCTGGGTCAGCTCACTAATTGGTTTGATTTGTACATGGACTTTTCCAATTAGCCTCCATGTTATTTCCAACATCTTTCTCCCATCTTGGAACTGAACCAGATGGATTTTCTTTCCTACAGAAGATTATTAAAGATTCCAGGATGATTATATTCCCTGTATCTAAATCCTCTTCTTTGTCCTGGTCCTATCTGGAATCCAGTCCCTGTGTTCCAAAGATCAAGTGAAATCCTTGGCATGTCCAATTTTATTTATTTATTTTATTTGTCAAACATGTATAAAATAACAGATATAAGTATAAACATGATTATGAATACAGGATAAGGATACAAATAAATGGGGACAGTAGGACAGGGACAGTCCTTACAGACCTCTTAGGAATGGGGTGAGGTCAACAGTAGACAGTCTAAGGTTAAAGTTTTGGGGGTTTGGGGAAGAAACCACAGAGCCAGGTAGTGCATTCCTGGCATTGACCACTCTATTGCTGAAGCTGTATTTTCTGCAATCGAGTTTGGAGCGGTTTACCCTAAGTTTGTATCTATTGTGTGCTCGTGTATTATTGTGGTTGAAGCTGAAGTAGTTATTGACAGGTAGGACATTGTAGCAGATAATTTTGTGTACTATGCTTAGGTCAGACCAAAGGCAGCTTAGTTCTAAATTGTCTAATCCCAACATTTCAAGCCTGGTGGCATAAGGTATTCTGTTGTGAGCAGAGGAGTGGATTACTCTTCTCGTAAAATACCTCTGGACTTGCTCAATTGTATTAATGTCCGATATACAGTGCAGTTGTACTGTAGCCGATTCCAGGCAGATGAGCTGTATTCGAGAATTGGTCTAGCAAAGGTTTTGTATGCCCTAGTTTGCAGTACAATATTACCAGAGAAGAAGCTTCGCAAGATTAGGTTAACAACTCTTAATGCCTTTTTGGCAATGCTGTTGCAGTGAGCTCTGGCACTTAGATAATTTGAGAGGAATACTTCAAGGTCCTTGACAGAATGAGGGTCGTCTATGAGGTCATATCCACCCAGCTTGCATTTGATGTTCTGATTTTTTTTTGCCAGTGTGTAGGACAGAGCATTTGTTGGTTGATATTTGGAGTTGCCAATTGTTTGTCCATTCTGACACATAGTCAAGGTCTCTTTGTAGGGCAGCAGTATTGTCGGTGGTGTTGAATAGTTTTACATCATCAGCGAAGAGAACGCAGTTGCTTATAATATGATTGCAAAAGTCATTTATGTAAAGTATAAAGAGTGTGGGTCCTAAAACGCTGCCTTGGGGGACACCACTATTAACAGTGCAGGGTTTGATAGGGTGCTCCCTATTTTGACTACTTGTTGCCTGTTTAACAGGAACGCAGCTATCCACTTATGCAGGGATCTGGAAATGCCGTAAGATTTGAGTTTTAAAAGTAGTTTGTTGTGTACCACTGAATCAAAGGCTTTGCAGAAGTCTATGTAGATTGCATAGATTACTTTACCATGGTTGAGTTGTGTAGTCCAT
The DNA here is from genome assembly GCA_012654045.1 of Ptyas mucosa. Classification (NCBI taxonomy): domain Eukaryota; kingdom Metazoa; phylum Chordata; class Lepidosauria; order Squamata; family Colubridae; genus Ptyas; species Ptyas mucosa. Next base: position 11,783,164 of record WNWU01000011.1, on the reverse strand, counting down.
ATGTTTTTGCAATGTAAGAGTTGCAGATTACAGGACAATTTTTTCCTGAAACCAAACTGCTTGTTAGAGAGTAGGTTGTTTGTCTCTAAGTGGAGGGTAATGGATTGGTTTATGATTGATTCCATGACTTTGCAGGTGACACAACACAATGAGATTAATCTGTACTTTTCAGCTAGGCTGGGGTCACGCTTTTTGAAGATAGACTGTGGCTAGGGACCATAGACTGGGCAAGAAACTGGTTCTGAAAGATATTTCATAGATTATGCTTAAAAATTCTGCTATGTGAAAAGCTTTTTAAAAAAATAGGTGCATAATCCATCAAGGCCAATAGATAGAGATGGTTTTAGGCTGCATAGTGCCTTTTCAATGGCATCTTCTGTGAAATCGACATGTAGTAGATCATTGCAATTAATTGTGGTAAAACTAGGAAATGTGGGCCATGAGCCATTGCTTTTTACAAAGACTGAACCGAAGAACGTGTTGAAGAGGTTGGCCTTAGCGGTTTCATCATTACAGTCTTTCCTGTTAGGCCCTTTTACGGGTGGGATGGATCTCGAGTCTTTTAAGTTTGTTGTTTACAAAATTATAGAAGGCGTGGGTGGATTTAGTGCATAGAAGGTTTTCCTCTTGTTTGCTGTGGTAATTGATACACTCTGCCTTTATCTGGCGGCATAAGGTTTTGTAGCAGCTTTTAAAGTTAACAACATAGCCAGTTTTGTTTTTTTCACTATAGAGATTTTTTTTTGATTGAAGCTTCCTTATTGTTATGGGTAATTTGTTTTTTCTGGTTTTGGGGGTTATTAGTGGTCATGAGAAACTAAAACTTTTCCTTTCGTCCCATTGTTTCTCTTGATTTTTAAAATTGTTTTTTAAGTATAATAACAGAGGCCACCCCAAAATTTAAACATGATTTGCTCAACTGGAATTTTTACTTCAGAAAAGTGAGGTTAAAATAAAATAAATCAACTTGACTTAGAGCTGGCATTTGGAAGTTCCTCTCACTGTGTGGTTCCACCAAAAAAACCCAACCAAGCCAGTTCTTTCATTCTTAAGAGAGAGCAATGTAGCACATGATAAGAGCTGTATTGGCCATTAACTAAAAAACCCTTCAACAGAAGTCAATATGTCATACAGCTTTCTTAAATCTGGTGGTATCTCCTGCTAGAGTAGAGGAAGGAGTAAAGAGTGAAGAGACTAGCAAGCTTAGAGTTATTGCACAGCAGGAAGCAACACAGACTTAACTATCCCAACCCACCCAACCCCCCCCTCCCAAATCCCTGAACCTTTTATCTGACTGTCCCCAAGAGAATGCAGTCAGTCTGGTGAGATACTTGTAAATAGGCAAGCAGCAATAAAGAATCTGATCAGTTCACAGGATTGCTCTAGTTCCAGCATTCATATGTAGTTTGGTGGATCCATATAAAGAAGCTTTCCCTAATGGACATGCAATGACAGGAAGAAATATTTCCATTTTTTGATTTACCATTTAACATACAAAGTCTTGAAAGAGGCAGTAGTAGGCTAGTGACTCACAGTTAATTTAGTAGAAACAATAGAGGATTGACTTAAGGCCATTGGGAACGGTTCTGTATATTGTTTTGCATAATCAAATTGACTAGGTCTGAACTCAAAAGCCAAGCAAAGCCAGGCCAGTAATGGGTGGAAGACCACAAGACATAAACAAACATTTATTTATTTATTGCATTTGTATCCTGTTGCAATTAGTTCAATTGACCTCTGCAACTATAATTTTTTTTAAAAAATCATTTTATTCCACGTTATTGCCAAAGAATGATATGAACTTAAGGAATCATGCTGGACTCAGAAAATCTTTTTAAAACATACAGAGGATTCCCAAATTATCACTAGGCTTAGGAGTCCATGACATGACAGCTCATGTACTTGCTGCACAAGGAACTCTAACAAAAAAATCCAGTTAACTGCTTTCCTCTGAGATTCTGCACCAGTTGGAACTTTAGAAGTTAACCAACTTAAATGTCATTTCTACTGTTTCTTTAAGAAATGTGAGAACATATCTGATCACCATGACAACCATAGGCTGCCCCGTCTTCTTCCGCCTAAGAACCAGGAACTGTGCATGCAAGATGCTTAAAGTATATACATACGATTAATAATAATCTTCTTAACTAGAACATACACTTCAATTGTGGTGCCTATTGGAGAAATGCCAGCAGAATCTATACAGTATATTTCAGTAGCCTGAACTGAAAGCTGTCAAAGTCCAGCTCTTAAATATATATGTCAGAGCACTTGCCAGAATTTAAACACAGTTTGTGTCCTGGCATATGATATTTCAGTTTTCTTTTAAAAAGAAAATTGCCCTATAAAAAATGTGATCCACAAACGATTAGTAAGAAACTCAGTTTTACCCAGAATCATTGAGTTTAATGGGACTTAGTTCTAAGTAGATACCCATCAGATTACACAACTTATTTTTCAGTTGGGTTCCTTTCCTAATTGTATAAAACGAAGTAAGTCAGAACATATTATTATGAATTCAGGAGTTGGTCAGTGGTGGGTTGCCCCCGGTTCGGTCGGTTTGCAAGAACTGGTAGTAAAACCGGCAGGAGGCTCCGCCTACTGACCCAGATGTCATCATAGGTGATCTGCGCATGTGCAAAAGGTTCTGCGCATGCGCAGAAGACAGCGCGCGTGGGCGGTAGTAAAGGTAATTAGAACCCACCCCTGGAGTTGTAAAGATAATATGACGGGATCTTTTTCATGAGTCCAAAGTCCTTAACTCTGAAATATCAGATTCAGAATATGCAGTTTAGGATGACTAACAATCTGGAGATTAGGTTTGCGCGACTGCTTATCCATGGTCAATTGTGAAGCATTACATTGGTTCCCCTAATATATAGTAGCACACACTAGACGGAGAACCTTTTAGACACTGAGTGCCCAAACTGTGTGCGTGCATGCCCAAATTGAAAGGAGTGTGTGCATGAATGTGCGCACGCACTGATATGCGCACACACATGTGCTGACATGCACAAACATGCGCGTGCGCAAACATGCACATGTGCAAACATGCACGGATATGCGTGCATGCACAGCAGAAACCTGAAGACCAGTTGGCTGGCAGGAGGAAGGGCATCCCAACTCCGACAGCGCAGCAAGAGGTAAGATCTTTTTCTTTCATGAGCTTCTGTTTTGTCGTTTGCAGGAAAACAGAAGCTCACGAAAGAAACACCACCGAGATCTGACCTGGGGTGACAGCACACGTGCTAGCAGAGGGGGCTCTGCGTGCCACCTCTGGCACACATGCCATAGATTTGCCATCATGGCACTTGATCCATGGGCTCGGTTCACACAATACACTCGAATAAAATATAGTTGGTTCGTTCATGGTTTTGAAATGACTTGGTGATGTGTGAAGATGCTACTCCCTCCCCTTTCAATACACAAGGAGAAGACTATGGAGATTCTCAGTCATCCAAGGCCATGCTTGTCCCAAAGGTGCTTTTCAAAGGGCAAATGGACTTTTTTTTTCTTGAAGACCTTTCACTTCAGAACTGAAGAAACATCTTGGATGAGAAGTGAAAGGTCTTCAAGGTAAAAACAAAGTCTGGTTGCCTTTCGAAAAGCACCTTTGGGACACATAAGGAGAAGGGACAGGATAGAGATTTGCATAGCAAGAAGTTGGCAGATTGTAAAACTGGGTTTGGAAAGATGGCACACAAATCTTCTGACATAATAAAAAATGTAAAAGTTAAAAACTCCAAAAGAACAGAAAATTACAGGAGTATTCACAATGGTCTGCTCTGGCAAGCAAAGGCTTGAGTAAGAAATATCTTTCTCATTTTCAGTCTCTTAAGGAACCATACAGAAGTTTAATACTTGGTTCCAAATTTTATTTGGTGTTGCAAGTTAAGGAGATCTCTTTCCTTAATATAGGTCTCTTCAATAATATAGGTGTTAACCTATAAAGCCCTACATGGCTTAGGCCCGGGGTATTTGCAGGATCACCTCCTGCCCTCCTCCCACCATCCGGTGCGCTCGCACAGAATGGGCCTCCTCAGGATCAGCTGGTGGCCCCCAGGGGGAGGGCATTCTCTGTTGGGAGCGCCGACCCTCTGGAATGAGTTGCCCACCAGCCTCAGGATAGCCCCAGACCTCTTCTCCTTCTGCCGCGAATTAAAGACATGGCTTTTTCACTATATGAGCTGAACCCGTAGGGGAAATTCAAATATTTAATGATTTTAATTCGATTTTAATTAAATTTTTTAACTGTTTTTAACTGTTTATGTAATTTCTTTGCTGTTTTTGTAAGCCACCCTGAGTCCTACGGGAGAAGGGCAGCATATAAATTACATAAAATAAATAAATAAATACAATGTGAAACTTGAGATTAACCTTATTATGGATCCACCCTAAAAAAAACCAACCCAGAGCATTTAGATGGTTGCTGTGCTGCCATCTGACTGGGGACATAATTACTTGTTACTTCTTATTCACTTTCTAGATTTTGAGAGAAGGAAGTGTGAGGTTATAAGAAAGCAATTTGCCTAAACCTATTTAGCAAAAAATGGTTAAACCGAACTGAAAGCTTCAGGTGTCTTACAAGTTATTATATAATAAACAACTATATTTTATATCAGCATTTCTATTTTGACTAAATGATTATTATAGAAAATCCATAGCCTATAACTATTACACATACATTTTAAAGGATATTTTCCTATCCATTACTCCTGATTTAAAGGATATCTATTCTTTTTAAGCCCTTTCCTCCCAAAATATTACCTCTTTAGGGCCACAAGAAAATATATAGAATTTTCCAGTGCTGTGATTATCTAAACCCGTGATGGTGAAACTATGGCACGTGTGCCCAAAGTGGCACATGGAGCCATGTCACCTGGCACATGCAGCGTTGCCTGTTCCTCTTCCAGGTTTCTGGCACGCATGCGCACGCGATGATCAGCTGGCCTTCATGCGTACAGCAGTGCCGGAAACTGGAAGAGCTGGTCTTCCATTTTCCTGCATGAGCATGTGTGCCAGCCAGCTGATTGTTACACGCGTATGCGCGCCAGAAACTTGGAAGACTAGCTAGCTGGCTAGTTCATTTTTGGGGGTGTGCATGCACCCTGGGCAACTCTTCTTCCGGGTTGCAGCCCAGACGAGCGTGCACTCCCTTTTCGGCACTCGAAAAGGTTCACCATCACTGATCTAAACCATAATCTGAAAGGAATGCTTTAGAATATTCATAAAGTGATTATTACACCTTTTAAAGCAACTGCCTCTTTTTTAAATTCTCTATGGCCTGAAAACAGATGCAACTGTTCTAAGAAATTACATTAAGAAGAAGAACATTCTTTATTGGCCAAGTGTGATTGGACACTCAAGGAATTTGTCTCCGATGCATAAGCTCTCAATGTACATATAAACAACAAAGTGATAAATCATAAGATACCAATAGGAGAAGCTGAGAAGGATAATAGTAATAAAGCCTTACAACATGGGTAAATATCCTTAGACATAAGACAGTACTGTGGTAATTAGGTGTTCAGCAGAAGAAAAAGCTATTTCTGTGTAAGGTTGTTTTGTCATGCAATACTCTATAGTGACTTCCTGAGGGGAGGGGTTCAAAAAATTTATGTCCAGAATGTGAGAAATCTATAGATATTTTCTCAGCCCTTTTCTGGCTCGGGCAGTATAAAGTTTCTCAATGGAATGCACACAGTTTCATAAGTCTGCTTATTAAAGTGGCTGTACTTTTGTCAGGCTTATAAAAAGAATTCCCACAGATAAAATACTTGGGTTGGTGAGAGTAACTTTCTGTATCTCAAGTGTGAATTTCCAATAATATTTTTACTTCAAACAATTCTGCAGAATCTGCAGAAATAAAAAAGGGATATTTTTGTCCAGGTAGTGTTGATAACTTGGGTGATATATTATAATCCAGACAGTTTCTGTAGGATGAATTAAAGTTAACAGATCTTTTTTAAAAAAGAGAGAGAGAGAGAGAATTTGCTTGACTGCATGCTGTGTCTCTCTCTGCTGGTGGTCTAATGTTTATTATAACATTTGCAAGAGCTATTCTAAGACAGGTGTTATAGCTGATAGCACCTGAAGTCTAATGTAACAAATTTCCTGCTGAGGATGTAGAAAGTAAAGCCCAAAATTTATTTATTTATTTGTTTGTTTGTTTGTTTGTTTATTTCATGTATTTATATGCCGCCCTTCTCCAGAAGGACTCAGGGCGGCGAACACAAGTTAGAAAAATGTACAACAAAATCCCATTTTAAACCAAATTAACTAATAAATAATAAATAATAAAACCCAGAATCAGAGTCAGCCTATTTCAGTGGTGGCTAACCTTTTTGCCATCGCGTGCCAAAAGCGGGGGGAGCACAGTGGGGTCACAGGCACGTGTGCCCACATCCATAATTCTATGCGCCCTGCCCCCCCGTGCTCCCCCCGTTTTTGGCACATGATGGCACGGTGGGCCTGGTAGGCTCGTTTTTTTGTTCTTCCCAGGCTCCAGAGCCTTTCTAGGAGCCTGGGGAGGACAAAAACGGCCTTCCCAACCCCCTCCAGAGGCCGGAAACAGTGTGTTTCCTGACTTCTGGTGGGCCCAGAAGGCCCGAAAATCAGCTGGCTGGCACATAAATGCATGCCGGAGCTGAGCTCGTGTGCCCACCGATATGGCTCCGCGTGCCACCTGTGGCACCCGTGCCATAGGTTCGCCATCACAGGCCTATTTGCTTGAACAGCCAAGTCTTCAGGTCCCGATGGAAGGAGCAGAGATCAGGAGCCGTCTGGAGCTCGGTAGGCAATTCATTCCAGAGGGTGGGAGCACCCACAGAGAATGCCCTACCCCTGGGCGAGATGACATTGGCTCGCCGTCGGAACCCTGAGGAGAACAGCCCTATGTGAGCAAATAGGACGGTGGGAGGTAGGCAGGAGAAGGTCCCGCAAATATCCCGGACCTAAGTCATGTAGGGTCTTATAAGTGAGAACCAGCACCCTGAAAATGATCCCAGAGCTGGCTGGAGCACTCAAGGCTGTGATTCTAAGCTGGGAGAGTGACTCCAACAGATCCCAGGAATGACATCAGAGCTCTCTGTCCAGAAGAGTGCAATGCTAGGAACATCTGAGATACTGCATAGAACCATGAAATTCCCAGGCCTCTGGTAGAAGATCCAAGATTGAAGAAGACTCAGAGTATCCATAAGGGTGAGAAGCATTTCTAGCATTTTCCTGCAAGTGCAGGGTGTGCTTTTGAGTCTTCGGAGAAAGGCGGCATACAAGTTGAACAAATAAATAAAATAAATAAATATTGGCTGTGATAGGAATTGGCTGACCAGCTTCTTGCTAGAGTTGGACGTCCTATGTGTGTATGTATATATCTATCCCCCCTTCCAACATTAATCTCAAATCTAGAAACCAAATTAAGCCTTTGCCTGGCACATTTGCCAAGATTGCAGAGATTTCAGAAATACCTTGATAATGGTGCAAATTCTATTACAAGCCAGCAGGTGCTGCTCAAGTCAAAAGCAGGACCTATTTGAAAGAGTCCTTTCAATACGGGGTCCTTTCAATAGTATATTGCAGGTTGTTGAGTCATGCTAAAAATGTTGCACTCAAAAGCATGATTTACCTGCAGTGAGTCAGCCAAAAGTTCTTCTATCCTCCCCTTTCTAAAAAAAAATCTTGTGTGACTAGATTAGAGGTGGATTGCACAATGCAGAACCGAGATAATGTCACTCTGCTCTAATCTACTTACAATATAAAAATAAAAGTGCATCAGATAACAGAGGCAGAATGTTGGGATTACTATCTGAAACGACTATAGCAGAAAACTGCAAAGCTTTATTTGGGATTAAGCTACTAGCTTCAAGTGAAAGAAAATTTAAAGTAAAAAGTGGTATTACAGGGAATCATTCCTTGTCACCAATAATACAATATCAAAAAGCTTAGTTATTCAGAAACAGGACTGTAGCCATCATTAGCGGCCAGCCCAATAACCAATAGAGGTAACACTCAGAGGTTGGTTTCAGCAGGTTCTGACCAGTTCTAGAGAACCGGTAGTGGAAATTTTGAGTAGTTCGGAGAACCAGTAGTAAAAGTTCTGACTGGCCCTGCCCCCATCTATTCTCTGCCTCCCAAGTCTCAGCTGATGGGGAAGAAATGGGGATTTTGCAGTATCCTTCCCCTGGATTGGGGACAGAATGGAGATTTTACAGTATCCTTCCCCTGGAGTGAGGTGGGAATGGAGATTTTACAGTATCCTTCCCCTGCCACGCCCACCAAGCCACACCCACAAAACCGGTAGTAAAAATTTTTGAAACCCACCACTGGTAACACTGCAAGAATGTGCAATTTATGAACTGCTAGTTATTCCCTTGCTCCTGACATATTGGCCTTCCTAGTTGAGACTGATAACAGTTGCTGGATAAAATGTGAGTATAAGAAGGTGATGGGTGTAGCCTTGTAGTTTATAAGTAAAACTACAAAGGATTACAGTCCTTCTGATAGCATAGTTGGGAAAGATCTCCGATACCTTGAATGACTACTTAAATTTGAAGTAGGCTAAATGTAATAAGCATTTAACTCACTTTAAGTTTGCTCCTTATTACTAAGTTGTTCCTAACCTAGTGCATTATTTTGCCATTCTGGATTGGTTCCACTTGTCCCATCTTGAGTGCTTACGGACCAATGTTTTACACCCATTCTTAATTTAGCATTCTGTGATATAGACATATTTAAGAATTTGTATAGATAATTTCAGGGAAGGTGAACAGTATCACCTGAAGTGCTACAAAGCTGTTTTCAGAACTCAGCATTAGAAGGGGGAAAAAAATCAGTGTTTGGTAACTGAAGCATCAGATTGTTTAGAAAATGTTATCTTCAATTACATGGAAGATTTCACAGCAGATGTTTTAGAAATGACATTGAATAAGTTACATTTGCCACACTTTATTAGTTCAGTATGTGTGAAAACCTGGGTTGTAGATAGAAGGGAAGAGAAAAATAAAAGGTTTCAAAAACCTCTTTAATCCTGCTCCCAGGTCCCCTATTACCCCAGTTCAGCACAGGAGAAAGAGTGAACTGTCCTCTCCTTTCCAAGACATCTAAGGATGATTGAAAATGTTTTCAAAGGTCTCCTTCCCTTAGTATAAAAGACATCTCTGCAGCATGCATAGGCTTTCATAAGAAGGAAATTCTGCACTATTAGCATTTGTGATTACTATATCTCAGAATAAATATTTGATAAATGTTTTGAAACTGTGACATGTCAATTTTCCTATTGACAATGCTGGGGCAATTTGGTGAGGGGGAGGAGCTTTTTCGTATCACACTTATAGCCCAACAGATTGTAAGGCGATTGTTATGTTCTGCGTGAAGAATGGAGGTGACGCCAGAGTGATTTATTCAATACTGCCTCTGAGGCAACTGTTGCACCCAGGCTGACACAGCTCCTTTTATAGGGAAGCTGATCAGCCCACAACCAATCAGGATAGAGTATTTTCCCGCTCTAACAGAGGACCAGACTGAGAACTTCAACTGACAACTATATACAATACATAACACCAGTGTTTCTCAACCTTGGCAACTTGAAGATGTGTGAGCTACAACTGCCAGAACTCTGGAATTCATGTCACCTTAGGAATTCTGGGAGCTGAAATCCACACATCTTCAGGTTGCTACGTCTGAGAAACGCTAGTGTAGATAAGGCAATCCAGATGGAGATCAGGGTAGCACAATTGTTGCTGGTTTTCAGGTGAAGGTTAGAAAGGAGAGCAGGTTTAATTGAGCTCACATGCTGTGTGGTCTTTTATTCTTTTCCTGTATTTTACTTTCTATCATGTCTTTTGATGTGAGATTTTAGGACTGTTACTTTATTAGTATTTTAGTTATATAGTGGCTTTTATTTTTGTATATATCATGTAAGATGCAGTGGCCTACAGGTGGAGCTCTCACCTTACAATCAGGAGGCTGTGAGTTTGAACTTAGGTAGCGGCAGATATTTCTCTGGGCACAATAAGTAAATATCAGCTGTGAACTCTGCATTGGTGACAGGAAGGGCATCCGGCCAGTAGTGGGTTTCAATTTTGGCCACTACCAGTTCACTCGTGGGCGCACGCTCGTAGGCACATGTGACATTTCTCCGCATGCACAGAGACATCCAAGAGGGTGAGCAGAGCCTCCCTCCCGCCACCGCTACCGGTTTGCCCAATCTGGGATGGAACGGTAGCAACCCACCATTGCATCCAGCCAGTAAGCACTTGGCTCCATTCAGTTGCCCCGACTCCACCCCATGCAAGGGATTACGGGGTCATTAAAAGTCCAAAAAAAATTGTAAGGCCTTGAGCATAAATGTAACAAATAAAGGAATGAGATATGTTGCTTGATTCTGCCTTTGCACATTGTGGAACTACAGTCACTTGTGGCTCATTTTGAAAAGTCTGGTTGAACAAACCATGGCTTGACAAAGGGACTAAGCAAGAGTTGGAGATGCAGATGCACCAATGAAATTTCCACACTGAAGTTATTCTTAAGAATATTCATTCAATCATTTAGTCCACGTTGTTAGCTTTCAATTTCAGATATGTTCAAAATGCCACCAGGACTCACATGAGAAATAATCTCTTTCCTACAACTCCATTGTACCACTTTCATATTGTTTTCCAGTCAATTAATTTTTACTTGGTAAGACAGATAAAATTAGAATGGAAACACCAGCCGGTCAAACTGTGGGTTAGGGCAAACAGACCAATAAGGTAAAATGATTTGTTGAAGATCAGCAAGCGATCACGGACAGAGAACTGTGAACAGACAGCTGATCTGATTCTCCAGCTATGTGCTAATTAATGTGTAATCATCCATCTGCAAACAGTTTACCTTAAGTGATTATTGTAACAGTTAATGTCCTATGTCTACACAAACATTTTTGGAATCTTCTTTTTAGCGAAGCAACCATAATATGTCATCAGATTTTTAGTACTAATTCAAAATCAACCAAATATGGACAGATGCGGCAAGGGAAAACCTGCAATGATCTGTATAATATTTTTACTGATTTCAATAGCCTAGGTACATCCTTTTAACTGCAGTGATGATGGGACAGCCGATGCCCAATATAGTCTAAAGGTGGATTGGAGGAGAATCAATTGATTTAACAAGAATGAGCTCATTGATTAATTCAGCATAACTAAGTTAGCTGATCATAAGTAGCAATACTAACTGTAATTAAAATTTATTGTAACATCACTTATTTTGGGGGAAGTGGTGGGTAACTGGAGTTTCCAAGGTCAAGCAGACAATCCTCAGATCCAAGGTGGTTGTGCACCTGTGCCAAGGTTGGAACCAATTTACCTAGTTTGAATTTGAAAGGACTTTTAGTTCCCAAAATGGATTGTAGCAGTTTTAGGTGATAATCTTTTGTTAAAGATCCTTAACACGAAATATGCTTTTTGTTGTCATATGGCGAGTTAGCATTTTCGTTGGACTATCTGTAACAAGCTGAAGATTCTTTTCTTAACCATTACTGTTGTCATCTGATATCCAATAGTGTTTGTGTGGATTGAATCTACTGCCTCAGCTTCATTGCACAGATTTGCAATATTACTATTCATTTTTAAAAAGTCTTTGCAATGCTATTTTTTTTTACACTATGTATTTTTATATCCTTAGAAAACCTGGCTGCCTTACTCTTTGTCTTGAAATCAGGTACCTTTGTAAGGTAAGGTTTAAAAAAAAAGGAAATTTGCATAGACATTTGGGGTCAGGCTCCCCTTATTCTCTGCTTCTTGTATTTAAGTCATTTATCAGCTAATGTTGCTTTTATCCCCTTTTGTATGAACCCAAAAATTATCAAAAATTTCTGAAAGTGAAAGAACAAAATATTTAATGAATCCTTTCTACTCATGCCCCAAAAGTACATGCCAAAATTGATTTATTCGATATCTGGGATCTTTGATTAAATGTACAGTACAATCGTAGGTTTTTAAGGCTAAACCAGGAGTGAAATGTAAAATTTGTTACTACTGATTCTGTGGGCATGGCTTGGGGGGGAGGGGGGTGTGACTGGGTGGGCAGGGCCAACTTTTTTTTTTAACTTTTCAAAGCATTTTTTCTACAACCTCTTCAGCTGAAGAGGTTGCAAAAGAAATGCTTTGAAAAGCCGCTGCCGATTAGGCAACTCTGCTGGGATTGTCAGAGGCTTTTCAAAGCATTTTTTAAATCACCTCTTTGGATGAAGAGGTTGCAGAAAAAAATGCTTTGAAAAGCCTCGGACGATCCCATCTGAAACGCGCAATCATCAGAGGGTTTTTTTTTTACTTTTAAAAGCATTTTTTCGTCGGAAGAGATTGTAGAAAAAATGCTTTTAAAAGTAAAAAAAAAAGCCTTTAATGATTATGCGGTTCAGCTGGGCATTGGGGGTGGGGGGAGGGATTTTTGCTACCGGTTCTCCGAACCACCCGCTGCCATCGCTACCGGTCCGAACCAGCAGCATTTCACGCCTGGGCTAAACCTTTGGGAACTTGTGCATTTTCAGTTCAGTTAAAAGTCTATGGAACGAATCCTTGTTCAATGTATAGGTTAATAAAGATTTTGTATAGTTTTCTAATTAAAGGTTTGCTCATGATGGGGGAAAAAAAAGTCTATGAAGATGCTCAGTCATCCAGGTCATGGTTGTCCCAAAGGTGCTTTTTCAGGAGGCAATTGGACTTTTCAAAGGAAAAAACCAAGAAAAGTCCAGTTGCCTCCTGAAAAAGCACCTTTGGGATTTCAGTTCAGTTCACTTCTTTCCAAATTATAAAACCAATGCAGAACAGATTCCAAAATAGAACTATCACATTTCCTCATGCATACTCACACTTTATTAAATACTGTATGAACTACAGACTATCAGTTCCAGACATTCTATTTAATACTCAAACACGTGCCTAAGGACAGCTCTGCTGGATGAGGCCAAAACACATCTTAGCTCCAGGTTTATTTTCACAGTTGGTAGTCTGAGCACTCATAAGCAGCAGATGGAAACTCTCTCCTTCTGCTCACAATGGCCTGCAGATCAGAGGTGGTTTAACCAGGTTCTGACCAGTTCTGGAGAACCGGTAGCAGAAATTTTGAGTAGTTCAGAGTAAAAATTCTGACTGGCCCCATCCCCATCTATTCTTTGCCTCCCAAGTCCCAGCTGATAGGGAGGAAATGGGGATTTTGCAGTAACCTTCCCCTGCCACACCCACCAAGCCATGCCCACCAAGCCACACCCACAGAACCGGTAGTAAAAAATTTTGAAACCTACCACTGCTGCAGATCCTCAATACTTGTTTTTATTTACAATTTTATTTTTATTCAAAAAATTAAAATCCAAAATAAGAAAATGGAACAGATACAAAACAAAACAAGAACATTGAAAAAAATGTTTTTTTAAATTAAAGAAATTAAAATTTAAAAATGAAATTGCTCAACTGTCTTATGAAATAGTGAAATATAAATGGTCCCAAAAACTATAATGAGCTAAACTGAAACCAGAACGTACATTCTCCCAGATCGGATTCACAATTTATCAGACTATTCAGACCTGCTGAGGATTTTCTTAAGGCAACAGTAAAACATCTAGCTGCTTAATTTTGAGTCTCAAATGTGGGTGAAATCCCTGTCAAGGTAATGATGATTTAAAGCTGACCAGCCACTGTAAGGCTGTGGACCAGGATGAGTCAGCAGGGTTATTGCCCCTTTAAGACTGAGGATGAGTCAGCAGGGTATTGCCGCTTTAAGAAGCTGTCTATATAAGGGAGATCATTAGAGGGTGTCTCTTTCTCTCCTCATGTATCACTCTCCTCATTGTGTTCTATCTGCATTGTAGCTCTCCATGTAGAGTTGAAGATTGATTGCTTGCCGGTATGTGCCTACTATGTGTATCTCTGTATATAGAAGTCTTGTATATAAACCACTGTTTGTAATGACAAAATCTCTGTGTCCTGAATTTTGCTCCTGGTTGTCTCAAAATAGTAGTCATGCTGTAAACACTCTGACAACCCCAATTCTTGTTATTGTCTTCTACCCCATTCTGTCACTGTGCCCCTGCAATTTATTTATTCTCTTTATTCTCAAAGCAGTGCTAACGTTTGTCCTGAGTACCAGTCCTGAATGACTTTATTCAATTCTCCCTTTAAATCTATCCATGTTAGTGATAATCACCAAGTCCTATGTTAGTGAATTCTACTGTTTTAATATATGCCATGTGAATGCTGTAAATTATTTGTTCTAAATCCCTTTCCAGTCAGCTTAATTGGATGGCCTTGATCAAAGTGTTTTGAAAGGGGAGGGGGAACCTCTCCCTGTCCATTTTCCATGCCATGCATGAAGTTACAAGATACATCTTAATCACTGTTATGTATTGTATATAGTTGTCAGTTAAAGTTCTCAGTCTGGTCCTCTATTAGAGCGGGAAAATACTCTCTCCTGATTGGTTGTGGGCTGATCAGCTTCTCTATAAAAGGAGCTGTGACAGCCAGGGAGCAACAGTTGCCTCACAGGCAGTATTGAGTAAAGAGCTGTTAGAAATCACTCTGGCGTCACCTCCATTCTTCACCCAGAACATAACAATCACCTTACAAGATACACCTTAATTCAGAGATACCCTTCTGAATCATTTTTCCCCAAATTATTTTCTTGTAGGGAGAGTGTTTGAGTCCACTTCTTATCATTCTGTACAGGGGTGGGTTCTAAATTTTTTTCCTACTGATTCTGTGGGTGTGGCTTATTTTGTGGGTGTGGTTTGATGGTCATGTGACAAGCAATTCTTTAGGATTTAGCAGAGGTACCAGGCTTTTAACTGCTTGCAGAGCCGTACCAGTCTACCCATTTGTTTTTGGAGCACACCGGTCTACCCATTTGTTTTTGGAGCGCACTGGTCTACCACCACACTGCCTTTTACTGCTGATCAGCTGTAGGGTGGCCCTTTGAAGCACCGCAGCAAGAGTTTAAACAGTTTTTTCCTTCTAGCCGATCAGCTGGGACTCGGGAGGCAGCGAATAGATTGAGAGTGGGGCCAGGCAGAGGTGGTATTTACCGGTTCTCCGAACTACTCAAAATTTCCACTACCGGTTTGCAAGAACCGGAGAGAACCAGTAGCAACCCACCATTGATTCTGTACTTTTTTTCAGTTGTATTCTGTCCTTTTCCAAATGTAATGACCTAAAATGGTAATGAGAGCCACTTTGGCATGATGGTTAAGGCTAAAAATCCAGAGAATGGGACTTCTAGTTCTGCCTTAGGCACAAAGCCAGTTGGGTGGCTAGGTACTTTTTTCTCAGTCCTAGGAAGAAGGCAAATTTCTAAAAAAAAAAAAAAGAAAAACTTGCCAAGAAAACTGCAGGGACTTGCCCAGGCAACCTCTTGAGTATTGGACACACACAATTGAGGAACCATTGTGTGTTTGAATGTAAGGTTATAAGAAAATGGGCTTCTGTACCCCCCACCGCCTCTCCCCTCCCCCCTCCTCTCTGCAGCCTTGTTAAAATGCCCAACACAAACCAAGTGGCCTGATTAGAATCAGTATATGCTTTCTCCTTAGGAGTGGATAAGACTAAAATAGACAGCCGGGAAAGAAATTGCTTCCAGTAGCAATTTATGTAGTTATTTCTTATTCTCCACTTTTCCCAACGTAGAACATAAAACACTTGAGCTGGGTGGGGGGAATGAACCACTGTCTTCCAAAACCTATGGGCATTGTTTATAGAAGTTTCCCTTAAATATTATAGTTTGAGAAATTTATATACTGAACACAGTTTAATAGAAGAAAACAAATCCCACCCTCCACCCCTCTTTACTAGGGTTTCCAACCAATTCATCATTTGGGCATGAAGCCTGAAACAAAGATTTAATTTTTCCTTTTATTTTGCTTCTGTATTTGATTCATACATCACACTAATCCATGAAGCTGTGATTTGTTTTAACTGTAATTTATTGAACAAACTATAGCAGACTGCTTGATAGCAACACTCCCAAATAAATGTTACAGTGATGTTACTGCTGAAGAAAACAAGAATCCATAGCTGGATTTTAGTATTGGTCTAGTTAAATGTTTTTCAGAATGGTTCTTTGGGCTAGCAACAGAGCCTGAAGACATCCTTCAACAGTCACAATCCTAGGGACAACCTGGATCAAATCTTGAATTAACTTCAACTCCACAACTTTCATAAACAACAAGAAAATAATAATTCAAAGAGGGGCAAACTCAGTTCTGAGAAGGCAACAGAGGAAGAAGAAGGCAGAACAATTAGAACATCTATACTGCTTCCTATCTTGTTTATTTTAAAGGCCCCATCCAGGCCTTTTTTCAAGGATCTAGCCCTTTAAACAAGATTCACCTGAAAGGAAGGAAGGTGGGATGGGAAGAAGATGACTCCACAAAAAGAGCCAAAACAAAGAAGAGGAGAAAGTAAAAATGAAGCCATGTGCAGTGGAGAAAAGAGAAGTGAAGGAGTCCAGACAAGAGCACCTAAATGATATAACATGGTACACTGGCAGCAATTGCCACAGCCCTTGGCAGAACTCAGCCATTATCTCCTTGAGGCCTGGATGCTGACAAAATCTCATGACAGCCTGGTAATTATTTATTTATTAAATCAATTGATATGGCGGCCAATCTCAAAAAATTACTCTGGGCGGCTAACATATTATAACAGTAGAACCAGGTGTTTATGACTTTATGAAAGGCCATCAGGTTGGAACCACCCTAATCTCTGGAGGAAGAATGTTCCAGAAGGCAAGTGCTACAGCAGAAAAAACATTCTGTAGATGACAGGATCCAGAGCATATGGAGCACCTTGCTAGATTGGATAAGGCGCTGTTGTGGCCCGCCAGCTGCCAGCAGAGCTGGCGGCAGACTTGGACGATGAGGAGGTTGGGGAGGAACTTGGGCCTGTTCTGGAGTCTGGGGAAGGCTCTGATGGATGCTTTGCATAGGACACAGAGATAGAGCCAGGGCCGTCCGACATTTCCCATCCACCGGAGAGGCAGCTGCCTTTGGAAGCTGATATGAGTTAGGAGGAAGAGCAGCTGGGGCCTGTCCCAGATGCACCTATGCACAGAGCAGTTCGGAGAGGTGAACAACTGAGGACAAGGAGTGGACTCGGGAAGCAAAACACACATGGATGCTGAATAGCCCCTCCCTGGCTGGGGAATAAATAGAAGTGGTTGTCATAGGAGACACAGTTCATATTTCTGAAGATTTTGCTCATTGTGTTTCATATCACAAAGACTGCTTGCCAGAACTTAATTTGCAGCCTTTTGGCTGGGAGCTCATGGCCTTGCAATTATCGGAAGGAACAGATAAGGTCTGTTACTGCAATTAACTCCTTGCAGGACTCTTGCCTGGACTTTTTGGTGGGTGAATGCAATTAATTCACAGGAGGTAAATAAAGAGGGAGTTTTCATGACAAGGAGTCCATTTCTTGCCTTTGCTAAGGCTGGGTCAGAACAGGTGGGCAGATACAACATTCATGGCAATAACAAAACGAAATGGCAGCTCAGAGGGGAGTCAGCTCCAATCAATCAAGAGAATGCTACAGGAGGCTTCAGAAGGTCCAAGCAAGGGGGAGTTCAGCAGTGGTCAGCAACTGTCCTCCACTGTAAGATGCAGCAGGACCTGACACCAGCCTGTACTGGGTGCTCAGATGCTGGCCTGAAATTGTGGAAAAAGCTCCAAAGTGAGCTTTTTAAAAAGTTCTATGTTAGTGGTGGCAACCCAGTCAACTGAGGCCACATGACTGATTGTGGGACAGTGTGGATTGGGAGGAACTGGCCTAAGTCTACAGGTTCAGGAAAAAGAGAAGAGGAGAGGAAAATTAGAATTAGAAAGGGTATAGTCATAGATACCAGAATTGTAGACAATGTAGGATAGAAGGTAAGAAGACATATGTTTGAGAAATTGGGTGCTGCTTGGGTTTCCAAACCAAGAATTAGATCCATCTTGTACAAGTCTTGATTTTTGTAAAGCCCAAAGGGCAGCTGCTTTGTGGTTGGATCAGTGGTGAAATGTAAAATTTATTACTACCGGTTCTGTGGGTGTGGCTTGGTGTCGGTGTGGGGGGGGGGGGAATGTGACTGAGTGGGCGTGGCCAACTTTTTCTTTTTAAACTTTTAAAACCATTTTTTCTACAACCTCTTTGGCTTTTTAAAAAAATGTTTTTAAAAGCCTCTGATGATCAGGCAACTCAGCCTGATCGTCAGCTCTGATGATCCTTTTAAAAGCATTTTTTCTACAACCTCTGAAGAGGTTGTAAAAAAAAATGCTTTTAAAAGCCTCTGACGATCCCAGCTGAATTGCCTGATCGTCAGAGGCTTTTTTTTCTTTTAAAAACATTTTTTCTACAACCTCTTTGGCCGAAGAGGTTGTTTAAAAAATGCTTTTAAAAGCCTCTGACAATCCCAGCTGAGCCGCGCGATCATCAGAGGCTTTTTTAAAAAAACTTTTAAAAGCATTTTTTCAGCCAAAGAGGTTGTAGAAAAAATGCTTTTAAAAATTAAAAAAAAAAGCCTCTGATGATTGCACGGCTCAGCTGGGCATGGGGGGGGGCAGGGATTTTTGCTACTGGTTCTCCGAACCACCCGCTGCCATCGCTACCAGATCGGGCGATCCGGTCCGAACCGGGAGCATTTCACCCCTGGGTTGGATGATAGAAAAAGCCATAAAGTTAAGTTAAACCACTACATTGGGAGTCCGTTTTTGCTAGCAGAGGCACTGTGG
Organism: Ptyas mucosa; assembly: GCA_012654045.1. Classification (NCBI taxonomy): domain Eukaryota; kingdom Metazoa; phylum Chordata; class Lepidosauria; order Squamata; family Colubridae; genus Ptyas; species Ptyas mucosa. The sequence continues at coordinate 11,764,431 of WNWU01000011.1, read as the reverse complement.
CCCGGTCCTTCGCTGTTTCCAAGGTGGCCTTGCGGGTCAGATCTAAACACCCCGTTGGCCGAATCAGTTTGACATTCCTGGTCTAATGTTTAGTGCAAACACAACCAAAGAGTCCCCCAATCTGCTATTGTGACAGTCTAAGTCTAACGAAAGAAGGATAAGAAATGTCCTTCTGTGGCAGGCAGCTTCCTTGTCTGAGGTATTGGATTAGGCTAATTTACAAGTGTCTTGTATTAATGGCTTCAACCAGGAAAGACAAAGGGCATTTGGTTCATTTTGTTTTTATCTCATCCACTTCTGGCCAAGAATGAACAGTTAAGAGTACTAAATAGCTATAAAACATTTTGTTGCTGACTGCTATAGGTTCCTCAGATTTTTTTTTAAAAGAACCCCTTTTACTCTCAGGCAATTACAGATCAGAGAAAATTATCACACATCCAGCATGTTTGTGAATAACTGTTCATCAACCTGGCAAGAGCTACTTATAATGAAATATGCAATGCATTGTATCAATGAATTGATCAATGCTACTTGCAGTTTTTCAAATTCTGAATAGGCCAATTTAGATAGAGGCATATCTAAATAATGAGATCAGACACTCTAAAAAAAAATAGAAGGATTCAAACAATGAATAGAGTCAACCCATGGGAAAAACCAACCATATTTATTATCTGAACTGCAGGAGGTATGTTTCCAGGAGGGAGGGGATATATTCCAGAAGAGTAAGAGGCAGCTCAATTCAGATATTGTATGTGAAAGAAAGAAGATGAAGATAGCTCTGCTCTAATAGTTCACTAAGTATGTTGTAGATGTTTATAGAAGTTTGGAGATAGATTGTCCATAGGTGTAAGACAATAAGTTATCCAGCTTGGAAGAATCACCACACATTCAAATTTGAGGCCTGACAATGCAGCATCATCAGTCTTTACATAGAAACATTTATGAAAAGCATTTGAGAAATGCTTTTCAGTTTGAGTCTCAGAGCAGTCCTTTTATTCAAACTATTCACACATGGCATCTGAGTCTCGAGTCATCTACCCACATGAGGTAAGCCAGAATGATGGGGGTACACATGCACAGAATGAAGTTTCTTTTCTTTTTAAACAACTATTCACATACGATACACCAAATGATTTTTTTTTTACTTCTACATCTTTCAAATGAAAAATTGTATGAAGTTGATAAATAGAAAACTCAGATAATGAATGAGAAATGCTATCGATATTTTGCATATACATACTGTATCATACATACTTTCTGTACAATATAAAAGCTTTTTTGGGGGGGTCCTAATTTAATATATTTAAATTTAATGTATTAATTGCTGGATGCAAAGTGAGATCTTGGTCCTCCTAGACCTGTGATGGCGAACCTATGGCACGGGTGCCACAGATGGCACGCGGAGCCATATCTGTGGGCACACGAGCTCGGCTCCGACGTGCATGCATGCCCCAGCCAGCTGATTTTCGGGCCTTCTGGACCCACCAGAAGTCAGGAAACACACTGTTTCCAGCCTCCAGAGGTCCTCTGGGATGGGGGCAAGGCCGTTTTTGTCCTCCCCAGGCTCCTAGAAAGGCTCTGGAGCCTGGGGAGAGCAAAAAATGGGCCTACCGGGCCCACTGTGCCATCATGTGCCAAAAGCGGGGGGAGCACAGTGGGGCGGGGTTCATAGAATTATGTATGTGGGCACGCATGCATGTGACCCCACCGTGCTCCCCCCGCTTTTGGCACGCGATGGCAAAAAGGTTAGCCATCACTGTCCTAGACAGTAAGAAGATCCTCAATCCATCCCTAAATCACAAGTGATGCTACTGTTACTCTCTGTAATGAGATAGACCAGTTCCATACAGAAAACCCTTAGAAACCTTGCAAAATCAATCCCCACCATGACACCTGTTTTCTAAACTCATAAAGTTGTTTCCAAGATGAATTGGACTCTTGGTAATTTATCTAGATACATCCATGAAATTTTATTGACAAAAGTAGTTTGACCTTGTCTTCTTTCTGGATCCCCCCCCAACTTGAATTTCCCATAGTCTTAGATTCCCCAGTTTGTCCTTCATCTAAATCAGAGTGTCAAACTTACGGCCCATGGGCTGGATGTGTTACGTGCTCGCTATGCCTACACTCGATTTAGCGAAGGGGGGAAAAAGTCATGCTATGTCACGTGACACCACCATGACAACGCAAGTTTGACACCCCTGATCTAAATACTAAACAGGGATGATCTCATTTAACTTTCTAGATCTGCCAAGGACACCTGGCATTGCTATCTGAGGCACTCAAATTCCCCCCTGAAGTCCAGGCATCTGTAGAAGACTAGGCCATATACCTACTCAGAGAGGTTTATAGACTAGACCCGTGATGGCAAACCTATGGCACGGGTGCCACAGGTGGCACGTGGAGCCATATTGGTGGGCACGCGAGCTCAACTCCGGCACACATGCGTGCACTAGCAGTTGATTTTTGGGCCTTCTGGGCTCACCAGAAATCAGGAAACACGCTGTTTCCAGCCTCCGGAGGGCCTCTAGGGGGGTGAGGAAGGCCGTGTTTGCCCTCCCCAGGCTGCTAGAAAGGCTCTGGAGCCTGGGGAGAGCGAAAAATGGGCCTACCGGGCCCACGTGCAATTGTGTGCCAAAAGCAGGGGGAGCATGGGGGGGAATAGAATTATGAATGTGGGCACATGTGTGTGTGACCCCTCCACGTTCCCCCCGCTTTTGGCACACGATGGCAAAAAGGTTAACCATCACTGGACTAGACCATAACATTTCTGTCTGTGGATCCTGATTAGTGCTGGTTGGGCCTTCGCTTGCCTTAACATTTGAGAAAGTGGTGGGTTGCCCCCGGTTCAGATCAGTTCGCAGGAACTGGTAATAAAACCAGTGGGAGGCCCTACTAATAGTGGGATTCAGCCAGTTTGCACCACTTTGGGAGAACTGGTTGTTAACTTTCTGAGCAGTTTGGTGAACTGGTTGTTGGAAGAAATCATTAGGGCAGAGAACTGGTTGTTAAATTATTTGAATCCCACCACTGGACCCTGCCCACCACCCTGGATGTCGTCATCAGCGATCTGAGCATGCGCAGAAGCTTCTGCACATGCTCAGAAGCAAGGCACATGCATGAGCGAAGCGAGCGCATGCAATCCCGTTGTGAACCGGTAGTAAAGGTAAGTAGAACCCACCCTGGTTTGAGAAAAAGAGAAGTTGCCAGCGGTGGTTGAGAAAGCACTCTTACTCGCAAACCTGAATTTCTTAATGGCTTTCTTGCTCCTTCTGATCCCATGAGGTAACTTACAACAAATTCATCATTGAGTGAGACGGTAGGAAATTAACAGGAACTAACAACAAGCTTGTCATTGGGATTCTTGGAAGACCTGATATTAGAACTTGTAAGACTGTCTCTTTAGTTTGTATATTAGAGTACAAAGTTCACAGTGACAGGGCTTCTACAACATGCTAAAACATGGCGTGTTTTGTCTTGCCTTTGGGGACAGAGGGCTCACTTGATATACAAAGTCCATATGGTTTCTGAATGCTGATTTGTGCCTTAACATTATAGGTGAATCCATCCATATGAGTTCATTTTACGAACAAAGGTAAAAAGATACAATGAGTGCATCTAATCAATGGAGAACTTAAGATGAAATCAAGAGAACAATTAACTGCAGAGGGATTTAGGTTTTGATGGTTTTCATATGCACAACTAAGAGTTTTTATCTGTAAAAGCGCCAGAATATCACAAAATGGAATTTGAAAATGAATTATGCATACGTGATGAACGTTTGTTTGCCAAAATGTACGAACTTTTGCTGAGATTTGAAAGTGAAGCAGAGCCAGTTAAGGGATCCATGATAAACGAGCTAAGAACTTTGGTTGTAATATTCAAATAAACCAATGAGGGAGAATGTGGTTAAAGATTTAAATTTCACATTGTCTTGTAATTTAAAAGAAAACTTTCATAAAATAAAAGACCATTTCTCTAGGGAAAAGTTCTGCTTTTTTTCTGGAAGGAAATGGTTTTTATTTATAGGTATTGATGGAGAGCTTGTCATTGATTTTCATTCTTAATGGGAAAATAAAGTTTAACCTTAGCAGTAATTTAACATTTGCCTTTTGTAGCTGGATAGTTGAATGCAGTTATCCCAGTGAGAACATATCAATTACTTTACCAATCTGTCATGCAGAACTAATTATCACTGGTAGATGGATACAGCCTTCCAAAATTTTCACAGCCCAAGTATCCAAACATTCCCTTCATCTTTGTAATGGTATGCGAGAAACACCTTGGGAGACTGGAGAAAGAGCTGTAGACTAGGCAACAATCAGATAAGAGGCATTTTAGCCCACTGAAACAATGGGAGTGGATTAAACATCTCAGAAGGGACCCTCCTTAGTTTCTTGGAGTATAAAGCTTAGGAGGAGAGATTTACTTTCAGACATTTAAGATTATATTAATGTAACCTTACAATCAAAACTAAACTGGGAGGAATAGCCAACACCCCAGAAGACAAGCTCAGGATCCAAAAAGATCTTGAAAGACTTGAACAATGGGCCCTATCCAACAAAATGATTAAGAATATGGAAAAAACCAAGATTTTACACCTGGGCAAGAAAAACCAAAGGTACAAGTACAGATTAGACAAAACCTGGCTCAAAAACAGTGGACGATCACTTAAACTTGAGTCAGGAGTGTCCAGCAGCCAAAAAAAGCTAATACAATCCTGGGTTGTATAAACAGAGGCATAGAATCAAAATCACGTGAAGTATTAGTACCACTTTATAAAGCCTTAGTAAGGCCACATCTGGAATACTGTATTCAGTTTTGGTAACATTACAAAAAAGATGTTGAGACTTTGGAGAAAGTGCAAAGAGCAGCAACTGAAGTGATTAAAGGCCTGGAGATTAAAGCATGAAGAATGGCTGCAGGATTTGAGTTTGGCTAATCTAGAGAAAAGAAGGACTAGGGGGACATGATAGCAAGATTCCAGTATTTGAGAGGCTGCCACAAAGACGAGGGGGTCAATTTATTTTCCAAAACACCAGAGGGCAGGACAAGAAACAATGGATGGAAACTAATCAAGGAGAGAAGCAACCTGGACTTAAGGAGAAGCTTCCTAACAGTGAGGGACAATTAACAGTGGAAAAGCTTGCCTTCAGAAGTGGTGGGTGCTTCATCACTGGAGGTTTTTAAGGAGAGACTGGACAGTCACTTATTTGAAAGGTATAGAACAGTGATGGCTAACCTTTTCTGGATCGAGTGCCTAAAGCATGTGCGTAAGCATGCGAACACGCATGCATGTGTGTCTGAACCCCCCAAATGCAATGTGGTGTGCCCCTGTGCATGTGTGTGTGGCCCCTGTACATGTGTGCATGGCCCCTGTACCTGTGCCCCTCTCCCACACGTGTGCATGGTCCTTATGCATGTGGCCCCCGTGCATGCATGCGCGGCTTCCTGCATGCGCCCCACCCCCATGCATGCATGGCAGAGACCCAAAGACCAGCTGGCCAGTGGGAGGCGTGCGCCATGCGCAGCGGAGCTGAACTGAGGCGACGGCTCGTATGCAATCAGAGAGGGCGCATGCCATATGTTCGCCATCACAGATATAGAATCTCCTGCTTGAGCAGGGGGCTGGACTAGAAGACCTCCAAGATCCCTTCCAGCATTATTATGATTGATTGAAAATAAAGGTAGTGTCCTTGGTAGTGCTTCTTTTCTACACTACCTCAAAAGGCTGACAGACATTACTGTCTTATCCACCTATCTATGACTAGAATTCATTAGCAATTTTATATTGGAGCATGAATGCCCTGCAGGGTTTCTGCCATTCACGTTTCCTCTCTAAATTACAGCAGAATTTGACTGAACTTTCCAGATCATTTAATTTATTGCGCCGTTTTACAGGTTTCTTTACCTTGAGATTGGAGGCTGGGATTATAAATGCAAGCAAACCTCCACAAAAAGTAAGTGATGCATTTCTTGGTTCCAAGAAAAGAAAAGATGTTTTTCCAGCCGAGACAGCCATTTTACAAAGGCCTTTTCTTGGACAACATTTCTGTATCTTTCATCCTCTCTCTCCCTGCACCCACCCCCAAAATTCAATAGACTAAATCTCAATCCTATCAGGTAGATCTAAACAAAAAATTAACTCAAATTTTCTAAACTGCCTGAAGTCACTGTTTTTTGTTTTTTTTAAATTTGATTTATATGCCGCCCTTCTCCAGAGACTCAGGGCGGCTTACAATGCGCTAAGCAATAGCCTCCATACTTTTGTATATTTTATACAAAGTCAGCTTATTGCCCCCACAAACTGGGTCCTCAATTTACCTACCTTAGAAAGGATGGAAGGCTGAGTCAACCTTGAGCCTGGTGAGATTCGAACTTGCAGTAATTGCAGGCAGCTGGTGTTAATAACAGTGTGCTTTAGTCCACTGTACTACCAAGGCTCTTTGTATGTGAGTTCAGAACAGAACAGAGTTGGAAGGAACCTTGGAGGTCTTCTAGTCCAAACCCCTGCTCAGGCAGGAAGCCCTACACCACTTCAGACAAATGGCTGTCCAAACTCTTCTTAAAAACTTCCAGTGTTGGAGCACCCGCAACTTCTGGAGGCAAGTTATTCCACTGATTAATTGTTCTCACTGTCAGGAAATTTCTCCATTCGGTAGTTATATAAATTTGTTTAATGAATAAATAATAAATAAAACCCTCAGGAAGAGTAAAATTATATTTTTATTAAGATAGGCTATAATAACAAAATCTTGCAAACCTGATTATGTCCCTTCCTTCTGGTATTTCAGTGAATCAGGTTGAAGCTGGCTGAATCTCTTCCATATGCTGTCTTGCTTTTTAGGACTAAAAGAATGTTTCAGCCCTATTTGCTTATGTGACAGTTCTAGTACGTGTCTATTAAGGTCATTTACTTTTCTGTCTAGAAATTTGTATGACTCGCATAATGTTGCTTTTATGTTCTCTCCAACGCAACATGCAAAACAATCATTGCTGTCCGTTCTAGAGCTTTTACCACATTCAGTGACATTTTAATTATTTTTTAAAATTAAAAGTGCAGTCTCTGGCCCTTCTCAGTTATGTGTTTTAATAACAGCATCTTTCCTGCAGGAACCTCCTGTGTGCAATAGCACTCAGTAACATAAAACTGTTAATTCTAAACTCTCTTTTATATAGGATTTAATTTGAAAGCAACCCCATATAATTATGAACATATTTGTTATTTGCCTTAATCACAAAAATATAAATAAAGCTAGGATTTAAGTGAATGGTTTTCTTTAAGTAGGTTAATTTGTTAAACTCGTTGCAAAGTTTATTTTACAGGATCTAATTATAACTTTGATGCAAAATATATCACTAAACAACAGGTATTATGGTAAATTGACAGTGCCAGATTCCAGGCAGTGCAATATTCCTTCCAACCAGCATTTTTTTCTAGGAAAAGTATATCGTTCTTTTGTTGTTTTGTAATTGCCTTTATGTTGATGTCACTTCTCTGGAGTGGTAAAGAAGTTTCATACAGTATATATCTAAGGATTTATATGTGTAGGAAGGGGTGATAAATTATAAAAACAGAGATCATTTTGGATATTTCTTTTGTATGCCTCTTTTTATATGTAAATTGTTTTCAAACTATTCAGAAGAAGATAAAAACTGACAATTATGAATATAGGGCCAAGAAAACAAAGAGACAAAAAGACAAAAGTGCAGAAAAAAGAGATAAAAAGAAATAGAAAGAAGCTTCCGATTTCCTATGAAGCAAATACAAGTTTAATTACAAAGTCGTCTCTTTCTTTATAGTTATAAAAAAGCTCACATTTTCTATTTTTCTCCTAATCATCAAAACCACATAACCAAGTGCATTTTTTTCTGTTCCGTGCAAAGTTTTTTTTTAAATTAAAAGCATTTTTAGTCAGCCACAAATGTTGATACTGTCTTTTCTTTAATCAAGAAAGTCAATTCGACCATATCTGCAAGTTTCATTACCTTCATCAACCATTCCTCCATTGTGCCTAGTATTGAACCTTTCTACTTTTAAGGATATATTAACCTCACTGCAGTTGTCATATACATATATATATATATATATATATATATATATATATATATATATATATATATACTTTTTTTTATTTCTATATCTCTTAATCCAAAAAGAAAAACCTCTGGTCTAAAGATGTTATTCTTTAACATTTTCTGAATTTATGTATGTATGTATGCATGCATGTAGTGTAAATTCAAAGTACTTATTTACATTCTAGATCATTTCTCTGGTGACAATGACATACAATTTTCTTTTTAAGACTTGAATATAAAGGAAAATTCAGTCCTTTCAACCATATATTTACCCATTAATACATTTGTGTATTGCAAACAACAAAAAACAGCCCATTTTATTATCTATTCTTTCACTTGTTCTTTTTCTGTCTCAGAATTCAACACAATTTGTAAATTTTAGCAATAACATGGTTCTCAGTTGTATAAAGCTCTATTTCAAATTCAATCCTGCAGTGTTCAAAACCATAAAATCTTTTGTCCACTTTAAACCTGCCTAATATTGTAAAAGCATATCTTTTTGTTATCAAAACTTTTCTTGATTTTATTTCCTTGAGAAAATCTTAGTGTATCGTGAAGTTAACCATCTATGTTTACTTACCATATCATTTCTCATATATAAAATGCTTATTCTGCTGAGATCCACAAAGTTGTATTCAGGCACCACTTAAATTTGTATTTATTTCATACTCTCCACCTAATTTGACTCTTAAAACTCATTTGCACCTACTTTTAGTATGAAAGTTTGGGGAAAGAATCCTTAGCTGACATGTTGCTGATCTCAAAAAGATGAACAAGCCCAGAATTGGGTAGCATTTAGATGACAGATGACCAGGAAAAGAACTAAGAGCAAACATTTCAGAAGGCAATGGCCAACTATTTTTCCAATGTCACCAAAAGAAAGCATACAGACCTGTTCCAGACCTGTTCAAGTCACCTTGAGTCAAGCTCAGCTCAAGAAAATCTTTACTCTTCCGTTGAATTAGCAATTTGGTATTCATGAAACCAATTCTTACACCTTCTTTCTTAAAACTTGGAAACTTTGGAAACTTGTTCTGAAAATAACTCCACGTCCTTGTTGTTTTTAAAAAGTAGCCCACTGCTGGGAATCCTATAGTTCCAGCTCCAATTAATGCTTGTTGCTCAGGGGTAGCCTTGATTTTTAGACAGTAGCTGGTCCTGAGTTCATGAACCTGAATCCCCCAAGAAATCTCCCAAAGCAGGGTTGCATTGGCTTTCTTCAATTCTGAAGAAGATGAATCTCTCAGTTCTGAGAGGCTGGCTCAGAGCTAGAAAGTATCTTTAAAGGAGTAGTAAAGTTCAAAAGCACAGTACACATTCAAACAATTCACCTCTTCCTCACCTGCTTTACAAACCATAGTCACCTCTCCACAGTTTCATGGAACAATTTCATAGTTACCTTCTCTTGGCTACTTGATCTTTGTTGAACCTCCTCCTTTTTAAGCCATCTGAATCCCATCTGTTCCTCTTGGCTCCAGCAGCCACAGTTCACTCACAGCTGACACCTCTTTGCCTATGATCTTTCTTAGTTCCAAGTAATATTTCTATTTCTCTTACTTTTAAAGTTTTGACTCCGTTATATCCTTTGTTTACCTCTTACTTTAGGCCAACTGTTTCTTCTACTCATCCTGCCCATTGCTCCAGGCTAACTTTTGCTTTTCTCATTTTCTCCCCCATACATTTGCTAGTGTCCATAGCCAGTTTGGGTTAAGGCATCAGGCTAGAAACCAGGAGACTGTGAGTCCCATCTTATGCATAAAGCCAAACTGGGTGCCCTTGGGCCAATTCCTCTAGTTCAACTTTAGAAAGCAGGCAATAGCAAACCACTTCCAATATCTTGCCAAGAAAACTGCAGGGACTTGTCCAGATCATTGCAAGCAGTTGAGACTGACTCAAAAACCCCAAATTAGACACTGAAGGTACCTTGCACTCAACAGCTTCACTGTTTTTTACATTATCCTCCAGACTTTAAGTTTTGTTTCTTTCCTGTCAACTCTTTGGAACAAACTACCTGTTCTCCCTGAGAGATCCTCAATTTTGATTTCCTTGTGGGCTCTGCACTGTCAGCAAATAAATCCCTTATCTCGTCTATGCTCAGTTTACCTTTATTACTTTCTTTGTGCCTTAACATCTGAGGATCCTGTTTTCTCTACTTCTGATTCCTTTTAGTTATATAACCTAGGTAGCCAGATTCCCAGCATCCAAGTTACTGTAATTTCCCTATTTCTCATGGTAAATCCGTATTTGCATCAGATTTATCCATCCTTTTCCTTCTGTTTTTGCATGAGAAGCAAAAACTTAGGAAGACAGTTTAATATAAATGAACTACTTTTTTTGCATTAGAGCAGCAACTTTAAGAAGAGATTGGACAACCATTTGTCTGAAATGGTATAGAGTTTCCTGCATGAACAGAGGGTTGGTTAGAAGTCCTCAAAGTCCTTTCTAACTCTATTATTTTGTTACTCTGTTAAGAAGCTATTTTAAGATTTACAGATAGAAGAAAAAACACAATGTGCTTAGTCAACTTGGGAACACATGAACGCTAATATTTGCCATTTTATTAGATAACATAGTGAAAAATAGCTTGAAAAATTCCTTTTGTTGATTTAAGTTTTTCCCTGCAAAAGGAATGACCAAACCAACAATGGTATACATCAGGGGTAAAACTCACTTACCTTTCCCTACCGGCTCATAAATGTGAGCATGCGTGTCTCCTCCACACATGCACAGAGCCTTCTGCGCATGCGCAGAGGGTAAAAAATGGGACGTGATGACATCCAGGCGGGTGGGGGGGAGCCTCCCGCTGTCTCCGCTACCAGATTGCATGATCCAGATAGATCTGGCTGAATTTCACCCCTGGTATACATCATTGTAACCTTTAAGGTCTGAAATTTCTGGAAATATTTTCCCCCCAGAATGTCATAGTTAAAGATGTAAGCTTCTTGGTTCATTGCTGAATTCTTATGGACCAGGGGAGAAAGTGCAAAGGGGATGAAGTCATCATAAAATAGTCTCTGATAACAAACCTGATTTACCTTCATCTGATAGCTGTAATCAAATTGTAAATATTTGGAGAATAAAGCTAGAACTAGTTTGTCTCTCTTTTTTAAAAAATAAGGTACTTTAGAAACTAATAGGAAATTAATCAAGCCTTTACAATTCACAAGGAATCACTGAGGCTGCCTTGGCAGGCAAATTTAGATTCAAGGTTACAGTGCTTGATTTAAATGTGTTCAGAGAAGATCCTTTTCTTTATGGATCTTTTTTCCCTTCCACCAGGTAGAAAATGATCTAAATAAGCAAGTGCACTTAAATAAGTAAGCTCAGAGCTTGGCTAAATGCTTTAATTCTAAGACAGGAGACAATTTAATTCAAGAAGCAGTGTACTAGGACTAAACCCAGCAAAATAAAAGAGAGGACTGTTCCTTACGCTGAGATAGATCAGTGCTGCATGCACCAGCCTTCTAGTGTTCGGTTGCAGAATTATTGCCATTCCAATTTCCTTAGTGCTGAATTGGAAATAACTGGCAAAACAATTAGAGGGAAATGTTTGCAGACATCGGAAAGTGGTGTGAATATTAATTGAATCTGGGTGATTTAGGTGAGAAATGAATTAATGGGTTGTGTTGAAGAAATTTAAAATTAGTTCTCTAAATTGCACCTTTATATATAAATATTTCAAATCACACATTTGGTTTAGAGCTCCATCAGTGAGCAAACAACAAATTCCACAAGGTCTAGTCAACATTTAAGGACTGATTAAAATATAATAATTGCCAAGACTCTTCAACAACCTCCCCCAAAGTATATGGAAAGGAAGACAGATTCAGAAAAACAAAAAATTACAGGCTTGGAAATGACCATTTGGATCCGTCCAACTTCTCCAGTATCCAGGAAAACAAATTAAGGCACCTTTGAGAGGTAGCTGTCCAGCCTTTTCTTTAAAATCTACAGAATAAAATATATTGTGGTCTTTTTATGAGTAGACTATTTATAGCCTTTGTACAGATTTTACAACAAGGAATTGTTTAAAAAAATATATCTGAACACATTCTAGATAGCTGCTACTTTCTGCTTGTAATATTTGTGGTAAGGGAAATGTGGTGGAATGGAGTCCAGAGTTGCAGAAGGAAGGATCTTTTCCCAGGAGCAAAGAGACTGTTAAGGAATATGTGCAGAGTAACCCTTGAGTAACAAGGTTGTGCACATGAGAAACGGCTGAGAGTGATTGTGAATAAGCACTGTCAATACACAGACACACCGAGTTGTGATATTCTTTTACTTTTAGGAAAAAGTAAAACAAAGTCCAATAAACAATCCAGGTCATACACAGATAAAGATAGTTATATTGTCAATCCAGGAATATTCCAAGAACAAAGTCTTCTTACCAGTTGTTGTAGTCATATGCAATAAAACAGTTCTTTTTGGAGTTGCAAACAGGAACAAGTACAGCAGTAAAACAATCAGTAAAAGACTAGAAAACAACAAGTAACAGTGATCATGCAGAGAGAACAGGCAGAAAGGAGCAGAGGTTGCAATAATAATGTAATAAGAAAAATAAGCCATGATTCAAGCTTCCTCTTAAGTATGTTGGCTACAGAGCTAGCCAATCAGCTTTGTGTTAAGCTCAAGAACTCTTATCAATACACCGCCACTTTGCACTGAGAGTTCCTCCTACTTTTTAACTGTAGTCACTCAACTCCTTCCTGTTATAACAGACAAATGCAAGGTGGCAGATTCCCAGTGCCCACTTCAATATTTATGTGATACCTTGTGTTTAGCAGATGTTGGGTAGTTGAAACATCTCATCTTCATGACTCTTGTAGCTTCAGTTTTGTGTTTTAATAAATCTTCGTCTACCTCTTCTGAGTGATCTGGTGGTTTATAACAGACTCATAGCAAAATAATTGTTCTGTTAGATCATTCTCTTTTCTTGTGTTATCTGTTCCTTTGAAACAAGTTATATCCATAAAGCCTAATGTTTCATTGTTTTGTTATCTCTGTAGAATTATTTATATTTGTGACTTGGCAAATATTTCATCTTGTTTGTTACTCATACTTTGTGCAGTAGTGTAGAGACATTTAAGATAATGAGCTAGACACTATATTAACTCTCTATTTTTTTCTTTATGCCAATATTTTCTTAGTTTCTTTGTTAAATTAATAGTTTCCAAAAAACTTTGCTTTGCTGTTGTATTCAATCCAGTATTTGTCAATTCATTAGTTACTTGGATATCATTAGCAGCACAAGCCACAATGATGCTAAAGTACAGCCTCCTCCTCATTTCCAAGGGTAATGATATGCAACAAAGATTAATATATGTGGAATGATCCTATTTGAAGAGGGTGGCAGTAGGTGGCAACACTTAGCTTGAACTCAAAAACTAAGTAGGGCTGTACCTTGCTAATTATTTGATCCCGCCAGGATATCCAGTGTTGGAAACTTGATTAGGAAGTTAACAAAAATCTTGTAGGAAGGCAATGGCAAACCACACCCAAATAGGTCTCTGAAAAATATTTTGAAGGTGGTTTTTGACTTTGTGCCCGCACAATATGTCCCTGTTATTAATTGAAGCAACCCATAAAAGACAAATTTCCAAATAAGATTCCAATGGTTGCCATGAAAACTATCTGAATGTGTCCATGAAATCACCAGGTGTTAAGATGACACTTTGAAATTGAAAGAGACCTTGTCTCTGCAGAATTTTGTATGTGATGGCAGTTGGATAACTAAGGCCATTTGTGCTCTTTGGAAATTTAAATGAGAATTGCATTCCCTCTCATCTTCTCTTCTCCTCAAGCTGGATTTGAAGTAGCCCAGCTGCCTCAATCTTGAGCAGCGGTGAAATCCAATTTTTTTTACTACCGGTTCTGTGGGCATGGCTTGGTAGGCGTGGCTTGGTGGGCATGGCAGGGGAAAGATACTGCAAAATGTCCATTCCTACCCCACTCCAGGGGAAGGATACTGCAAAATCCCCATTTCTTCCCTGTTCCTGGGGGAAGGATATTGCAAAATTTCCATTCCCACCCCACTCTGGGGCCAGCCAGAGGTGGGATTTGTTAGTTCTCTGAACTACTCAAAATTTCCGCTACCAGTTCTCCAGAACCAGTCAGAACCTGCTGGATTTCACCCTTGATCTTGAGCCACCAATAGTGGGAAGCTAGGAGAGGAGGAAGAGGAAGAAGTCTTCATCCCTTTGAAGTTCCCTGTGTCCCTCTCATCTACCTCATTCAAATCTGTATTCATTATGAAAATCTATGAAAGTTTTCCTTGAGTTCATTTAGAGGGGCAGCAGAAAGGGGAAAGAAAGAGAAAGGTGGGGGGGGGGAAGGAGGGAAGGAGGGCAGAAGAGATCATGCATGGTCAGCTTGAAAAATGAATGCAGTAATGGGAGTTGAAACCAAGGCCAAACACTCATTAGATTATTCAGGCAATTAGCAATTGCATGCCTTTTTTAAAAATAGCAGCTGCAACAATCTCATTCTAGACTGAGAAAATGGTATCGGGGAAAGAGGCGGAACTCTTAGTCCTCATTATAGATGTAATCCAGAACAATTTCCATCAATATTATTTACATCGGAGGAAAAATGTCCCCGTTGCCCAATAATGGTCTTACAGCATTAGTAATCAGATAAATAAGGTCATCCCCCTATCGTGGCCTAATTAGTCCCAAAGCAAACTCCAGGAAAAAAAGGTCTATATCTATTTCTTGTAAAACACTTCCCCTTCCCAATTTAATACAGAATTCACAGGGACAGCTTCCCCAAAAACAGGAACAATAAAAGTAGCAGCCAGACACATAAGATTAAACTAATCATAAATCCTTCAAAGAAAAAACATTACAGCCATAAAAAGGCCTTTAAAAGCCCCTGACAATTTAATTTTAGGAGCAAATCCAGCTTAAGTCTTAAAGCAAATATCTGAATACTGACAGATAAGGAACTGAATAGCTTATTCACATCTCAGGCTAGTCTGTTTCAGGTGCCTTGTAAAGCTCGATTCACAGCCTGCTGATAGCTGTGGAGATGCCATTTCACTTCATGGTGTCAAAAGGACTGATCTCATCAATGATCCTAGCACAAACCACAACACTGGAATCCAAAAATCCCATATTTTCTCAAGAAAAAGAGATGGTTATATATAAGGTGACCAGATTTTAACATTGGTAAAGAGGGACACCATTGACCCGGGGGTGGGGGGAGCTTGATTAAAAATTTGGTATAGTACTGTAATATATTTTTAAAAATTTCAACATAAGTACAATTTACAAATATAATAAATAAATAAAAATTATGTATAGTATTATTTTATTCTATAGCGACTACTCAGAGGGCTGAAAAAAGTCATTTCTGATAGGTCCTCGCATTTTTGACTGGTCCTCACACTTATGACCATCCTCACATTTATGCCCGTGCATTCTTAACAACCATGTCATTCATTTCACAGCTGCTTCTCTTCACCATGGTGATAAGATAGGGCAAAAACGTAAAATGTGAGGACAGTCGTAAGTTCGAGAACTGCTCACAAGTGCGAGGACCAGTCAAAAATAACTTTTTCAGCCCTCTGAGTAGTCCATGTGCACAAAAGGACTACCCAGAGGCCTGAAAAAAGTGATTTCTGACAGGTCCTCGCACTTTGGACCGGTCTTCGCACTTATGACTGGTCATCATTTATGCCCATTGTAGCATTCTTAACAAACGTGTCACTCATTTCATAACTGCTTCTCTTCACCATGGTAAAATGTGAGGACAGTCGTAAGTTCGAGGACTGGTCACAAGTGCGAGGACCAGTCAAAAATAACTTTTTCAGCCCTCTGAGTAGAAAAGAGAGAGGTGGTAGGTTTGAGGAGAAAGATTGCTGTACAATAAAAAAGATGAAAGGGAAGAAAACCAACCCCAAACAAATATAAAGATATTAAGATAAAGAATGAACTGTTAAACTTTAAAGAATAAAAGAGAACAAATAGCAATAAATAGCAATAATTAGAAACACACATAGAAACATACAATGTATTTTCTTTGAACAGAGTATTTGGCTGGTTCACAAATTTAAACAGTGTTTAGTCATTTCAATTAAATTTACAATTTCTATATTTCCTTTTTGCCATATTTATTCCTCATCTATTTTTTTAAAAAAACCCAATATTACCCTTCATCCTCATCTCTAATCTTAATCAAATTCAATTTTTCACTTCTATTCTATATTATACCCCTTCCCATTGTCATCTATTTTTATATCCATCCTCACATTGGTTAATTATGTAATATTACAGTTGTTTAATACAAATCCAACATTTTAATATAAATCAATTAGTTATATAACTATCTTTTTTGTATATTAATCAATATGAACATGAATATTCCAATTATTTCCATGCAATCCAATTTCTTACAAATCAATTAATTATATTTACCAATAATAATAAACCAAATAATTTCCCCCATATATTCCTCCAAACCACAACTTAACCATTTCTGCTTTCAACACAATATACAATTAATAGTATCTCAATTATTACAATTCCCTAGTTAAATAGAGCTTTTTTTTTGTTTTAAAATCTTGAACTCTCCTCTTTTGCCATTTGCCATAAATTTCCCATTGTTTGCACCTACCTTTTTTGATGAGGAAAAAGAAATCTGCCTTTCCAACGTTGCAAGCAAACAGCAAAGCAAACAACCTGCTTTAGTTTCGTTTTCAGCTTGAATTGCACAAGGAGAAAAAAAATGTGCTCCAGCAGTACTCTTTGCACTCTTTGCCAAAACAGCTGAGAGCAAATCAGCTGAGAGCCGGGAAGCCGATCTAATCTACTTATGGTAATTAACCTATGCTGAAAGGGGCTGTTTTTTCTATTTTTGCAGGCACCAGTCTACTCATTTGTTTTCTTTTAACACTGAACAGCTGTAGGGCGGCCCTTTGAAGCCCCGCGGCAAGAATTTAAACAGTTTTTTTTCCCTCTAGCCATCAGCTGGGACTCAGGAGGCAGCAATAGATTGGGAGTGGGCAGGGTAAGCAAACCCCTTCTCCCGCCAATCGGGACTTTTTTAAAATGCTGCGGGACGCGGGACAAATTGTTGAAAATCGGGACTGTCCCGCCAAAAGTGGGACGTCTGGTCACCTTAGTTATATATGAAGCAGGGGTGAAATGCTCCCGGTTCGGACCAGATCGCCCGATCCGGTAGTGATGGTGGCGGGTGGTTAGGAGAACCAATAGCCAAAATCCCTGTGCCCCCCCATGACCAGCTGAGCCGCACAATCATCAGAGGCTTTTTTTTTTTTTTTACTTTTAAAGGCATTTTTTCTACAATCTCTTCGAGGAAAAATGCTTTTAAAAGTTAAAAAAAAAAGCCTCTGATGATTGCATAGCTCAGTTGGGATCATCAGAGGCTTTTCAAAGCATATTTTTCTGCAACTTCTTGGCCGAAGAGGTGGTAAAAAAAATGCTTTGAAAAGCTGGGATCAGCTGGGATCGTCAGAGAGGCTTTTTAAAAAATACCTCTCTGCCGATCAGGAAACTCAACTGGGATCGTCAGAGAGGCTGACGATCCCAGCTGAGTTGCCTGATCGGCAGAGGCTTTTCAAAGCATTAGAAAAAATGCTTTGAAAAGTTGAAAAAAAAAGTTGGTCACGCCCACCCAGTCACATTATCCCCCACCACCAAGCCACGCCCACAGAACCGGTAGTAACAAATTTCACATTTCTCCCCTGTGAGGAAGACACAGAAGGACTGCCCTGGAGGAAAATGACCATGCATTTCTGGCGATATATACTTTTTACTTGGAAAGGCTCTCCATCTGACAACTGTTGGGAGGAAACATTAATATTTTACCATTACCACCAGAGTTATGCAGGATGCTATATTAGTAAGTTGGACATAGGTGGTATTCAGCTGGTTTGGACCAGATTACCCGAACCTGTAGCGGAAATTGCAGGTGGGCCTACCCACCCACCCACCGCCCCATCTCTATGCCATCCTATTTATGCACATTTTTGAGGCCAGGCGCATGCACAGAAGGTGCACGCATGAGCAAAGCGCATGCGCAGAAGGTCAGGCACATGTGCAGAAGGCAGGCACACGCACGGACCGGAGGTGCACACGAAGCGAGTGTGGGTGCATGGGGCGAACCAGTAATAACATAATGTGAAACCCACCACTGAAGTTGGACTAAGTCCTGGTTTCCTACACCTCTCCATGACAAGGTTTTCAGAACTTCAGGCTCCGTCTACTTTCTCTCATCTTAAAAGCAGTTTTCTAAGGCAGGGGCATCCAACCTTGGCAACTTTAAGACCTGTGGGCTTCAACTCTCAGAATTCCACAGCCAGCCATGCTGGCTGGTGAATTCTGAGAGTTGAGGTCTACACATCTTAAAGTTGCCAAGGTTGGACGCCCCTGCTCTAAGGCTTACCACTAAGCCATTCTTTTGTAGAAAAAAAGCAGATGCAATTTATTTTAGTTCATGGATTTCTCAGCTGAATTGCAGAATAATTGGATTCAAGTCACACATGCAGCAAAGATTCATGGATTGGCATGTGAAATCCAGAAGACAAGATTCAAAGAAAAAGACATACAGTAGAACCTCTGGTCACGACCATAATTCGTTCCATAATTTTCGTCACAAATCAATTTGGTTGTGACCCGAACTTAATTTTGGAAATTTGGCGCTTACAAAAAAAAATGGCGCAGAAGGGGAAATCAGCTGCGGAAAAAAAAAAGTGAACCACAACCGATTTGGTTGTGGTCAGAAGCATTCGTGACCAGAGGTTCTACTGTATTCAAAATCTCAGAGAATCTAAGAATGGCATAAAACACACAAAATATAAAAACCATTGTTTTATTAATTTGTCAGTATAAATACCAGAGCCGATTGCTACCTGGTCAAGTAATAGCTAAATACACAAGAAGACAGGATTACAGATAGAATAGGTACTTCTCCTAGCAATTGTTCAAATCTTAGGAAAGCTTACTATGTTAATACAGATGCTTAAATCTGTCCATTAATAGAAAGTAGGGAAGAGGGGAAACTTGTGGAGGTAATCAGGGGTGGGTTCTAAATTTTTTTACTACCGGTTCTGTGGGCGTGGCTTATTTTGTGGGTGTGGCTTGATGGTCATGTGACAATTCTTTAGGATTTAGCAGAGGTACTAGTCTACCAGGCTTTTAACTGCTTGCAGAGCTGTACTGGTCTATTCATTTGTTTTTGGAGGCACTGGTCTACTCATTCGTTTTTGGAGGCACCGGTCTACCCATTTGTTTTTGGAGGCACCGGTCTACCCATTTATTTTTGGAGGCACCGGTCTACCACCACACTGCCTTTTAACACTGATCAGCTGTAGGGTGATCCTTTGAAGCGCTGCGGCAAGAGTTTAAACAGTTTTTTCCCTTCTAGCGGATCAGCTGGCACTCAGGAGGCAGCAATAGATTGGGGGTGGGGCCAAATAAAAGATAAGAATAATGCGGGGAGGCGGGGGGACCCAGCTCCCGAACAAAGAGAACCGGTTTGGTGACATCATATCGTCACCGCTACTGGCTCGGCTGAACCGGGAGGAACCCACCACTGGAGGCAATGTATTATTGCATTGCATTTTCTCAAATTAAAATAGACATGCCATAGACCCTGTAGGATTCTGAATGTTGTTGGCATCCCACAACCAGAAAGAAATATCATGCCCTATGCACACATGTAAAAGAAGTTCCTGGTTTTGTATAAAGATGTATCATACAGGCCCACAGTTATGTGTGAGACATACTACTCACTGTGCTCAAATATTGCCAGCTGTTTGAAAATCCCAACAGTGTAGCAGCTAATTGAGCCCTCACTCTTGCATTCTTCTGAGTATAAGAGAGCTGCCTTTTGGTGTACAGTACTTCATCTGCTTTTCCTTTCTTGGTTTTTTTTTCAGTAGAGGAACCTAGAAATTATAGCACTTCTCTTATCTCCATTGCTATGTTATCTGATAAGTCCAACCTTCCACCTGTCCATCATACTTCGTTAAAATGATTTTAGATGACCAGATCTTCTAAGATTCTATCTCTCTTTACCACATACCTATGCTTTTGTTTAACTGTACCTTTTAGGAAAGTTAACATAATTCAGCTGATGTTTAGGACATTATATTATTTCTTGCCACCTAATAATGATAAACGTCGTAAAAAGAGATTTCCATGAACTCATGGCTCTCAGTACTGGAGCTATTTTTAAAGCAAACATATGATACAGACATCTCTTGTGATAATTCTGCATTGATCATACAAATATACAAAAAGAAAAATAGTTGTTTTTCTTTAGCTTTCATTTTGGTTTCACTTTGACTTTTTTCCTATGGTATATAGCGTATTATCTTATGCAAATAGACATTGTAAACAAATCTAAATCCTCCTAGCATTATTTTCCAATCACCTGTTTCAAGAAAGTTCAGTAACTTATCTTTAAAAAACAAGTGTAAGATTTAGGCTTCAGTTCCGGGGTGAGTTCTACATACCTTTACTACCGGTTCGCATCGTGCTTGCACGATGCCCGTGCAAAATGTAATCACATGACCCAGGGGACACTGCAAATATCATAAATATGAGCCAGTTGCCAGCACCCAAATTTCAATCCTGTGTCCACGGGGATTCTGCAACAGTCATTAAGTGTGAAAAATGGTCATCAGTCACATTTTTCAGTGCCATCGTAACTTTGAACTAAACAAATGGTTGTAAGTCGAGAATTATCTATAAAGGAGGGATTAAAAAAAAAGACAAATAAACACATTAGTGGATTTTCTAAACAACCAGCTATAGGCATTTTCAGTATCTGTTTACAGTAGAAGAGGCAGGAGTAGAGGCCTTATTCACTTTTCTAACTTTATCATCAAATCGTTGGAATAGGAATTGCGGGCACAAAGCACATTGGTGCAGCAACATAAAATGTTTATAATTTCACATCAGCTTTGGCAGAGAGCTTTTATAGGGAAGTGGCCCAGGCATTCAGCTGTGAGTCATTATATGATGAAATATCAGAGTGCCATTGTAAATCAGCCCCGAAGCCTATGTTTATACCAGCACATTCATTATGGAAAGCATTTAGATTTCAAGTGGTAACAGCCCCCTTGGCTACTATTTCAAGGACAACTCAAAATGATAGGAAACACCTCTACTGCACCCATATTTGAAAGCCAACAAATACTAAAAGACATCACTTCTTAGGACCAGACTAGTAGCAACTGTTCTGTTGCATTTTGAAGAAACTGCAAATGAATGGGAACTACTGTATTTGTTAGAATTTTTTTAAAAATGCAGTGCCCTGGATTTGGGTTGTTGAAAAGTAAGACATAGAATGGAGAGGCAGCACACAAGAAGACAACAATCTTTGAAAATATGGGACTTTATACATGACTTCGGCTGCAAGGCTCCTATACACACAAAAAGACGGAAAGAGTAGAATACACGACAGAAGAATGGATTTGAAATTATTGGATATAGCTGAGATGGCAAAATTGACTGCTTTTGAATAGAGACAATCACCCTGGAAAAAATTATTGTAGCTTGGAAGTTCTTTCCTACAAGAAAAGAAGAAAACTCAACTTTGGAGTTGGGGAATTGAGGATTAGGTCTGATTTTGTTAGAAAAATACTGTGGATTCTTAATAATATGGTTGTGA
Source organism: Ptyas mucosa (assembly GCA_012654045.1). Lineage (NCBI taxonomy): Eukaryota > Metazoa > Chordata > Lepidosauria > Squamata > Colubridae > Ptyas > Ptyas mucosa. The sequence goes on along the minus strand of WNWU01000011.1, from coordinate 11,742,714 downwards.
TTTATTTATAGTCGATAGGTTATTATATGTTAGACTAAAAGTGAATTAAGAACATAATGTGATTGCTTTTAATATTATTAGTGTTTTGAAGGGCTTTAAGTATGGCAATTAATTAATTAAGTGCCTACCATCCCTGTCCTAATGTTCCCATTATTTGTATTCATTTTATGTATTCAATTCTTGCTTATATTTATATATATATTATCTAATGCGTACTTGACAAATAAATAAAATAAACTCAGACAGAGGAGGTACTGCTATTTCTGTGTTGGAAAAAGTTGGAAGTCATCTTTGTTACATTAGTTTTACATATTTTTGTCACTTTTTAACTTTATCCCTTTTCCTTTGCCTCTTTATGTTCATTTATATATATATTTAATTTAATGGAAATATTTGTTTATAAAAATCTATCCTTGAATACTTCATAAAATATTCTATTTAATTTTTAAAAAGGGCTTGGTAGAATATGACACCACCCAAATGTCCTGTCTCACCCATTCACAGTGGTTCTTCTCTCTAATCTCAGCCATCCATTCCTGCAACTATCACACCAGCCTTCTTTTGAATGAATATTAAATGCTCTACACCAATCCTTTTATCAGTTGCCCCTGGCTCCAGGCAACATGTTTTTTAACACCACAACCCATGCATAATTTTAAAGGTGTTGCTAGGCATGTAGAACAAGCAAAGCAGAAGCCTTTTGTTTGTCCTGTCATGCTCAAGACAGCTGTGATTTGGAAAATATCAGATCTGGCCATTCAGCAGGGAGATTCTGCTTTTTAAGAACTGCAGACTCTGGAGCTGCTAATTCAGCTCTCTTCTGACACCTTTCCAACAATCTTATGAACTTGGGATCTAGTTTTACTTTAAAAGTTGGATTTCCAAAAATGAGGGATTGACTCCTTGGAATTTCTATTTCCAAGAAATTCCCAACATAGGTCAAATTAAAAAAAAGGTAAAGATTTTCCCTGTCCAGTCATGTCCAACTCTAGGGGGCAGTGGTCATCTCAGTTTCCTAGCTGAGAGAGCCAGCATTGTCTGAAAACACTTCCATAGCCATGTGACCGGCATGACTACAGTGTATATGCCGAAGATGCAAGGAACACTGCTATCTTCCCGTTGCAGTGGTACCTATTTTTCTACTTGCATTTGTATGCTTTCAAACTCCTAGGTGAGCAGGAGTTGAGGTAGGAGTGAGAGTTCACTCCATCACACAGTACTTAGGTCTCGAACTGCCAACCTTCCAATTGACAAGTCCAGTGTCTTAACTTTTTAAATCTTTCCTGATGAATAAGTCTTGGAAACTCAAAAGCTTACATTCTTTGGTAACATTCTTCAGTTTACACAAAAGTGATTTTTTTCCCCCAACGTAGTTGTTTTTCCTTGTTAATAATTACCGGTATCTCTGAATTTAGAGCCAGCTTGTTTATTACCCAGAAAGAGTTATCAACATGTATGCACCTGATAAAGAATCTAGTAAGGAAGGTTATACCATCTGGTTATGTGTATGAAAACTAGCTCTACAGAATTAATTGCAAGGAGATTTTGCAGAGCATTATCGGCTTAAAGTTGTATCAAGGTGATCTCAAGATGCTATAAATACTCTGAGCCAAGACTGTGAATTTTAAATACCATTCCTAGCTGACTGCTTGCCTGCTGACTGCCCAGGGAACTTCAAATTACAGCTCCAGGACCAAAATAAGATTCTGTCTTAGTTTATTGCCATTCTTGCTCTCATCTTCATTGTGGGGGGGAAAATAAATATGCCATGTTCCAGTCTTGCAGCTCAAAAAAAGAGAGTCAGAATTCATTGGGGTATTTCAGCTTTGGTTTTCTCCTCAGTGCTTCCTTTCTCAATGAATTAGCACTCAACTGGTGAGGGCCATAGAGACCTTTGTTCTCCCTGCCTGCTCTTGCTCATATTGGCAAACAGGATGACTAGAATAGAAATCAGCACGCCATTAATCTAGTTGAATGGATGGTATTGGAACAAAACATTGCAGCCAATGTCACAGCATGGAGTTTTCATCTAAGGATATGCCATTGCATTCTCTTGATTTCTGACTTTTTGTTCCAGTTGATTCTTAATGTCTTCTGACTTCTGAGCATCCTAAGGTTTTCTTAATGCAACCCCTCCTTTAGGACTCCATCCTTGCCTGCAATTTCTTCAAGACTTTTAATTGTGAGGGAGGGAGGGAGGGAGGGAGGGAGGTGGGAGGGAAGGAAGGAAGGAAAGAAGGAAGGAAGGAAGGAAGGAAGGAAGGAAGGAAGGACATGAAACAACTGGTATATTATAAGCTGGTGATACTGGAACAAGGAATCTTGGGTGCCATTGTTAGAAAAGTTTTTAGTTAGGTTGTAGAGGTCAATAAGATCTTGGAATGTCCCAGCAGCTACAATTAAGCCAGATTTCTTTTATCAAGAAAAACTTTAATTGTTTATTTATTATTATTATTTATTATTTATTAAATTTTTATACCGCCCTTCCCCTTTCGGACTCAGGGCAGTGAACAGCCAACTAAAAACATAACATACAAAAGTTAAAATAATTTAAAATGATTTAAATAGAATTTGGCCCAAAATTACAAAAAACAAAACAAAACAAAAAACCAATAAACTATTTACATTTTAATCACAGAACATTGTCTCTTGGTCTTTTATTTATTTCTTAGGTAAATGTGCCTAGAGCATATTCCCTTCTTCTCTCTCTCTCCTCTTTTTCTCCTATGTGTATGACTAAAGGGGGTCATATTTATAGAGTGGCTAAGCCACTCCCACTTCAGTCCCTTAGACAAAATGGAGGGAAAGTATAAACCCAAAACCATCCTTCCAGTATAGGCAGTGTAGTTCAGTGGCACTATTTTAGATTATTATCTGACAGCAATTGATTTTCCATCATAATGGAATTTCCTCTCTCTATTTCTCTATCTCACAAATAGTGAAATGCACCAGCTGCAATGGCAGTGCCATTCTCATGACAGTTTGGGAGGGGGTGGGTGGGTAAACAGAAGACGAGCAGATGGCAAAATTGTTCCTCTTCCTACCCCCTGTGACCTCTTAGTCACCTGCAAGAGCCAGAATAAAGTCCTGGAATTACAACATGTTGAACTCCAGCAGCCTTCACAAAAACACTGGAGATGTCTCTGCTGAGGAAAATAAATCTCAACTTGGCTGCTATTGGGGAGGGGAGGAGAAGGATTTGGAAGGAATGCAATTCCAACTTATGTCCCAAGCCAACTCTTCCTTCTATCACTTGGTAGTAAAGCCCCTCTCCACAACACTTTATATACATATTCCATGAAAGTCATATGGGGATCTAATTTATAGAGTTTTCTACAACATTTTATGAGCAAGTCCTTTGTTAACAAATTGACAGCAGAGCCTTGAAACTTTTGGAAGGAGGAGGCAAATGAGAAGAAGCAACCACTGAAGCAAGCTGGGTTTTATGTCTTTATTGAATATTTAATGGCTTATGAGATGTAAGCAACTTAGAATTATTAAATGTTATAGAGTTATAACTTATAGAGTTATAATTTTGAAAAATGCAATGGGTGTGGGCTGCTTCAGAAGTGACGGTGATAAAACTAGAGGATCATGAATGAACGAGTGCCAAAGGAATTTGGGTTGAATGTAAGGGTGAATTATCGATATGAAAAAATACTTTGAATGGTTTTGTTCCCTAGAAAGAATGAATGAGGTTCAAACCACAAAGAAAACTTGTGAATGGGTTGAGAGGAAGGAGAAAAATGAGAAAATCATTGTGATGGTCACCACACTATAAAAAAGATGTTGAGACTCTAGAAAAAGTGCAGAGAAGAGCAACCAGGATGATTTTATTTTTATTTATTTATTTTTAAATTTATATTTATATGCCGCCCTTCTCTGGAGACTCAGGGTGGCTTACAATGCATTAAGCAATAGCCTTCATACTTTTGTATATTTTATACAAAGTCAGCTTATTGCCCCCACAACCGGGTCCTCATTTTACCCACTTTAGAAAGGATGGAAGGCTGAGTCGACCTTGAGCCTGGTGAGAATTGAACTCGCAGTAATTGCAGGCAGCTGGATGTTAAATGCTGCCTTAGTAGAGGCATTAGCCTCCTACACCACTCAGGCTCCTGAGGGGACTGGAGACTAAAACATATGAAGAACGGTTACATGAACTGGGCATGGCTAGTCTAGTGAAGAGAAGGACCAGGGGAGACATGATAGCAGTGTTCCAATATTTGAGGGGCTGCCACAGAGAGGAGGGGGTCGAGCTGTTTTCCAAAGCACCTGAAGGCCAGACAAGGAATAATGGATGGAAACTGACCAAGGAGAGATTCAACCTAGAAATGAGGAGGAACTTTCTGACAGTGAGAACAATCAACCAATGGAACAGCTTTCCTTCGGAAGTTGTGGGAGCTTCACCACTTGAGACTTTCAAGAAAAGATTGGACTGCCATTTGTCAGAAATGGTATAGGGTTTCCTGCTTGAGTGGAGGGTTGGACTAGATGACCTATAAGGTCCCTTCCAACTCTGTTAATCTGTTAAATGGGGCAGTTGAATTCTTCAAAACAAAAAAGGTGAAAAGTTTAAAGAACAATGAATGATGTTCAGATGTACCGGAAGTAAAGGATGATTTGCCAAGAGAGAAAGGTATGGACATGCATCATGTACAAAGTTTGTATGTGATGTCTATGCTGTGTGATCATGAAGTATGATTCAGAATTGGCTCTTATTCCTTTTCTTTTATCTCTTTTGCTTACTAATCATTACTCCTTTTCTCTTCTTTGCATGGCATTGCTTACCCTAAAGCAGAGATGGGGAAAGATGGTCCCTTTAGGACTTGTGGACTTCGATTCCCAGAATTCCTGAGCCAGCATGGATTAGCTCAGGAATTCTGGGAGTTGAAGTTCATAAGTCATAAAAGGGCCATTGTTCCCTACCCCTGCCCTAAAGGGAAGAGCATAGCAGATATCTAAAAAAAAAAATCTATGTTAGATTTTTATCATTTTAGGTCAGGGGTGTCAAACTTGATTTCATTGAGGGCCGCATCATGGTTGGGCTGGACCTCGGGGGGCTGGCATGGGTGTGGCCAAAGTGGGCATGGACAGCATGACATCACTCATGTCAGGGGGCACCTTTGCTCTGCCAGCAAAAACACGTTACCAAGCTGTTTTTGGCTGCGACGGTATCCTACAACCTTCTGCCAGAGAAAATGGAGCTCGAGAGGGCCACGTGTGGCCCTCACGAGCTCCATTTTCACTGGCAGAAGCACCACAGGCTGGTCCTTTGCTGTTTCCAGGGCGGCCCTGCGGGCCAGATCTAAGCACCCACGGGCTGACCTTGAGTTTGACACCTCTCTTTTAGGTTATTTTGCATATTTAGCACTTCAGTTGTGACTAGAATTTCCATTGCTCAGCAAGGTGGTTGTTAACTGAATTGTGCCCAATTTTATGACTTTTTTTGCCAAGCTGCTAAGTGAATCACCACAGCTGTTTATATTATTTATTGTTTGAACATATTTATAAACTACCAATCTCTCTCATAGACTGACTCTGAAGCAAATTCAGCTTTCCCCATCGACTTTGCTTGTAGGAAGCCAGCTAGGAAGGTTACAAATGGCGATCACAATAGTGTGATGCAGGGGTGGGTTCTACTTACCTTTACTACTGGTTCATAGTGGGGCTGTGCGCACCTGTGAGCGAAGCAAGCGCATAAGCGCAGAAGCGTTTTGATGATGTCGGGGTCGGTGGGTGGAGCTTCCCGCTGGTTTTAATACCGGTTCTATAGAACCAGTGCGAACCGGGGGCAACCCACCACTGCTGTGATGCTATAAACATCATAAATACATGCTGGTTGCCAAGTGCCCAAATTTTGATCACATTACTGCAGGGATACTGCAAAAGTCATATGTGTGAGGAAAAAAATCACATCTTTTACTGCTATTTGAATGGTCACTTCGAATGTCAACTCAAGGCTCATGAATTAATTACGGCATCCGTCGGAACCCTCACAGGTCACATGAATGGTTCTAATTTGAGGACTTCCTGGGTACATATGCTACCTCCTGTGTCAGAATTTACATTTTTTTCTCTGTTGTTTCAGTGTGAATTTGTGACAGAACAAGACTCTGGAGATTACAGATTGGCACGTGTCGTGTGCTATTGAGACATCTCCGTCAAAGCTACATGAAAACTGATATGTTTAAACAAGTGGTGGCTAAATGGTGGAAATAATTATTGCATACTCGGCAACCACTCTCTGTTCCTCAGTAGATATTTGTGATAACAGGGTGAAATGTACAAATTTCCCCCTTGCTAGTGGCATCATACATAGTAATGGGAAAATAATGTTACTGTCAAAGCAGAGCTTATTGGACTCTCCACTATGATAAATTTCTGATAAAATGACCTTTAATAATAACTTGATGGGAAAACTGGTTACAATACTTTAATAAAAATCAGTCTTGAGACATGGTGCTTTAACAGAGATTTCTTGATCCAGATAGGCTACAATAGGTGTGCCACAGAAGAGCTTAATTAAACCAGAACTGACAGAATCTCCAGATGAAGATTCAGGCATTAAAGCAGGGGTGAAATGCTCCCAGTTCGGACCGGATCGCCCGATGTGGTAGCGATGGCAGCTGGTGGTTCGGAGAACCAGTAGCAAAAATCCCTGCCCGCCCCCCCATGCCATGCTGAGCCGTGTGATCATCAGAGGCTTTTTTTTTTTACTTTTAAAAGCATTTTAATCAAACTGAGAACCAATCTTGAAATAACAAGAAATTGCAAAATCCAGTCTGAGTTGGTCACTGGGATTAGAGGTTTATTCTTCCAAGCTTTTGGACTTGTGCTGGAGCCCATCTTCTCTGTACCGGAATATGTGCTTTGGGCTATTCCATGAATCGTATTTATATGGTGCCTTCCTATTGGTTGATTGCTGCATTGATGGCCAGCAATTGGCTGTTCTTTACTTGTACACAGGAAACAGAGATTTGACTAGAAGACTTCCAAGGTCCCTTCCAAATCTGTTATTCTATTATAAATTAGACTCATCATATAGTGAAATCCCAGCCAACTGCTGTTGATTTGAGCCCACTGGAGTCATATGAGTAGGTAGCATGCCAATGTGGGTAAAAATAATATTATAGTAAAGCATGGCTTAAAGGGATGTGAGATCTAGGACATTGCCTCTAATTTTGGTGGTATCATCAAAGGATTTATACAAATCCTCTTTAAAACCATGAAGCCTAGTGAATGCGAAGCGTACTTAGGCAAAACACATTTCCTCTTTTCTGTTTTTAAATTTCTGCCCTATTAAGTTTTATTAAACAACTCTGAGTTCTGAGAAAATTCTTTAGAATTTCTTCTACTTTTTCCTTTCATGGGAACACGGCACTGAGGCAGCCATTTAATTTACTCTACATTTCTGGTTTTGAATAGCAGCAGCCTTCCAACAACTGATAGTGCCTTAGATTTTCTATATGTACTCTACTACTGAAATATGGAGTGTTCCACTTATATGCAGCAAAATATGCGTAATATGACTTTTGCAAGGATTTCGAGATGATTCTTACCATGAGCTGCAGACATGTTTCTTCATTCATTGTTAAGATTGTCTGAAATGAAGCACTTCACCATGAAAGACAATTTCTATGTAGATTGTTTATAACCCTAAAAATATACCAATTTTGCTTAGATTGAAATATGAAAAATTCATACAGAACTATAATAAATGCATTAGCAAAATGTTCTACCTGTAGCAATAAATCATGTCTCTGAGTAAATACTTGAGTGCTTCAGAATCTGTAGAACTATTTATCAACAGCTCAATTACCCTTTTGGAAGGCATACATATAGAAACCTTATTAAATCTGTTCATTGGAAAAATAACATTTTATTAGTGTCAGCCCTTCAAGGTAGGCAAGGTTAAGAAACAGAAGCAGCAAAGTTTCTAGAAATGCTCTTTATTGTTGCAGAATAGGACAAGAAAATATTTTTAAAAAACATTGTATTTTTTAAAGTGAATGAGCAGAAGAAAGATAGGTATAATCTTGATTGATTATAATTATTTATTTATTTACCAAACTTGTATGCTGCCCAACTCGCTGAATCAACTCTAGGTGGCTTGTAAACATTCAATTAGGATGCATTATAAAACATTAAAACAATAAATAAGGAGATTAAATTTAAAATTCAGTTAAAATAAAATAATAATAACAATCCCAAAACAATTGGAGACCGCCTGAACACCATCGGCATTGACAAATTTTCCATCAGTCAATTGCAAAAAATCAGCTTTACTTGGAACAGCTTGCATCCTGTGACACCTATAACACCATCAAACATCCACATCTACCTATCCCAGGTCCTTGGGAAGGACTCAACAGCTGGATAAAAGTGCCAAATCCAGTCTGAACATCTGGTTGACCGTGCGACGAACCATAATCAGAGAATAATAATAAAACAGTAAATGATATAAAGAGCTTTGAAAGCCTGTCTCTCTATCCATCTTACACCACAGAAAATCAAGACAAGTTTTTTTTTCTCCTGCTTTTCTTTTTCCCAGGACCGAGTAAATTTTCAGAAGATCTTTAATAATTCCTTCATTCCTTCTCCTCTAAAGGACAATATCTACATTCTTTCATACCTGATTAAGAAAATGAATAAGCCCTTTACCCAGCAAAGTGTTATTTTATTTTATTTCTGAAGATACTGTACCTACATTTTAAAGAAAATATTTATTTGTAATGTTATATACAAACAGCAGCGTAACTATATAATTATATGTCTATGTTATAAAAATATATAGACATTTAGTATCTAAAAAGGTATATACAGTGAGAAATATAGTGAGTGGACTGACTTTGATCTTTATAAAACGGGTCACCAATCTTTCAGAGCTCAGGGACCATTAAGTTCATAATTTTAAATCCCACGGACCACTAATATGATCTGCCTAATGACCAGCTGGGTGGACGTGGCTAGGTGGTCATGTGACTGGGTGGGCGTGACCAACTCCCCACCTTCCTGCCCGGGCTACTTAGGACCCCAACAAGAAGCAGTTGTTGGAGCTAAGCAGCCACCATGAGAAAGAGTTGGCAAAACAGCTGGCTCAGTTCAAATTGGATTTGACCGAGAAGGAGGCTCAGCAGAAGCACCTCACTCAGGACTATGAGCATAGGCTTTCCAAGCAGAGGGAAGACCTTTGGGAGTGCAAGGCCAGGTACCAGTGCCTGGAGGCTCAGCAGGCTGAGATGGACAGCCAATTCCAGGCCATGATACAGTCTCACTGGAACAAGGCCCTCCAGCTTTTTGCCATCAGTGGCACTTCCTCCAGCCTTCGCCTAAAGGAGGCTGATACCGTGAGGCTGAAACAAACCCAGAGTTGGAATTTCTTCCCCCCTCTGACCCACACAAAAAGACTCCAAAGGGGGAGACTCTCTGCAGCAACACAAACGTTCATTGCACGTATCCATCCCAGGGGCCGTAATTTGAGGACCCCTGATTTAGTACAATATTAAAAATGCAAATAATTTTTTCTGCGGACCACCAAAATTTTCTCATGGACCACCAGTGGTCCACGGACCACCAGTTGGTGACTTCTGTTATAAAACAAATTACAAATATTTATTTACAAATAAAATCAAGATACCAGAAAGACAAGGAAGAATATGGCGTAGAACTAGGATACAACGGGCTTGACAAAATTTTGAGGCGACCAGGAAAAAAGATTTTGTCTAAATTATATAACTAGCTATTAAATGAGGACAGAGTTGAGGATATAACTAAAAATCAAATGAGTGCATGGGAGAAAAATATTGGACACAGCATAAATTTTAATGAATGGGAAGAGGCATGGAATAAAAACTATAAACTGACCAGAGCTACGACATATAAGGAAAATCAAAATGCTCCACAGGTGGTATCTAGCCCTGGCTAGGCTAGCAAAGATGTATTCCAACGTACAACCAAACTGCTGGAAATGTGGCTATGGCCAGGGCACCTTCTTTCACATGTGGTGGACATGCCCTGAAGCGAAAAGATACTGGAGTAGAATTCGGAGATGGTTACAAGAAATAATTGGAGAAGATATTGATTTGACACCGGAAATATTTCTCCTGGGAATAGCAAAGAGGGAGTATGGAAAGAAAAAGATCCACCTATTAATACATAGAACTACAGCTGCTAGACTGGCTTATGCACAATACTGGAAAGAGAAAGCCCTGCCACCAGAAGAACTTATAATTAGGAAAATACTGGAGTGCGCAGAGATGAGTAAACTAACCCATGAAATAAATAATGATGAGAACTCAGATTATTATACTGTGTGGGGAAGGTGGTATGAATGGATGAATGATAAAATAAAAGGAGTAAAAGGTGTGTTAAATAAACAGCAACAATCAGCATAAGTGACACTAGGTATATATCATGTATATATGTATAAACACTGCACATCCGATGTTAATAGAAATGTTATTTTATGTATGTATATAAATTCAAAAAAAAAAAACAAATTTTAGGAGACGAAGGAAAAAAGTGCGGGGAGGCAAATCCTGGAAAATGAAACAATCCTTAAAATGTAACTAAATGACAAAACAAAACAACTAAAAAGGGAGGGAAACCCACACCAAATTTACTTATGAATAGAATAGAATAGAATAGAATAGAATAGAATAGAATAGAATAGAATAGAATAGAATAGAATAGAATAGAATAGAATAGAATAGAATAGAATTCTTTATTGGCCAAGTGTGATTGGACACACAAGGAATTTATCTTGGTGCATACACTCTCAGTGTACATAAAAGAAAAGATATGTTCATCAAGAATCATAAGGTACAACACTTAGTGATAGTTAAGATTACTAATAAGCTATCAAATCATACTAGGAAACAAAAACAATATAATTGATAGATACATGAGTCTGTGTCTCTCTGTTTGTGTGTGTATCAGGCTGTTAAAATTATTTAACTCTCTTCTTGGGTGACCTAAGAAGCTTTCAATCTAAAGCAGATTTAGGGAAAGGACAGAAGAGACACCAAAGATTTATTTATCACACTGTTTATTCCAGGTATTTAATGGCTGCCCCCTTCTATTGAATAACTGCTCCCAAAGAGAAATGGATGCCCTCTCTCATTAAGAGCTTGCTGGTCCAACAGCTCTTTGAGAAATAATGGGACCAGTGTTTTCCTAAAGTAAGATTTTTCTTTAGACATGCATTTGCTTTGTTGTCGCTTGGCACCATGTGGCACCATATGAGATTGTTGTTGTTATTGAGCTTTTGTTTACTGTTTTAATCTTTTTACTCTAATTGGGCATAAAAGCTGCTTAGAGTCTGTTTCCTACAGAAACAGCCTCCAAGCCTGAGTAAATAGATCATGAATAAACTTCTGTTGTAGGCTAGAAGAAAAACCCTGTCTGAGGCACAAATGGAAGCATAGGTCCTCACATCCTTCTCTTTGCATGGCCCGAAGGTGACGTAGCTTATATCTCATCCCCTGATCTGACAGAGCTAGCTTAAAATTGTATCTAGCTACTAGTTTTAAAGAACAGTGGTATTTTCTCTCTTCTCCTGACACAGTTTTGACCTTTGGTATGTTTCACTAAACTGTATTGTTGCTGATATTGCCAGGGGTGGGATCTGTCTAAATCCCGCTGCCCAGCTTAAGGTTGCTGTAGACAGATTCGTCTCTTCGCTGGTTGCTAGGTGGTGCTCAATCTCTCCATTTTGGCTTGGAAGACAGGGAAGACCTGTCCTTTGACTTTTACAGAGGCCTCTCCCTACATAATTTCTGACCAGGGCTTTGTGGAAGTTTGTGCTAGGTCTTAAGGGATTCCTTTACGTGCACAAATTTAACAGACTTTTAGACTTGCTTTTTCAATGTTTCAGTCCTGCCCTGCATAGAAGCGAAATTCAAATCTTAAAAGTCAGATGGGTCTTATCAACTGTGTATTGCTGCCAAGATGTGTGGATCAATTTTTTTCCTCCGTGCTCCTGCCAACAAAAGAGTTCTTGTGGTTGTACTTTCTTGCTGTTTTTTTAAAATAATTTTTATTAAACAGTTTTTTTAAAAAAGGAATTTTTTACAATTTTCTTCTTTTCGACATTTCTTACATATCCATTTTTCTCCCTTACTTCAATTTACCATTTATACATATGATTCTAATATTGATTTATATACATAAAGATAACAATGTACTCAATTTCAATCATACATTCTGTGTCCGTTCCATTTCCACTTCATTTCAACTCCTAAATCTTCCTCATTTACTCTTTCTTTGCCCTTTATACCTCTAACCATTCATACCATTTCTCCTGTACCATGTAGTATTCTGTTTCCTCCTTTTCTTATATTTCTTTTGTGAGCTTGTCCATCTCTGTGCACTCCAAAACTTTTCTAATCAAATTATTTGCTGCTTTTAATAATGCTTTTTATTAGTGTTTTGCCTATTCCTATGTTATTGGGGCGGGGGCAGAAGTTATTCCAGGAGCTACTATCACAGCAGTGGTAGGTTCGGACCGGTTCACAAGAACCAGTAGTAAAACCGGCGGGAGGCTCCGCCCACTGACCCAGATGTCATCATAAGTGATCTGTGCATGCGCAGAAGCTTCTGCGCATGTGCAAAAGAGTGCGCGCGGGCATGATGCGAACCAGTAGTAAAGGTAAGTAGGACCCACCCCTGTATCACAGGTTATGAAATCACTGTTGGATTCCTTAGTCATTCATTGTTACTGACAGCAATTTGCAAAATAAATAAAATTTCACATTGAGGCACTCAGGAGAAACTGTCTTTTTTTTTTGCTTTTGCAGAGAATGAACTTGCATATCACTAGTAAGACTGCACTGTTTATATCAAAACCCATGTTGAAGAGGACAGAATATTTGGAATGGGATTAACTGCAGGAGTACCAATTTACTATGAATATATCCCATTGTTTTCTTTGTACCTACTTGTATAAGTTTTATATTTCGATATGCTCAAATAATTAAATCTATAAAGATTCTATTCTATTCTATTCTATTCTATTCTATTCTATTCTATTCTATTCTATTCTATTCTATTCTATTTCCATTCCATTTCATTACACTTTTAGTTACATAATCAGTTATACAGTAGACCCATCTTGATTTTTTTAAACTCCCTCTCTCCTCTAGATGTGTCTGAATTAATATGCAAAATGGAATACCTCAAAGTTCGGTATTGGGACTGGTGTTTTTAAATTTGTTGTAATTAACTGAGAATTAAGAGGGACTATTAAAGTGGCTAAACCTTCTAATGCTAACAAAGCATTAAGGAATGTAAAACAAACAAAGCTTCAGACTAGAATAAACACATTTAACATAACAAGTGTAGTTCAGTGAAAGCAAGTGCCCAGTGAAATTCATGAGGAAAAAAAATCCAAATTTTACATATATAGTAAGGAAGTCTAATATGGCAATAAGTGAACAAGAAAAAGAACCTTGGGAAACAGATAGCACCATGAAAAAAAATCACCATCATATAGAGTAGAGTAGAGTAGAGTAGAGTAGAGTAGAGTAGAGTAGAGTAGAGTAGAGTAGAACAGAACAGAACAGAACAGAACAGAACAGAATTCTTTATTGGCCAAGTATGATTGGACAAGGAATTTGTCTTAGGTGTATATGCTCTCAGTGTACATAAGGAGAATAAAATACATTCATCAAGAATAAAAAGATACAACACTTAGTATAATATTATATAATATATAATATTTCGGTAACAAAAATGAATTCCACATAGGAACGATTAGAAAAGGGTTTGAAAATAAAAGTGTTGGTGTTTTAACTAAAATCTGAACTTTGTGCATCATCAAAAGCTAAAAATAAACTAAGAGAGAAAAGGATGGGAAAGAGGACAGGGAAATAGCTAAGCACATGATGTACCAGAAGTTACAAGAATATTCATATTTAACTTTCTAATCCTGGCAGTGCATGATGTATGGCCAGCATTAATCTGCTGAGTCACGGAATGTTTTATACAGGGGAAGCTACAATCTATCTTCTCGCTCTAGTCAATAGTCACATTCTCAAAATGCATTGTTGTTAGCCTACTTGGTGATTATTTCTCTCTTCATTCACCACCACCAATAACAATCATACAGAAAAATGCCATGTTTTACTGCTCTAGAATGTCCCAGAGCTATTCCCCATGTTCACATTTCAAGGACTTTTAGTAGGGATTGGGAAAAAAATGAAAACAAGTTAATTTGTCTTTTCTAGTGCTATGCACCTGACAAATATAATCTGCTTTAACAGGTATGGGACAGGACTTCCTTGCTTTTCTAGTCAGATTGCAATCCTATCAGAAGGTCTGTTCATTTTATCAAAAGCCTTTCTGGAAGGGAGCATTTGGTGATCATACTATATTTACAAAATGGCTGCCAGGTATACTTGCTGGTTCACAAAATAGTTGTCCTAACGAAGGTGGCCAGTTGTAAAACTTTCATTTAACTCTCTCCCATTCAGTCTGAGCTTAGTGGCACCCCAAGGCAGGCCTGTGATGGTGATGAGCATTGAGAATTTGCTTGGGGATTTGCTAATTTCTGTTGGAAGAAAAATCCGGTCCGGTACCAAGCCAGGAGAAAGGCACTGGAAATAAAATAGAGGCTGATTGGAAAGAAGGACTCTATTTATTGATGAGCAGAACCAACAACAGCATGTAGTTCTGGGACAGCTGACAAAATGGGGTTGGGATAGATGGGCTTTTGTACATTCTTTGAGGTTTTGTATTTGAAATGCTCCGGGGCTTGTGCAATGTAGTGAGCTTTATGTCTTTTGCTATTCTAACAGTGGTGGGTTAATTCTACTATGTCCTAAAAGTCCTGCCCTGTCCTTCTTAATCCCATCACATGGAGCTGAAGTTGTTTGTTTGTGAATAGATTGGCCCAATCTTTCTTAATGGGCACAAAATATCCATCTCTAAAAATTTCAGGCATCTGCTGGAGGTTGTTTGGGCTGCTTTCTGCTGTTGTTAAGATTTTTCTCCATTTTTCCTTTGGGGAAATATAAAATTCTGCCTCTTAATATTCCCCAAAATATTTCATTCTCGGGGGCGGGGTTTCCTACATTTCCTACTTCATTTTTATTTTAAAGGGATCTTTAAAAAAAGAAATGCATTGAATAAAGAAAAATACCAAGGTGAGATTTTTAGAAAGTACCAAAGTCAAAATAAAGAAAAAGTATTTCAGAGAGTAGCATGAAAACACGCTATTGAAAGTAGCAATATGCTGACTCTGTAAACTGCTTAGAGAGGGCTGTAAAAGCACTGTGAAGCAGTATATAAATCTAAGTGCTATTCTATTGCTATCTTCTTTTTAATTTAAATCTAAATCTGGTTGCTAGTATAATTCTTCTTTAATATCATTTCATTAGGATTATTTTATTTTTTTAGAGAACCTCACTTAACTGCAGTTGCTTAACAACGGTGGTGAAAAAGGACCGTACAATTGGATACAACTCACTTAAGAACCACTTCGTTTAACAACAGAAATTCTGGTTCCTAATTCTGGTTGTAAGTTAAAGACTACCTGTACATTAAAAGTGACCCAGACACATGTCTTAGAAAATTCCACTGCTAAATAGGCATGCAAAGATGCTGCAGTTATGATGTCTACATTGTCATAAGCAAAAGACACAGCAATTTAATTTGTAAAAACCAGGAGAAAAGAGATCATCATTTCCTTTTCGTCCAATAACTGGGCTAACTCAAAGCAACTCTGTAAAAATAAATTGCATTTCTGTTATGCATTTCCTTCCCCATTGTATGTCCACCTACTTCATCAGACAAATTTACAAGAGTTAACTTTGTTAGCTGTTTTGTAGACTGTGGTTGAAGCTAAGTGCAGGAAGGAGTATGTTTGTTTATATGTGGAACTGTTTTCTTTGTCAGACTTTCAGAAGTCTGTACTTATTTCCTGCAAATGGACTCCAAATTAAGATATATCTGACTGTTTATTTAAATCAATAGCGTTTGAATGTAGTTCTGAATCATTATTCCCACATGGCCTATTTTTACATTCTACTGTTTCATATAACACAGCAGCAAGGACAGTCATCAGGAGAATGCAGCCAAACAGCTTTTCATCAGAACAAAAGTGTTTATAAAAACTAAACAAATAAAGAAAACCTGAATGGAATAACTGTTGTTCTGCCAAGATGATCTCTAACTACCCGGATACCTTTTCAACATTGATTTTTCTTTTTCTGTCAAACATTTTTTTTCCTGTCAAACATTTACCTTGTTTATCTTCTAACATTCATAGATCCTCAATTACCTGGTCTTTTTCATGAGCTGTGGGATAAGCCAGGGATGTGTTCACCCAGATTACATGAGTTGTTTCAATTAAGTCAGTTTGGTCCAGTGGTTAAGGTAGGACGCTAGAAAGCAGAAGACCATGAGTTCAAGTCCTGCCTTAGCCATGAAAGCTCAGCTCAATAAATAAATAAATCTGTGTTTATTCATCCTGTGGTTAATTTCTGTGACTGTGCATGGGCTTATTGTTCTTTTTTAAAACAGAATTTTATTATTTTTTTTAAAAAGTTAAAAAGGTTAAAGTATAAAATTACAACCAAAGAGGAAAGGAAGGGAGGAGCACAACCGGAAAAGTTTAAAAGTGACATTAAGAAAACCCACCAAAATAACAAAAGTAATAAAAAAAGATTACTTCCAATTTTCTTCAATATAGATGCAGTCATATAATAAAATACACTCTTGTTTTAGTTTAACAACAAAAAAAACCAACCCTAAAAATATAAATATAGAAACCAAACAATCAAATATCTCTGAGAGAAATGGACAGTTAAGAAATATGAAAAATACATAAATAATTATGGCAACAGTATATGATATAATCTCTTAACCTGAATAAAATATATATTATCAATTCCAAATATACACAATATTTCTATAATTTAAAAAAATTATAACGGAACATCCTCTACTTTCAGATTACAGAAATGCCTGAAAACCTAAGCTAAAAATGTATGATTGCTCTTTTAAATTGTAGGCCACCCAGAGAGATGAGTTGGTCAAATTATTACCAAACGTATTTGTTGCCTGAAATTTTTTTAAAAAATCATTGTTTTTATCAGCCGGGTGTAGTCAGTCTGGACAAACATTCCATGTATAGTTTCCACTGGGCAGGACCATTGGAGAGAAAAGGCAAAAATGAATTAGAATCTGGTTCTATCCAGCAGAGGGCAAGAGTGCAGCTGGATCTCCGGCATACTCTAGGAAACAACCCACTAATTCTGTTTTATGTCTTTCCCTGCCTGTGCGCTTGTGGACGTGGACAGCATGCAATTTCATGTAATGCAAAGAGGCAGATGATCTGAAGGATGTATCTTTTTCATCCCAATAAATCCCAATGCATCTCCATATTTATCTATGAGATGCATTGTTCATCATCTTGTTTAGGTAAGCTTTTTCCTGTCCAGGCAAGCTTCTGTGCTCTGTGAGTTGAGTCTGGTTTGTCTTTGGCCAGAGAAACACAGTTTAAAAATGGTTTTATCATCTTGCCTTTGAAAGTTCTTTATTTTTCTGATTTTAAAAAAAAAACCCATTGAAAGCCATCACGTACTGCTGCTGTTTCTTTTTAAACAGGAAAGTTAAAGCAATGCCCTGCATGTCTCTGTGCACGTAGAAAATCTCCACAAAAATTGGGGAGATTTTAAATTTTCAGACAATGCCTTTCCAAATCAAAGGTCATTGTTGCTTCTAATAATGGAGATTCACTTTTTTGTTATGTTGGAATAGTTTATTTCTTACCGCAGGGATGTGAATCATTCAAATTTCTTTTGGGTTTCAGGTTCAAAGACAGAGAAGCTTAATTCACATTTGAGATTTAAAAGCAACAAAATTGATTCAATTCCAATTAAAGTGAGGTTTAAGGTTCAGTTCGATAAATGATTCAGCTATAGACTGTAATGAGGAAGTATCAACATCCTTCAAGTGCTTCCTTTTTAGTCGAATATGACCAAAACATCAAAGGTGGTAGATCCTTTAGACGGGCATCAAATCTGCCAAGTTGAGGCTGAAAAGCTTCAAGAGTTTTACTAAAATAATTTTATGAAATGTTTCCTCAGTACCACTTTTAAGGCATTAAGGAATGAAGAGAGGCGTCTTCAATTGTCCATCAAAAGGCCTTTGGAGGAATTGTGTTGAAATAACTGCAAACACTCAAGAGCCTGGTGGCGCAGCAGACTAAAGCACTGTTATTAACTTCAGCTGCCTGCAATTACTGCAAGTTCAAATCTCACCAGGCTCAAGGTTGACTCAGCCTTCCATCCTTTCTAAGGTAGGTAAAATGAGGACCCAGATTGTGGAGGCAATAAGCTGACTTTGTATAAATATACAAAAGTATGAAAGCTATTGCTTAACGCATTGTAAGCTGCCCTGAGTCTCCGAAGAAGGGCGGCATATAAATCCAATAAAAAAATAATAATAATAATGTCCTACTCCAACTGAAAAATAAAACAAACTTTCAAACACCTTTTAAGAGCTAAGCGCTAGTAAAGATGAAAGAGTTTACCACTTCTTGACAGATGCTTTTCCAGATTGTTCTTCTTGTTGGCAACAAGTAGCTTACAGTCTTATTGGTGAGATGGGTAGCATATAAATTTAATAAATAAATATAAATAAATAAATAGCCAGTTACTTACCTCTTCACTAGACAGTGCATCACATTCAGTTCCTGTTTATGGAAAGAAAACAATATTAGAGGCTCTATGAAGCCAGAAAGCACCAAAAAACCTATCAAATCTCTAGATCACCTTTAAATCCTGTGTTGCTGTAGCACACAGGTGTCAAACTCAATCGTGTCACGTGATGTATTGTGATGTTTTTTACCTTTACGGAGCCGGGGTGGGTGTGGCCTGCATGTGACACCCACAGGCCGCCAGTTTGACAGACCTGCTCTAGCAGTTCTTCCTCTATGGTATTGCTTGCCTGCCCATCACTCACTGTTTCTCAACCTTGGTGACTTTAAGATGTGTGGACTTTAACTTCCAGAATTCCCCAGCCAGCTTTGGTTGAGAATCATTGTTCTAGAATCTAGATGCTTGTTTTGGCACTTCAATAATTTTTAAGTCTCACAACCACGTCAAATTTTTCGCTTGGTCTTTTTAGTCACCATCTGTTTCTTTTTTTCTGATTTGTATTCAGTTTTTAATACTTAAAGTCTGCCAGATGCCTAGAGTCCAGCTGGCTTCAGGCAGTCAGATAAATGTCATACATATATAGTGATTCAAATGCATTTAATTCATTATGACAATGTAGAGCAACTCAGAGATTGGCTCTGACATTTTTGTTTGAAGAAATGATTCAACTGAATCTCCTACAAATTGAATAATCCCTTTGGACTTGTGTATAACCCTTTAAAGATCCCTTATTGAGTAGCGAGTGGATTGTCCAGGAATGAAAAGCTATGGCCGTTCAGGTGGTGTTGACTCATAGCTTCTACCATCCATTGGACTGTTAGAATTTGGAATGTTGTAAATTGTCTAATCTCTCAGCTGTGTCTTTTCTTGGCATGCTGTAGATGCTGATCCCAGGAAAAGACAGGTCTGGTTTTAAGATGATCCTGACACATGCTGCTTGTAGGTTCACAATGCTCCATATCACTGTTTGCTTTTCAAATCTGGATCTCTGTATTGTCCTACTACATAGTGAAGATTTCCTGTGAAGAATATCATGCAAAGACCTACCTACATTACTGATCACATATATCAGTGATGGCTAACCTTTTTGCCGTCACGTGCCAAAAGGGGGAAGGGGCGCAGGGGGGGGTCACACCCGTGCGTGCCCACACCCGTAATTCAATGCCCCCACGTGCATGCGTGCGCGATCCCCCACGCGCTCCCCCCACCTTTGACCCGCAATGGCAAAAAGGTTACTGGTGGGCCCAGTAGGCCTGTTTTTCACACTTCCCAGGCTCCAGAGGCTTTCTTGGAGCCTGGGGAGGTGAAAATGGCCTCCCTCACCCTCATGGAGGCCCTCTGGAGGCCGGAAATGGCAGTTTCCCAACTTCCGGTCGGCCCAGAAGGCCCAAAAATCAGCTGGCCGGCACACGGATGCGTGCTGGAGCTGAGCTAGGACAATGTTCGCGTGCCCACAGATATGGCTCCACGTGCCACCTGTGGCATGCGTGCCATAGGTTCTCCATCACGGACATATATTAATAGGTATCTCAGACTGCTTCATCAACTCTGTCATACAACAGCAATAGCACTTAGACTTATATACTATTTCACCGTGCTTTACAGCTCTCTGTAAGCAGTTTACAAGGTCAGCCTATTGCCCCCAATAATCTGGCTTCTCATTTTACCGACCTGGAAGGATGGAAGGCAGAGTCAACCTTGAGCCAGTGAGACTCGAACTGCCAAGCTTTAAGTTCAGCTTGTGTCCAATTAATAATTCCAGTAGTGCATCATATTACTGACACAATGTCCACACTCCCAATGTGCTCTGAATTGTATATGTGAGTTTACACTATACTTGGACATGACTTAAGCATGTTTGTGCATATTCATAGGCAAGGTCTATTTTTTTTAAAAAAATAAGACTAATTATGACAATAACAAAAACCATGTGACATGCTTGATGTACTGATAGACTATGTTGTGATACATATCTCCTTTTATTTTCCCCCCTCTCCTTTTACAGACAAGACCAAAAAAAACACAATGGTGATTTAAAAAAGAAAGAAAGAAAGAAACATCTGCTGAAAATTTTCCTCTCTAGAATTTTAGGAATGTATTATAACTTAAATGTTTCTTGCCCCTGTCACGAATAATACAGATCACATCTTTTAGAAAGGGAGGGCCTTCATTAAGCCAATGTTCCCATGAACTATCCTGTAACTACTCTGGGACAACCTAAGTACATGCCAGCATTGAGAAGAATTACAGACAAGCATATTAGAAACAGAATAGCTGTTGGCATCCTTGTCCTGTTATCCTAACTCAGTAACAAAAGTTTAGCTGTCTACTGAGGTTTTTTCTTGGATGGGGGAGAGATGAGGTCATATTTGAAAATGAAAGTTTACCATATTGCATAACAATAGCAATAACACTTATAAAAATCAAATAAACAAACAAATAAACATAAACATAAACTTATATACTACTTCACAGTGCTTTATAGCCCTCACTAAGTGGTTTACAGAGTCAGCATATTGTCCCACTGGTGAAAACTAAAATTTGTTACTACTGGTTCTGTAGGCATGGCTTGGGTGTGGTGGTGGTAATGTGACTAGGTGGACGTGGCCATTTTTTTTTTACTTTAAAACCATTTTTTCTACAACTTCTTCAGCAAACAGGTTGTAAAAAACATGCTTTCAAAAGGCTCTGAGGATCCCAGCTGAGTTGCCTGATCGGCAGAGACTTTTTTTCTTTTAAATGCCTCTGACGATCAGGCAACTCAGCTTGAATCATCAGAGGCATTTAAAAGAAAAAAAGGGTTTTTTCTTTTAAAAGCCTTTGAGGATCCCAGCTGAGCCGCGCGATCATCAGAGGCTTTCTTTTTTACTTTTAAAAGCATTTTTTTGGCCGAAGAGGTTGTAGAAAAAATGCTTTTAAAAGGAAAAAAAAAGCCTCTGATGATTGTGCGGTTCAGCTGGGCATGGGGGGGGGGGGGGGCAGGGATTTTTGCTACCAGTTCTCCGAACCACCCGCCTCCATCCCTACCGGATCGGGCGATCCGGTCCGAACTGGGAGCATTTCACCCCTGTATTGCCCCCAACAATCTAGGTCCTCATTTTACCCACCTCAAAAGGATGGAAGGCTGAGTCAACCTTGAGCCACTAGGAATCGAACTCCTGGAGTGAGCAGTGAGTTAGCATGCAATACTGCACCACGGCTCTTATAGCTTTTGGTAAAGGAAACCTCCACATGGAACACTAAAGTCTTGTGTTTCTTGTTACAAAGCAATGTAAAAAATGTCATTACAAATTTTGAGATGAAAATACCTGATTAGGCTTGCAAAAATGTAATTTTACTCAGTATTGGGTCTTTGCAAATCCTTCACAGGGACAATTTTGAAAACTGTGGGGGCATGTTTGAAGTCTTTCTTTTCAAATTGTCCAATCAGACACGTCTTGTTCCAGTCTTTGTCAGATGAAGCTTTTTGTGGCTGTTTCCACATATGTGTGCACCAGAAAAGTGAAGTATCTGTGCATAATAGGCAGTAGATTCAAAAAGATTTAGGCTAGAGAACTGGGAAGAAACAAATAGAAGGAAATTTAACAGGGGGGAAGAGTAAAGTCATACATCTAAGTAAAAGAAGAAAAAAAGGATGTACAGAATGGGAGAACTCTGGCTCAAGAGCAGTACATGTGAGAAGAATTTGGGTATACTGCTAATGTTTGACTTATAATAGTTTGCTTAGTGACTATTCAAAGTTACAACACTAAAAAAGTGGCTTATGTCCATTTTGCACACTTACGACCACTGCAGCATCCTTGTGGTCATGCAATTTACATTCAGATACTTGATAACTTTATTGTTAATACCACTTTATAATGCCTTGGTAAGGCCACATTTGGAATATTGCATTCAGTTTTGGTCGCCACAATGTAAAAAAGATGTGGAGACTCTAGAAAGAGTGCAGAGAAGAGCAACAAAGATGATTAGGAGACTGGAGGCTAAGGCATATGAAGAACGGTTGCAGGAACTGGGTATGTCTAGTTTAATGAAAAGAAGGGGGAGACATGATAGCAGTGTTCCAATATCTCAGGGGCTGCCACAAAGAAGAGGGAGTCAAGCTATTCTCCAAAGCATCAGAGGGCAGGACAAGAAGCAATGGGTGGAAACTAATCAAGGAGAGAAGCAACTTAGAACTAAGGAGAAATTTCCTGACAGAACAATTAATCAGTGGAACAACTTGCCTCCAGAAGTTGTGAATGCTCCAACACTGGAAATTTTTAAGAAGATGTGGTATAACCATTTGTCTGAAGTGGTGTAGAGTTTCCTGCCTGGGCAGGGAGTTGGACTAGAAGACCTCCAAGGTCCCTTCCATCTCTGTTATTCTAGTCTATTCTAATAACTAACTCACATTTATAATAATTGCAGTGTCCCAGGGTTGTGTGATCACCTTTTGCAACTTTCTAACAAGCAAAGTCAGTGGAGAAATCAGATTCACTTAACAACTGTGTTACTTATTTAACAACTGCCGTGATTCACTTCATAAATGTGGCAAGAAACGTCGTAAAATGGGGCAAAACTCACTTACAAAATCTCTCACTTAGCAACAGAAATGTTGAGCTCAGTTTTAGGACTGAGGACTAGCTGTAGTAGTAGATCACAAACTCAACATGTCCCATCAATGTAATGCCGCTGAAAAGAAGACCAATGACATCTTGAGGAGGGTTAAGAGGAGCATAGAGTCCAAATCACAGGCGGTAAATATTCCACTCCACTCTTCTTTGTTTAGGACTCATTTGGAGCATTGTGTCCAATTCTGCATATCTCAGTTTACAAAAGCATTGATAAACAGAAGGAAGTCCTGAGAAAGGCTACATAGATGGTGGAGGGTCTAGAATACCAAGTCCTATAAGAATTGGTTTTAAAAAATCTAGATATGGTTAGTTTACAGAATAGAAAATTGAAAGGAGATGTGATAACTGGATTCGGACTTATTCTCACTTGCTCCAGAGGGTAAGACTAGAACTGATGGGTTGAAATTCAAGAATGTAGATACAGATCAGACATTAGGAAGAACTTCTTGATAGGTTACCACATGGAGTGATTTCTTCCCCTGAAGGTTTTGAAGCAGAATCTGGATAATTATCAAGTGGAGATCGTGAATCCTGTAATGAGAAGGGGTGGACTTCATGATATCTCAGCTCCCTTCCAACTCTAGGATTCTATGGATTGGACATAGCTGGGAGCACTTTCTGTTATGTCCTTATAAGGACATCCGGCCGGGGATTGGTTAATCCTCC
>WNWU01000011.1:11679576-11714166 GCA_012654045.1 Ptyas mucosa | reverse complement strand
AGGAAGGAAGGAAGGAAGGAAGGAAGGAAGGAAGGAAGGAAGGAAGGAAGGAAGGAAGGAAGGAAACTTTACAGTGGAGAGAAAATCCAAGTCCCGTTATAAGTGCCACGGTGGCGCAGTGGTTAGAGTGCAGTACTGCAGGCTACTTCTGCTGATCACTGACTGCCAGCAGTTTGGCAGTTCGAATCTCACCAGGCTCAACGTTGACTCAGCCTTCCATCCTTCCAAGATGAGTAAAATGAGGACTCAGATTCTTGGGGGCAATTATGCTGACTCTATAAACTGCTTAGAGAAGGCTGTAAAGCACTATGAAGCGGTATATAAGTCTAAGTACTATTGCTATTACCAAGGAGTGAATGATTTCAGAATGATGACCAAAAGACTGAGAGAAGGAGGTTTTTCAGGAAAAGGAGAGACAAGGGAGAAAGTGAACTTGATGGCAAGGAAAAAGAAAAGGAAGCCGTTGCTTAAAAGAATATAGAATATTCTTTATTGGCCAAGTGTGATTGTCTTGAAAAACTAATGGGTAGGCTGAAGATCACCAGAAAATCCAGGTGGTAGGCTAGACAGGAAAGTTTTAAAAAAAAATCTCTAAGAAGTTAACAGTTATGTGTAGTTTTGCCATAATGATTATATGAACAATCTGAGGACCCAGATTGTTGGAGGCAATATGTTATTTAGTATACTGTCTTTGGTGTAAGCCGCCCAGAGTCCTCGGAGAGTGGGCAGCATTGAAATATGAATAATAAAATAAAAATAAAATATCCATGAAATTGCCAAGATTTGGCCTTGGCTATGTCTTCAGGATATAGTCAACACAAATAAGGATGGAGGTGAGATGCTTACAATGCATATGAAAAATGAACAGCCATTTTTACAGCCACTATCTTGGCTTGTTTTGACCATATCTTGTGGACATCCTTCAGCTTGTCTCAAGTGATGGTCCTTCCTTTTATAGTTCAAGAATGGTAGGAGGGAGGGAGGGAGGGGGGAGGGAGGGAGAGAGAGGGGGGGAGTACAGTTTCTGTGTATCAAAGCCAACATAGTTTGATGTCTTTGTCTTCATATAATAAATACAATATAATCAAATATAATTAAGTATAATTAAGTTTAAAAACACTAAACCAGAACATTTTTAATTAGGGTTTATTGCAAAACCATAATGACCCAATTTATACATAATACATGGCATAGCAGCTGAATTCTCTCATTATTCTAAGCCCCAAACAAGCAGTACACATTATGGTTTAACATGATAAATGAACACCACCTATAAGTGCTTCCCATATATTTTAAAATATGGGGTGTGAATGTTTTTATAATTACAATTGCCTCCCTTCTTCCGTACACCCTGCTCTGTTGACTTGCTTTTTCTTAATAATCCTGACAATATGAATATTTCAGTGCAGTAGCCCAGAACTAGGCCAAATTAATTACTGCCACGTGAACATTTTAAATAGATTGATCCCAGGACTTTAACTCTAGAATCAAAGGCAAAGCTGGGATTGAGTTACAGGATGAACGTGTATCGTGGGCTGTGTGGGATATGAATCCGCAAAAGATCAGGGAACAGCATGAAACAATTCAAAGTCCATTTCAGGAAACATTATCCTTTGGTAACTAAGGCCGCAGCCCAGCAATAATTTTTTAAGAAAACCAAGAGTGTTCTGGTTTCCATCAGAAGCAACTCTATAACCCATATTTCCACTTTATGCTTTAGAAAAAGGGTCAAACGGCAAAAGAAGAGAAAACGCAGAGAAGGGCTGGATGGATCCAGCTCTGAAGGATGTTTCCTCTGGATATCTATGGCATGTCAACATTTATTGAAAGCGGTGAATTTCAAACTCCATGCATGTGCTTCCCACTTAAAATTAAACAATAAGGCTGGAGCTTTTATACTGCAGAGCATCGCTCTGCCTGCTGTCATTCCCATATAATCAATGTCCATAAAAGAAGATAATGTGTCATTTTTATTATTTATTCATGCACTTCTTTTCTTGCAATGAGGCCTGAAATTAAGCTTTTTGGGGTCCTAGGGATTCCAGTCAGGGAGATTTACTCAGCAACCTTGTAGAGGCCTATTCAGAAGAAAGTTTGATTGATTCCAATGAGCTTATTTGCAGGTGAGCAAATAAGCAGGTGAGCAAAATTTTGTAGCTTGACTCCCTAGATTAATTCATCGCTGAAACCAACAGCATTTAACGTGTTTCCACTTGGCTGGTGGAGTTCCTTGGTTTGAAACGAGCTCCATTATCACCAGATTCCTCCTGACCTTGCAAGGGATTCTTCAAGGCTAGGCCTAGAATGAGCTAGTCTGCCAAAGCTTGGGCACAAATGCAGTTTTTGTGTGTTTGCAACCCTTTCTATGATAGGGTCCCTTTGGCAAACTACCCTGCTGCTGATTGAGGTTCTCCGTCGTTTTTCTTCACTAGTTCTGAGTATAGGTTTGGATACAGATCTCTTCAGGAGTTGACTGTTTTCAACAAATATTGTGAGGCAGGGGTGGGTTCTACCAGTGGTGAAATGTAAAATTAGTTACTACCGGTTCTGTGGGTGTGGTTTGGGGGTGGGATAATGTGACTGGGTGGGCGTGGTCAACTTTTTTTCCCCACTTTTAAAAGCATTTTTTCTACAACATCTTTGACCTTTGAAGAGGTTGCAGAAAAAAATGCTTTTAAAAGCCTCTGATGATCAGGCAACTCAGCTGGGATCGTCAGAGGCTTTTAAAAGCATATTTTTCTGCAACCTCTTCAGTCGAAGAGGTTGTCTTCAGTCGAAGAGGTTGTAGAAAAAATGCTTTTAAAAGCCTCTGATGATCCCAGCTGAGCTGCATGATCATCAGAGACTTTTTTTGAACTTTTAAAAGCATTTTTTGGGCCAAAGAGGTTGTAGAAAAAATGCTTTTAAAAGTAAAAAAAAAAAAAGCCTCTGATGATCGCGTGGCTCAGCTGGGCATGGGGAGGGGGGCGCAGAGATTTTTGCTACCGGTTCTCCAAACCACCACCTGCCATTGCTACCAGATTGGGTGATCTGGTCCGAACCGGGAGCATTTCACCCCGGGTTCTACTTACCTTTACTACCAATTCGCAACGGAGCCATGCACGCACACTTGCTTCACTCACACGCTCGCTCTTCTGAGCATGTACAGAAGCATTCTGATGATGTCGGGGTCAGTGGGTGGAGCCTCCCACCAGTTTTACTACCAGTTCTATAGAACTGGTCCAAACCGGGGGCAACCCACCACTGTTGTGAGGGGAACTACAGGTAGTCCTCAATTTACCACAGTTCATTTAGTGACTGTTTGAGGTTACAACGGCACTGAAAAAATTTGACTTACGACCGATTTTCACACTTACAACTGTTGCAGCATCCCTACAGTGACGTGATCAAAATTTGGATGCTTGGCAATCTATATATATAAAAATGGCTCTGTGTGTGCATGTGTGTGTATGTTCCAGCATAACTCTGGAATGCCTCAAGCAATTTCAACCAAACTTGATACACAGATGACTTACTCTCTGGAAAGAAAACTGTGGGGGTGAGACAACTCTAACATCCCTCGGGGTGTGTAAGATACATCCTGTTGTGCCTTAAAATGGCTTTTACTGTACAGCACAGTAGAGTTGCCATGGTAACGGCTTCACGATACTCCACAACGGGGCTCCCTCTGGTAAGGGGGAAAATCATGCATATATTGTGGACAAGAAGCTACTTCTAAATCAAAATCAGAAAAAAGCATACCAAATGATCATGGATCAGCTAGCAAAACAACATGGTATCATTTTACTTGACGCTTCTGGGGGCACATGGAAAACATTTTTAACTAATTTAATTCTTGCTGAAGTTGCTCTTCCTGTCTAATACAGGATTGGGATAAATAAATACCCGGGTAATGCCGGGTTTTCAGCTAGTTGACTCATATTTATGACAATTGCAGTGTCTTAAGATCATGTGATTCCCCCTTTGCAACCTTCTGACAAGTAATGGGGAAGCCAGATTCGCTTAACACCCGAGTTACCAACTTTTAACAACTGCAGTGATTCACTTAACTACCGTGACAAGAAAGGTCGTAAAATGGGGCCAAATTCACCTAACAAATATCTTGCTTAGCAACATAAATTTTGGGCTCCCTTGTGATCGTAAGTCGAGGACTACCTGTAT
Organism: Ptyas mucosa; assembly: GCA_012654045.1. Lineage (NCBI taxonomy): Eukaryota > Metazoa > Chordata > Lepidosauria > Squamata > Colubridae > Ptyas > Ptyas mucosa. The sequence goes on along the minus strand of WNWU01000011.1, from coordinate 11,710,005 downwards.
TCTCCTTCTGAAGAATAAACTTTATCATTTGGGTTTTGATTATAGCCTTAGAACTCCAGATGATCAAAGACGTGTCTTTTACGTGCTATGGGGAATTTATTTATTTTATTTATGTATGTATTTATTAGTTTGTCAAACATGTACTAGATAGCAGGTATAAATATGAACATGGACATGAACGAAGGAAATGAATACAAATAAATGGGGACAGGAATGTACAGGAAGTCTTTGACTTACAACCATTCGCTTAGAGATTGTTCAAAATTACCACAACACTGAAAAAAGGGACTTATGACCAATACCCACACTTATGACCATTGCAGCATCCCAATGATCATATGATCAAAGTACAGGCAACCAGCATATATTTATGATGGTTGCAGCACTCCGAGTCATGCGATCACTGTTTGCAAATTTCCCAGAGGGCTTCTGACAAGCAAAGTCAATGGGGGAAGCTGGATTCATTTAACAACCGCATAATGCACTTAACCAATGCAGTTTCACTTAACAACGCTGGCCAAAAAAAAAAAATCAGGTGCAACTCACTTCACAACCATTTTGCTTTGGAAAATTCTGTTCCCAGTTGTGGTCGTAAATCAAAGACTACCTGTATAGCAGTTAACAGCAGGTTTCCCAAACTTGGGAGTTTTCAGATACCTCGGGCTTCAGTTCTCATATTCTCATTCAGTCTGGCAGTAGGCTTCGATGCTGCAAAAAATCTTAAGTAGCATTCCTGCTCATTAAGAGGCTCAGGAGTTGCTGCAAACAAATTATTGCCTCCCATCAGAGCAAATTTACCTACATAGCAAATGTGCTCTGAATTAGTTTGTGCTCTGAGCTGATTTGAGACTATTCATTAGGGAAGTAATCCAATGTATACATGTACTACAAGGCATGTTAATGTAGGGACGATCAAGGCTGCTTGCAAATACTGACAATCAAAAGCAAATCTTGTGAAAGTTAACAGACACCTAAATACAGCTATTGAGCCCATGTAGTGAAAGGAAATTTTCCTCTTTTCAGGCATTCCTGAAATTCTCCTAGGATTACCTACATTTGTATATAAGTGTCAACATTCATCCGTTCTTGGTGATTTGCAGTAACATAATATAATGTGGAGGGATTCAATATCTTTTTAAAAAAATGTGAGAAAGTCGAAATGAAGAAATTGCACATCTGGATTGCATGCGCAGACCACAAATGCTACAGCAAGGAAGCATCTAAGAAGCCAATTAATGATTTGCTGGCAATATGCACAGTGTGTAAGGAGTCTGAATGAGAAATAGAGATATTTTATTCATTATTGCCTGGCATAGCAAGTGAATCAAGGACATCATAGGTCAAGTTTGGTTAGAAATGAATGATGAGTCATTTGATTTAGTCCCTAGGCAAAAAGAAAAAAAACCCACATCCAAGGAAGGATTATTAAATTTACTCTTTCGTCTATCAATTCTGTCAGTGAACAATTCTCTTAATTTTTATTGATTTTCACAATGGTATTTTATTAAGGGTGATTGTCAATTTTGCTTACAGCCTAAAATATGCATCTCCTTCCCAACATAACGATTAGTGCCCATGACAACATTTAAATTATGCAAAAGTTTGTTAATATACAAAACTGTGCAAATGAAAGGGAAGTGAAACAGAATATTAACTGAAAATTGGTAAAGCAAATGAAGAAAATCTGTCTGCCCAGGTGTTGCAAAAACATCTGTGTCTGTCTGTCTGACTGTCTGACCTCCCCCTAATTTTACATCCACAACAACTTAAATAGAAGATTGAGCTAAGAAATACTTTGTAGCAGGGATGAAATCCAGCAGTTCTAACAGAGAACTAGAGAACTGGTAGCGAAAATTTCGAGTAGTTCGGTGGGATGGGAATGGAGATTTTGCAGTATCCTTCCCCTGGAGTGGGGTGGGAATGGGGATTTTGCAGTATCCTTCCCCCGGAGTGGGATGGGAATGGAGATTTGGCAGTATCCTTCCCCTGCCACACCCACCAAGCCACGCCCACAGAACCGGTAGGGAAAAATTTTGTATTTCACCCCTGCTTTGTAGTTGGATAACAGATTGAAACTCAGCCACCAAGTTGTAAGCTAACACCTTAATTCTTTCTCTATATTGACTTATTGATATTTTCTATCACCTGATCTGGGACATGTCTTTAAAATGCTGTAAGCCTTCCATCATATTTAAATAGATAAAAACTTGAGCCAAGTTGCTGTTTCCACCATCACATACAGGAAGAGATTAATTCTGACCCAAAGCTTTTCTTGCTGGGTATTAACCCATCAAGTGGAGAAATTAATGGCACGGTGATCCTTTGGAGACTTTTAAATGTCTTTTATTGGCAGTGGAGAAGAAACATCCTAGTCAAGCATGTAAAATACTTCTTTAAACCATCCAAAGGAAAATTCCCATTGGTTGTTGTTTATGTACAATGCTGTGCAATTACTTGTAAAGTCTCAATATGCTGGCTTCAAGGCCAGCAGCAACAATGATGGAGAGTTTTGTTCTTTCAAACGGAGCTTTTAAAACTCAGTTAAAAGAAGAAAGTGTTTCTCCAGCCTTGATGAGTTGAGTTGACCAGGTCAACTTTATAGGAAGGAAGTTTGCAAGCATTCCTGGATCACTGCTTGATTCGGATGAGCATTTTATCACAACTGCCTTGTCAAGCAGTTTAAGCATTATTTTAAAATTTGAAATGCAGAAATACATTCAGCATTAAAATGGATATGTCAAAATGAACAAACGAAACGTTTGAAAGGAATAGCAACATCTGTTCCCTAGGCAGGCGCGATGAAATACAGGCTCTTTGGCAAAACTCAAAGAGTTTTATTGGCTTTTCATCTCGCTTGTCAACTTACAGAGTGCATGAGCCAGTCAGTTTTGCTTTAACCATGATTTGATTATAACCCGTGTTTTATAAACCATGACAATTCAAACAAAAATAATTCCAACCCAACCTATTAGGGTATACAAGTCTGTGAGAATCAAACCTATGACATAATTCATGCAACAGAGTAATGGGGGAGTTCACATAATCCCAAAGGTGCTTTTTCAAGAGGCAACTGGACTTTCTGGTTTTTCTTTGAAGACATTTCACTCCTCATCCAAGAAGCTTCTTCAACTCTCACATAGTACATTAACCATAATGGCTGGGTTATTGGCTGGTTCAGGGTGGAATTCAATTTTTTTTACTACCGGTTCTGTGGGCGTGGCTTGGTGGGCATGGCAGGGGAAGGATATTGCAAAATCCACATTCTTTCCCCACTCCAGGGGAAGGATACTGCAAAATCCCCATTCCCACCCCACTCCTGAGGGAAGGATATTGCAAAATCTGCATTCCCACCCCACTCTGGGGCTAGTCAGAGGTGGTATTTGCCAGTTCTCTGAACTACTCAAAATTTCCCCTACCGGTTCTCCAGAACCTGCTGAATAGCACCCCTGGCCTGGTTTCAAATATCATTTTTGTGTATTTAATTTTCCAGGCAGCACTAATGGGAATAAAGGAAAATTTGTAGCTCAGGGTTGAAATGAGGGGTCCTTGGTATTCTCTGAGATTGGTTATTTTCTTGCTGAGGTTTCATTACTCAAACTAGGTAACCTCATTAATGCTGATAAGGAGTGAAGCATGCTCTCAGTTTTCTGTATATTCTAGTGTCTTGCCCTGTCAGTGTTGGTGGTAATGGTAGAGATTCTTTGATTGGACTGTTTGTTATTATCTTGCTTAGCAAGATAATGTGGGATATTGTTTACTTTTTGATGGTTGGTCTGATGTTAATCTTGGACTTCATCTATGCTCACCTGGATGCTGATTTCTGGTAGGGAGGTGTTTTGGTCTTTGTGTACCCCTTTTGGCTTGTTGATAGTATGCTTTTGCATAGTATGTAGGTATTGTTTATATGTATGGGTCCACTGATGGCTAATTTGTCAGTGTGTCAGGCTAATGACAATTGATGATCTTTTGATTATAGAAAAGCCACCAATCACAGTCAAAGAAGAGTATGGGACTTAAATAAGGAGGCAATGTAAGGACCTCATTAGGGACTGGTTTGTTTGCTTGCTTGCTCCAGAAAGAGGCTTATAGCTGTAAGGCTGATTTAGAGTTGCCCATAACTGCCTATAGCTGTTGCCGCTTACCTATGCTGTGACAGGGTTGATGGGTAAGTCGAGGCTACAGATGGGCCAACATAAACAACTCATGAGTTCCAACTATGCGTTGTGTGGAGGTTCGCACCCTGAGTGCTGATTGGTTGCAACTTCCTGCTTTGAGGCAAGGGAAGGCAAGGCATATTCAAGCAGGGAACATTAAAATTCACTCTTTATTCATATTCAGTGGCCATGATGATTTTAAATGTTGTTTATACACCAAGTCTCTCCCAGTGTTCTAGCACAATCTGGCATGCTTTGGGTCTCTTCTCTCAAACATCTTGCTGGACCCTGGAGTTGTGTCTTCTCTTTGGCCATGCCTATCTTTGGAAGAGCATGCCCAAGAGATCTGGATGGCTCCAACTCTATTAGGCTTTTGTAAGATGTTGAAAACCCGCTATTTCTCTAGACGCGCTGGTGTTGACATGTTATTTTGTGTTTCGGGTTATTGTTTGTTTCTTGTACATCACCCAGAATAACTTTTGTGAGCTGGTTGGCCATATAAATCATATACATACACATATACACCACTCTGTGACAATGGATGCTGGATTAGATAGAGGTTTTGTCTGATTCAGCAGGATTCTTATCTTTTACAGCAATTGTGATGACCCGGGGCAAGACACGGAGACAACACAGCCAGATGGTAGTTCAAACTCCCCTTTATTGCTCCAACTTTCCCCCCAAATGCTCCCACGTTTATGGCAAGTCCCGGAGCAAAGCTCTCACACACATCTCCAGCAGCCTCTGACTGCGAGTAGTCCAGCAAAATGCTGTTAGCACAACGGCTTCAAAGCCGGAACAAGGCAATGAGTTCATGAAGCAAAGGAACAGGGCAATGAGTCCACAAAGCAAAGGAATAAAGCAATGAGTCCATGAAGCAAAGGAACAAGGTAATGAGTCCACAAAGCAAAGGAACAAAGCAGCAATAAAACAAGAAGTCCAGAGAACTCCAGATCCAGCAATGGCATACAAAACTCCATGAATTCAGTGCTTGTTCCCAACAAGCTTGTTCTCGACAAACTCCACACAGCATCTCCTTAAGTCTCAGTCCCCAGGTGTGCCTTGTTAAGAGGGGCGGGGCGTTCTCCTCCCAAGTCGTGAGGTCAGCCTGCGCTATTCCTGCCTCCTCTCCACTCTCTGTGCTCGGGGATCAGGAGGGTATGGTCCTTGCTCATTACCTGAGCTCCATCACTCCTCATCTCCACTGCCTACCCTCTCTTCCCCACTCTCTTGGTCATCCTGTCCCTGTTCCTCCCTGCTGGCATACCATCCCAAACCTCAGGGACCAGAGGCTGCCTAGTTCTGCTCCTCCCCATGTTCCCCCAAAGCCAATGAGGCCACCCCCTTGACCTCCATCGGTCCCAGCTCCAGCTTGTCCTTCTCCGCGGACTCAGGCTCCGACGGGACCATGACACCAACAATCTTAACCACCATATCTGGCTATGGTATCTAAGGATAATAGGATTTATGGCTCATCATATACAGGATTAAGAGACAGAGGAGCATAAGGAATGCTGATCCATATAGAGTGGCTGAGGGTTGGACATGCCTGAATGGCTGATGACAATATGTACAGAGAGGACTGGATGCTGAAAATTAGTATGTACTAGGAAAATAGCTCTGATAAATAAGCTCTTACTACTTTTCCTGAGTTTGCATGAAGACCAGATGAAGCTAGATGTGAACCGGAATTCCGAATTGTGTTAGGAAACTGGTTTGTCATATCAGCCCTTCTTGATGATTTGGACATGGAAGTAAAATAGCTCTCTATGATACCCATGATCTTTTTGAGGGTGAATTGGGGTAATGTACTAGATTACAAATTAACAGAGTTGGAAAGGACCTTGTAGGTCATCTAGTCCAACCCCCCGCCCAAGCAGGAGACCCTACGCCATTTCTGATAAATGGCAGTCCAGTCTTTTCGTGATGGCTTCCAGTGGTGAAGCTCCCACAACTTCCAAACGCAAGCTGTTCCATTGGTTGATTGTTCTCATTGTCTGAAAATTTCTCCTTATTTGTTGCAGCCAGTTTCTGCCATGCTGCAATGTTTGGGGAGGTTTTGATGAAGGCTATGTAGAAGATCATGCTACAGTATTAGTTCAGTTTCACTTACCTTTGCTACCGGTTTGCTTGCGTGTGCGCAGAGCATTTTTGATGATGCCCGGGCAGGTGGCTGGAGCCTCCTGCAGCCACTGCTAGCAATTCGCCCAAACCGGAGCGAACCGGTAGCAACCCACCTCTGTATTGGTTACTTGAGCATACGATACAGTATTCATTCTGTATAATCGAATGCAGCACCAAGCTGAGAGGATTGTGAAAGGATGAATAATGAACTCTCCAAGCTTAGGAGAAAAGCAAAAATCTTGCCTGGTTTATTATCAACTGCTGAGAGAGTTCAATAGCCAGCAGTCTTAAAAAAAAATAAAAATCAAGGGAATTTAAAAAGGCCAGAGGAGTCATCCTAACTTCCTTCCTATCTGTGCTTAATACCTCCGACTGACCAGGAATTTAGAGGGATTAGTTATCATATTGTGGAAATAAGATACCACTGGGCTTAACCCAGCACCGTAGGCTGTTACATAGATCTTTGGAAAGTCTAAGAATATTCAGGCAGCTGTTTCAGCTCCCAGTGACAAGATATTCTGCAGTGGTTACATCTTCCCTTAACAGATTCTAAATTGACAGATTTAGTGACACATAAACAAAATAAAAAATGAATAAAGATGAATTGATTGACTTGATCTAATTCTTTTGCTTGCCAACATCAGTACTTCCAGTACTGGGTTATATTCCTAATTGTAATAAAACATGCATGGCGTTATCATCCAGAATAAATAAAAAATAAAGCTTCACTCAACTGAAAACTGTAAGAGTAAGCATCGAATATAAAGAGTAGATGTAAAATGTAATGTAAAATGTAATGTAGATGGCAGCATTTATACTATCCTGGCACTAAAATGGACTTCTCATGTTATAACGTAGCTAAATCACAATTTATCTCACGTGGAAGATTCTGATATTAGCCACACTTACTAATTCTTCCAACTGAGAACAGCTGGATTCACACATCACACTAAGCTGAAGTATACTACACTGTGGTTATGGTTTGCACATTATAGATTATAATTTAATGATATTGGGACATATGAATTTGGGAAGCCCAAAGGTAGGTTGTAAATCAGTGGTGGGCTCCAAATTTTTTAACAACTGGTTCTCTGCCCTAATGACTGGCTGAATGGGCATGGCTGGGGGTTTCATATGACTGAATGGGCATGGCCAACTCTACATCACTTGTGTGGATGGTACCTGTATGGGACAGGCAGGGTTGGGGAGGGAATCCAGGGGTCTCAGGTGGTGGGGGGCAGGAGGAAAGAAAGATCCAACCTGTTTGTGTGTGTCTGTGCGTATGTGTGTGTGTTTTTGTGTGTGTGAGAGAGAGAGAGAGAGAGAGAGGGAGGGAGAGAGAGAGGGAGAGAGAGAGCATCAAGCTAGACTGGAAAAGTCTACAAGAGGAAAAGTCTGCAAGAGGAAGAGAAGCTGAGTAAGCTGGACCCAGACGCTTCCCGGGTTCCCTCATCCCAGAAGCAGCAACCTCACTCTCTCCCCCCTCTGCTAGCCCCCCTTCTTCGCATTGGATCACCCAGCAGCAGAGATGGAGAGGGAGAAGAGCGCAGCGCCGACTACTAGCAGTGAGAGGAGAATGTCACACAGAAACAGGAGTATACAGAAACGCTGCCCCTTTCTCCCTCTCCCTTTCCTTTGCTGATGATAGTGATCCCATGGGAAGAAGGGGGCTAGCAGAGAGGGGAAGACTGGGAGGCTGCTTCTGGAATGAGGGGACCCGGGACACATCTGGGTCTGCCTCAACCGGCTTCTCTTCCTCACGCAGCCAGCTTTTGGGGGCTGTTTTTGGGCCATTTTCAGGCCATTTTTCAGGCTGTTTTTGGAGCAGAAAATAGCTGGAAAACGGCCTGGAAAATGGCCCAGAAAATGGCCTGGTTTTTGGCCATATTTTTGGCCATTTTCAAGCTGGTTTGGGGCCATTTTCAGGCCGTTTTTTGGCCCAGAAAATGGCTTGAAAACAGCCTGAAAAATGGCCTGAAAAGGACCCAAAATGCGCCCTGTTTGGGGGGCATTTTGGGCCATTCTCAAGCCATTTTGGGGGTCATTTTCAGACCATTTTTGGGCTGATTTTGGCCAGAAAAATGGCCAAAAATCCCAGCCAAAAACGGCCCCAAAAATGGGTGGGCCAGTGGTCTGATTTTCCGATTCTACGAACCGTGCAGAGTCAGAATAACCAGTTCGGGCGAACCAGTCCAAATTGGCAGCGGCCAACCTCTGTTGTAAATGCCCACTTCCTTATTCTTCACCAGTTATTATTTTACCTTGTATGATTGACAATGCCTTGTATAGCTCAATAATTTTGTTTGTGTTAATTCTAAAATGGCAAAATATGACTGAAATCCTACTTTTTAACTTTTTCTCCTTCATCTCCATTCTTATTTTATGTAACACTTCACCTATGGAGAACTTGAAAGCTTGCATCTTCATTTGTGTCTTTAGGATGGGTAAAATAAAATGGATTTTATTTTATGGTGTGTTAAGATTGCTAGCATTTCAGGACTTCAGGTTGACATTGCAGCAAGATCAGACACGAGGAGCGGGTCTCCATGGTCCTGTGCCAAATCCTCCCCATTGGTGGGCTCTAAGAGGAGCCAAAGCCTCCCTGTAGGGGAGGCAAGGCAAAGAGGGGTGCCCTGCATGGTTGCAGACAGTCGCAATGTTCCTGCCTGACCCGGGGTTCTTCTTTTTCTCTCTGCCACAAGGAGAAGAAGCAGCCTAAACATGGCTGCCACAAAGCTAGGACAGGCAAGGAATACCTAAGACTGGTGCTGGAACAGAGTTAGTGAACAGTGATTGGAACTGGGTGAGAAGATTCCTTTTTTTTTTGCATTTAATCCCTAAATTTAAAAGAAAAAAGAAGAAAACCCAGAGAAGAAAAGAGACTCTTAGAATTGCCTTTTTTAAAATGGCAAATAACCGTAGAGAGAAAATCCTAGACCCAAATGAAAGGAACCGAGGGGAGAAAAGCTGAAGATCTTTTAATCAAAGAAAATTGGATTCTAAACTGTGTAGGCGTTGTTATGGAAAGGCATTAAAATATGCTGGAACTATGTACCTGAATTGATTCGAGTATTTAATTTGGTCTCTATAAACTGAATTAATTTTGGATTTTAATTTATTATGTTTGAAATAACGCTGAAACCTCTGTTGATACTGCCATCTACTGGTGAATGGAATATACTACACCAGTACAAATCTAGGAAGATTTTGACAGAAGAAATAAGCAACATCTTTTTGAAGGATTGTGGTGATACTAATTGTCCTATAATTAATTACTTTACTATTGTGATAAGGAAGACTTTTAAGTAAAGTGACTTTTGTTGTGTGGAAACTGTCTGGACTATTTAAATGGAATTGATTACTAACCCTGAGATGTAAATAGCTATGATTATTGAACTCTTTGATGAGCAAAACTGGAACTGAATATATTGTTTGTGGCCCTGACTAAAAGTGGACTTATTAAACTAAAACAAGATGCCTTTTCAGGGGGAAATGAGTGAGATTTCAAGACAAATGCCTTGGATGTTTCAAAGCATCAGGGATACCATGACAAAGAACCAAAGAGAGATAAAAGACTTAATCCAAGGGATAAGTGACAAAGTAGAAAATATGATACAACTAGCAATGAATGATCAAAGAGTGCAGGAAAGAAAGGAGGTGGCGGAATGGAGGAAAAGATAGAAGAGACAAGTCACCAAATAAAACAAGAGGATGAGAAAAACTTTTTGAGAGATATAAAAATTGAATTGCAATTAAAATAATCTGGGAGATATTTCTGCAAGGGATATAGCAATATGGGTGGATTCTCTGGAGATATGGCAGCTTAGGAGAATAGAGATAGGAGAAATATTCAGATGAAATAATGAAGATACAGATGTTGACAGAGATAAAGATCCAAGAGAGGAGTATGGGAGGAAAGCCAAAAAACGAATGAGAATTGAAGTATTAAAACAGGCAAGGGATGATGGTGAGAATAGAGCTTTCCCCCCTCCCCTTTTTTTCCTTCTTTCTTCTTTTTTGTAATATAATGATGGCCTGATTAAAAACTAGAAATAGAGGTAGAAATAAGAATATACACCTTTATGTGAAGGTCTATGTATTAACATAAATATGTGTCTTAACATTAGGATTAGTAAGAGTGATCTGACTAGAAGCCAAAATAGGGGTAGAAACAAGAATTAGGGGAAATATTAGTAGTTATAATTTCTATATAAATTGAAAATAAGTAATAATTAGATGGAAAATTGAGAGGTTGAATGATGGTATTACTATGTATGTTCAAGATCATTAACGTTAGAATGGAACACTGAAATAGAATAACTACTTTAAAATAATCAAGTATACTAATATTAAGATATTATTATATTAATATAAGTTTGATTAATATAATAGACTGTTGTTATTTATATTAATATGAACCATACCCAGAGGCCACACTGTTCATGTACTGATGTTGATATATGTTTAAAAATAAAAACCCAATAAATCTTTGGGGCGGGGGGAAAGATTGCTAGCTTTTCTATTACTTTTCGAATTGTCCAGTGAGTAATTCTGTAAAAAGCCTTGAAGTTAAAAATCAAAGTTCTTAGAAAGAAAACTTCTATTTGCTTTGTGGTTCCGTATAAGTGTGTCTATGGGTGGAGGGAGAGGATCTATTTCAGTGTCGCGTTGTTATAAATCCTGGGCTCGTAAATCAAGCAGTGTTATAAGACTGTGTTCTAGTTATTCATCACCATTCTCCCTTTTCTAAAATTGATCTTTTACGCAGCACCTCTTCGTCTGTATGCTGCCCACATCAAAGCCAGCCTTATTAATGGTGCCACCTTATCTTTTTATTCTTCTCAGCCCACACAATACTCTGCCCCAGAAAGACGGCATGCTTGTATTACACATGTATAACAGAAGTCTGCTAGATAAGTTGCCATGTAGTTGCCAAGAATCAAGACTGGCTCATGATAACATAACAAAACAAAACAACGTAATTAAGAGTAACATTTCTTATGCAATTCAAAGTGTTGTTTTTTGTTTACAAGCCCAGGATAACTCTGTTTGTATATAATAGTTCCCACTTTAAGTGAAAGTTACTCATTCAATACAAGGCAACAGAAAGGATATGCTGTGGTTGCATCTCTTAACATTAGCCCATTCAAGGTGCTCCCTTTCTTTCTTTCTTTCTTTCTTTCTTTCTTTCTTTCTTTCTTTCTTTCTTTCTTTCTTTCTTTCTTTCTTTCTTTCCTTCCTTCCTTCCTTCCTTCCTTCTTCCTTCCTTTCCTTCCTTCCTACCTACCTACCTACCTACACCAAAAAGCAATAGACAAAGAGTAGCTTTTGCACCTGGTCTCACATTTTGTGGTTAAGAAGGAACCTGTCCATTTTCTTCTTTTTTCATAGCTGGTTGGAAACATACCAAGCTTCTGCTGGCATGTGTATCTGGCTCTTGTGAATGTTAAAGATGCATGCCAAACACAAAATGCTTTGGTTTAGATCCTTTTTAAATATGTGTTTCTCCCATAATGATAGTATATGTAAATAAATATTTTTAAATCAATCAGAGTCACCTGGTTGATATGGGCAGCTATAGAAATTGAATGAATGAATGAATGAATGAATGAATGAATGAATGATGAAGCAACCACAAGTATTTTCAGTTTGGGATCATCTTTTTTTTCTATTGGAAAATAAATATGTCATTGAATTCTTACTCGCTGCATAACTGCAGAGTAGTTAGATGGGAAAATTTTGTAAACCATCCAAAGTCACCTATGTGTGAGTTGGGCAGCTATACTAATTTGTTTAATATGCACAAATAAAAATTAATTAAAAAAAGAGGGATACCCAAATTGCACACACAGATTTCAGATATCTAAACTGATGTGGATGCATGATGCCATTTAAAAATAAACACTCAGAAGTCAACAATGATACACAAAAACGCCCCAATCAATGCCATAACACAGCGATCAGCATCCTACTGTTTGCGTGCTAGGAAATAGATTTACTTAAAAGGCACTTCTCTAATGGAGACACGTCGCGTTCACTGTTAATTCTGAGCTACAGTGCAGAGGCACTTCAGCCAGTTTTGAATAATCAAGGTAACGGTTACACAGAGAACTAAATGATAGATCCAGGGAAATAAGGAAAACAGGGAGAGTGGGAAGAGCAGGTTTAAATAAAAACTCAAAGACCAGTGACTCGAGATTGGTTTATTTTGGCACACTTTCCTTTATTGCATTTATGATGAGGTCCACACATAATGGTAAATGTTAAGGATATTCTTGGCTCAGAGCAGAGTACCCTTTGAGTAAATGCATAAAAAGTGACTGGGAGTGGTTGTGAACAATCACAGTCAACATACAAACACACTGAGTTGTTGTAGTATTTTACTTTTAGAAAAAGTAAAGCAAAGTCCAAAAACAATCCAAGTCATACATAGATAAGATGAGAGTTAAAAGATCAATCCAGGGATCTTTCAAGTACAAAGTCTTCTTACCAGTTGTAATCATACACAATAAAACAGTTCTTCCTGAGTTTCAAAACAGGAACAAGTTCAATATCAAAACATTCAATAAATAGTAGAAAACAACATGTAGCTATGATCAAACAGTGATCACGCAGAGAGATCAGGTAGAGAGTTACAGCAAATAAGCAGGTAAAATGGTGTAGTATCCACACAAGACTTCCCTTAAGTACATTGGCTACAGAGCTTAGCCAATCAGGATACAGGATGATGCAATACAGTCTTAAAGCAATATAATACCCTTCTGACTACAAACATACATTGTTGATTTATATATTGCCTGACCAACTGTTTAGACAAATAACCACTTCCTAACAGTAAGGCTTGACTCAGTTGTGTTCTCTATTTTTTCTCTGCATTCCATCACTGCAACAAACCTTTTCATTTTAACTTGGAAAAGTGCAAGTCCTGATCACCTGCAGAACAAGAGAAACAGAGAGACCTCGGCAATGATAGAGTTGGTGTCTCTTTTTCTGTCGCTTTTGATCATATGTGGTTCTGTGCGTAGTTATTATTTTTCATCCTGCTCTTAATCTGAGCATGTCTGCATATCTCATCATGGTCCAGAATTTTTCTACACCCATAATCCAAATGTGCTAGAATTCAATTTTTTGAAAAAGGGGGGTGGGTGTTGGGGGAGGGGAGGAGGAAAGGGGCAACCAAAAATGCGCTAAAGACCTCTGTCAGATTGAACTCATTATGATCCATTGCATCTTTCAAACCAGCAGAATATTTTGATTTCACTTGTTGGCTTGCGGGTTGATGCAGCTTGATACCGTCTGATTCACATTAGCCCGGCTGATGTATGCATAGCATTTGTGTTGTTCACAAAGACCCAAGAGTACACTTTTAATCATCTTCCCATCCACAGCGGTGGGTGTCTGCAGCACTGGGTCAGAATATAAATGTTACTAAATAGAAAGAGGGTTGGCATGAGGGAGATGCATTCTTCAATAATAATTGGTTTAAAGAACTAACAACGGCATCCCTTCTTTTTTGTACATGCAAAAACAGCTTATGCATTATCGAAATCTGTTTTTAGAAGACAATGCAGTGTTTCTGAAGGCAATGCAGATAGCCAGAGAGAAAGAACTTCAGTTGAAATCCCGTTGTAACATATAGGTCAGTGATGGCTAACCTTTTTGCCGTCGCGTGCCAAAAGCGGGGGGAGTGTGGCGAAGTCGCCCACGTGTGTGCCCACACTCATAATTCAATGCGTCCCACCTCTGCGCATGTGCGCCCTCCCCTGCTTTTAGCACGTGATGGCACATTGGGCCCAGTAGGCCCGTTTTTCATCCTCCCCAGGCTCCAGAGGCTTCCTAGGAGCCTGGGGAGGGTGAAAATGGCCTCCCACCTCCCAGAGGCCCTCTGGAGGCCAGAAACAGCCCATTTCCCAACTTCCAGTGGGACTGAAAGGCCCAAAAATCAGCTGGCTGGTGCACACATGCACGCTGGAGCTGAGCTACAGGAACCCTCGCGTGCTCACTGATATGGCTCCGTGTGCCACCTGTGGCACCCGTGCCATAGGTTCACCATCACGGATATAGGTAGTTCTTGACTTACAACTATTTGTTTAGTGAGTGTTCGACATTGGCATTAGCATTGGCATTGGCATCCTTCAGTCTCAAGAGACTATGATATCTTGCTCTGGAAAGAGGTCCTAAAACAGCATCTAGTGTGACTAAAAAGGCCAATTCGAGAGTGGCAATCCCTTCCACACTGTGGGCAGATACATTCTGTCCCCTGCCCAGTGTTCGACAGTAGATCTGAGTGTTTGACGTTACAGCAATGCTAAAAAGGTGACTTACGACCAATCCTCATATTTATCACAGCATTATCAGAATTGGAGTGCTTGACAATTAGCATGTGTCTATGACAGTTTCAGTGTCCTAGGGTCATGTGACCATCATTTATGATCTTCTCAGCTGGCTTCTGACAAGCAAAGTCAATGGAGGAAACTAGTTTTGCTTAACTACTGCATGATTCAATTAACAACTGAAATTATTCACTTAGTAGTCGTGGCAAAAAAAGTAATAAAATTGAGCATGGCTCACATCTTGCTTAGGAATGGAAATTCTGATCCCCATTTTGGTTTTAAGTTGAGGAGTTAAATTATTAGCCTTGGTCAGTGAGTTATATTAACTGCTTTCTAGAACAGCAATCTTAATTCTGGAACTATCATACAGGTGTGATGATGAAATACTAAATATTGAGACCATTGCAGCCTTCCCATCCAGCTTGTCAGAGTTGCTACTGAGTTCTGTCCCACCATCTTCCTGAAGCTCTTCCCCTGCTTCTCTGCACTTGTTCTTCATCTTCATCATTCTGACTCTTGACATGGTTCTGCCAGAGTTATCTCACTCGTTGGTTTTTTGAGTTCTTGTAAGCTCCTGCTTGTGTTGATCAAATGTAGTTGACCTGTTCTTCAATTGCCTTTGATTCTTCCG
Organism: Ptyas mucosa; assembly: GCA_012654045.1. Taxonomy (NCBI): domain Eukaryota; kingdom Metazoa; phylum Chordata; class Lepidosauria; order Squamata; family Colubridae; genus Ptyas; species Ptyas mucosa. The sequence goes on along the minus strand of WNWU01000011.1, from coordinate 11,694,763 downwards.
AGCATTTTGAGATCTTTTTCCAATAACTTTTGCCCTTGTATTATATGTCCAAAATTTCTTGCCATTAGCTTATTAGAGCTTCTGGTGAGCAATCTGCTTTTACTTCATCTAGTGCTGAAGTTTTTGCTTGGAAAATATTCTCAGCCATTTCCTCCACAATTAAAGGCATCCATTTCTCTTCATTCAACCTTTCTGATGGTTCAGCTTTCACAGCCATTTATTTATGACTGAGAAAACAATGTTCTTTGCCACTAGTATTTTTGTAATCTTTATATCTTAGTATCTTGTTTAAATACATCCAAGTCTTTTCTTTCAAGTAGTGAATTTTTCTCCTTCCCACAATTACATTCAATATCCCTTTAATGTTTGAATCTAGGCAGATATAGTTTGTTACTACATCATCTTATCCTCTACCTATTTACATAAGACTACATTACAAACTGGGAGACCATTAGTTCTAATCCCACTTTAGGCATAACGCCTGCTGGGTTACCTTGGGCCAGTCAGTTTCTCTTAGCCCTTTGAAGAAGATAATGGCAAAGCACTTCTAAAAGGAGCTATGGTGGCACAGTGGTTAGAGTGCAGTTCTGCAGGCTACTTTTGCTGACTGACAGCTACCAGCAATTCGGCAGTTTGAATCTCACCAGGCTCAAGGTTGACTCAGCCTTCCATCCTTCCAAGATGGATAAAATGAGGACCCAAAATTGTAGGGGGCAATATGCTGACTCTGTAAACCACTTAGAGGGGGCTGTAGAGCACTGTAAAGCGATATATAAGTCTAAATGCTATTGCGATTGCTAAAAACCGTGTTAAGACAACTGCAAAGACTTGTCCAGGCAACTGAATAAAAAAAGTGTGTGTGTGTGTGTGTGTGTGTGTGTGTGTTCTTTCACTATCAACAAGTGGTTCCTTAAACCTTCTTTCCTTCCAGCCATCAAAATAATATCACCAGAGGTAGTTGATAGATCTTTGTAATTTTAATTCCAATTTCTGTTTTTTCTAGTCCAGTATGTCTCGTGATATAAATGAAACGATAGTTTCCATTCCTGATTAAAAACAATAGCTATCATTTTTAACTACTGTACATCATCTTGTTAGGTGGTTCTGCGGGTATTTTATCACTGTAGCTTTGTTGTAGCAATATTTGCTAGGGCCCATTACCTTCATTTTCTAAAATGTCTAGTTGCAGTACAGTGATCTTTCAAACAAAGATCCTGGACTTGGGGACATTTTTATAGCTCCTCTGTACATTTGCACCATCTCTTCTTTATGTCTTCTTTCTCCAGTTGATCTTTAATTTCTCTGTCTTTTACCGTGCTAAACTTTATGTAAGAGCTTCTCTAGATTTCTGTAATTGTTTAAAATAAAGCTCTTGTCATTTCTACTTAATTATTATTCTCACAGTTTAACTATCATTCTATCACTTCTTTTTCTTTGAAAATAGCACTTAGATTTATACACTGCTTCGTAGTGCTTTACAGCCCTCTCTAAGCATTTTACAGAGTCAGCCTATTGCCCCCCAACAATCTCGATCCTCATTTTACCAACCTCGGAAGGATGAAAAGCTGAATCAACCTTGAGCCCTTGCAAGATCGAACTCCTGGCTGTGGGCAGAGCTAGCCTGCAACACTGCATTCTAACCACTGCGCCTTCATGGCTGGCAGCAGGTAGAAACTCCTAAACTAAATGAGGATGGACCTTGCTAATGATTTGATTCCTCCAGGAAATCTAGCACTGTAAGCTAGACTGGGAAGTTAACAAAAACCCTGAAGGAAGGCAATGTTTGATTGGGCAAAATTTCTTCTAGCTCTATTGCCCTTTGCTTTTCTCCTTTCTTTGGCTATTTTCAACCTATCAGCCATTTCAATTTCTTTTGTTTTGGATTTCAGGTTTCGTTTTTAGTTTATTTCATATTTAATGGTGTTGCAAATTTCAGTCTGTAATTATTCAGGCTTTCTATTTATCAAAATCTAACCTATTAAATCTATTTTTACCTTGATCAAATAATAATATGGAATACTGCTGAGTTGTTTGGTCAGCCTAATTATTTTATTTGCTTTCTTTAGCTTAAGGGTAATTTTCTTTAGTTTAAGGGTAATTTTGGAGGATGTGCAATCCTAGCCACATTCAACACCAGGTCTTTTTATTTTTATTGCAGACAGAATAAAGCTTCTCCATCTTTGCTTGCAGAGTATATAATATATTTGATTTTTATATTGTCCATCACTGATATCCACATATAGAGTTGGCCTTTAGGTTCATGGAGGAAGACATTTTCTGCAAGCATTGTATTTTTTTATTTAATTTATTTAGTTTAGTACAACACTATTAGTATCTCTTCTGCTTTATTTCTTCATCAAGGACAAATTTTCATGCATTTTTTTAAAAAAAAGTTATTTTACTTCCCGTCACTGATAAACATGTTCTTTTTTGGTGTTGTGTTGACTGCTGGGATACAAATTTGTGTTGGAGACTTAAATCCAGTAGGAATTCTTATTAGAAGATACCTTCTAAACAGACTGCTGAAAGAAGACTGTATAATTAAATAATAGGAAATATCATTAAAAATTCAGCAATGTTCATCAAAGAGTTGCCTAGAACGTAAAGTATAGACTTAGTCCACCTGTCAATGAACTCCATTTTATTTGAAGTAAAGGCTATATTTATTAAGACATAGATGAGGATAGAAAGTCTTCACTTCTACCTAAACCACAGGTTGGAGGGAAGGAAGCATGAGGGCGGGAGGTGGTAAGGAGTTCCCTTTATCTTTTAAACACATCATCATCATCATCATCATCATCATCATCATTTAATGACCCCATAATCCCTTGCGGGGTGGAGTCTGGGCAACTGAATGGAGCTAGCAGAGCGTTTAATAGTCAGATGCCCTTCCTGTCTCCTATGTGGAGCTCTGTTGAGCAGATATATTTTCATTGTGCCCGGAGAGAGAAATATCTGCTTCTACCTAGGATCGAACTCACAATCTCCTGATTGTTAGGCGAGAGTTCCACCTCTAGGCCACCACACCACTTCTTTATCTTTTAAACCCATACAGTCATTTAATTGACAATAGGTCAGGTAAGAAAGAGACAAGGGATTGTGTGGGAAGATCCTTCCCATCTATCCCACCATTTGGCCTAGTGATCAAAAAAGTTCCTACTTTGAAAGAGGTAGAGTCATCTCTAACTCTTTACCTGAGCCAAGTCCTGCCTCTGCCATTTTCCTGGGCTGCCATCCCAAGTTTTGTACCTTGGCTGTAATTCCTTGATACAGTCCTAAACTCCAACTTACTACCTTTTGGCTACTCTTTATCTGTTGTCACTTATTCAGCCTTGGCAATGCCACTGAGACCTCTGTAGCAAACTACTTGGAACTGTAATCCTGAAGAAGCTATATTTGCTTTGAGACTTGGCACTGGGGCAGAAACCTTAAGCTTCTCCTTTTTTTCCCAACAAAGGTGTCAAACTCTTATTCTTTTACCAACTTAAAATTTACAAATGAATGGGTTAGCTATTCCTGTAACGTACAATCAGGCATCACATTCTGCAAATCTGAAACTTCTTATTGGAGGATTACCAATGGAGCTGAGAAGAGGAAAAATGAACTTTTGCTCTGCAGTGCTTACTGACAAAATGAGAAATAATTTAACTAGATTATGCAATCTTTTCTTCCTGCAGTGGAATAGGATGATTTGTCAATGACAAACAATGGGTTCTGAAAAGAATAAGACTTATACTCACACACACACACTCACGTATGTATGTATGTATGTATGTATGTATGTATGTATGTATGTATCAGGGATGGGTTCTACTTACCTTTACTACCGGTTCGCAACGGGTGCACAGCATGCGCAGATAATTTATTATGACGTCTGGGCGGGTGAGTGGAGCCTCCTGCCGCTTTTACTACCGGTTCGCAAGAACCAGACAGAACCGGGTGCAACCCACCGTATGTATGTATGTATGTATGTATGTATGTATGTATGTATGTTTAGGTCTCTTTCATGGATGCTTTTTATCATGTGGGATCCATTCTATGACAGCCTTGGTCCACCTGCCATCAGTCCTTCTTGCTATGTGACCAGCCCATTTCCATTTCCACTTCAATTCTTTCTATATAAATATAAATATGTTTGAGTTAGTGTTATAATAAAAGGATTTAAAGAAGAAACTTTTTTTCCCCGTAAGTAAAGTCTAAAAGACGCTGAATGTCTTTTAGTCAAAATGTATCCCTTATTGGTGGGAAATATTGGTGTTGCAATATTTACCCATAGATTAAACATTACCATGTTTGGGGTTTGTTTTTGCAGGTTAGGAAAGCCAGTAATGTGGGATAGAATAGTAGTATTAAAAAAGAAGTGTGGAGAAAATGGAGGCGTTTTCTGGAAGCAAAGCCAAGATTAAGAATAAATTATTGCTTTACACAGCACATAATTAAATATGAATTTGGTATGGCAAAGTGAAATAATGGTCAGCAACAGTGTGATTTATAAAAGGAGTGATATAAATTATATGGAAAACATCGTCTTCAGCAATCAACACCCAGATAAGCAGGGATTAACACCAGAAAAACTTCAAGCAGAAAACAACGCCATAATCAAGAAACTATCAGGAGAAAACTACACCTTTACCGGCAGGGCAAGTTCCTGCATATAAACAAGGAGCAAAGCCCACACTTGATAGCCCACAATGATGTTGCCTAGTTGGATAATAAAATGTTTGTAAGGAAACAAAGAAATTCAAGGAGCGTCAAGAACTCCACAGTCCAATCCTGAGCTACGGTGTGCATAAGAGCACCAGCGTGCCTATCGTCCCTGTCCTAATGTTTCTGTTAATTGTATTCATTTTATGTATTCAATTCATGCTTATACTTATATATATATATATTATCTAATATGTACTCAACAAAATAAATAAAAATAAAAATATATTCTCTTTTGTTGATATGAAGAATAAGACTATCCCTAATCATTACCATATGTCGCAGATCTATGAATGATTGAACTATACATGATTTTTACTTTTTATTTTTCTACAACAATACTATGTGTAAAATTCCTATTAATGTGCAAGATCAGACTACAACTCTTTTTTCAAACACATTAATGCTGCTGCTGTGGTGGATCATCTAACTATAAGTATGTGCATGGATATGGGAATGAATTAAATTTCCCTATAGCAACAGTAGGAATTTCAATGGAAGAAGAATATCACATTTACTTTGAACATTATACTTGGAGAAAATTTGTATGAGGTGCTTTATCATTATTACACAGTCTTGACTGCTAAAACGAATAATCCTTTTTCCAATAAATAAATAAATCCATAAATGCTGGCAATGTAATGAGGCTGGATTGTTTATTTTTTATATATGTGGCAACAATAATTCAAAAATACTGGAATTCATTGTAGAACGGAACATATTCTAAACATTGTAATTCCTTTACAACCTGAGATAATCTTACTAAATTTCACTAAGCCAAATAACCTTTTAAAATATAACTAATTGGCACCGAATATGTCAGAAGTTCTAAGAATTTTATGAGTTAAGATTTTTGATGTCTTCTTTAGAATAATGGCTAACTAAATAAGGCATAGGCCTTGTTTAGAATAACATTTATTCTAAACTATTCTAAACTATTCATAATATTTTTCATTTAAAAAATAAATCTGACATAGTATTTAATTCTAATAGGACGACATGCCATATACAAAATTCATTACTTTTCAGTTAATATCTCATTTTGATTCATAATTTAAATTATTGATTTAATGTATTATTTAGTGTCAATGGTCTTTTTTAATGACTGGAACTGTGTTAATAATTTTTAGCTTCAAGTTTGACATGACATGTGAGTTCTGATTAAAAATGTATATGAAATATCTTATAAGCTTATAATGATTTATTAGACTGTATTAGCTTGATATTTTAGATTTGTTGCTTGTTGATCCATAATTCATTGCATGTAACGGATTTTCTTATTTGTAACCCCTACTTCTTTTATTCCTTCAAAAATGTATGATAATAAAATGGGGGGAAGCATATGCATCATTATGCCAGGCATCAGTAGATGGTGCTATTGAACATCATCTTCCAATTTTTTTCAAAAATGGAAAGGAGGAGATGCTATATTGATAATGATTAGCGGTCCAGGAAAATGTTTTTAAAATGGATACAAATAGAACAAAGAATTTGCTTTTTTCCATTACATTTGGCATGCAGAAGTAGTTTTATTATTTACTTCCCTACAAAGTGTTCTTTAGAACATAAATGAAAATCCCCGGTGTCATAACATTTATAGGATGTATGAAACTTTTGGCTTAATATACCTATTCAAATAAACTCCTGCAAAAGTGATGGCCCTTTCCTGTTCTGTGAATTATGTTTTACTCAATGCTCGGATCTGTAAATTGAGAAAAAGCAGATCTAACTTTTTATATTATATAATCTTCCCTCAGGGAGCACGTTTGGTATATTGGTTACGGTACCAGGCTATAAACCAGGAGACAGTGAGTTCTAGTCCTACCGTAAGCACAAAACCATCTGGGTGGCCTTGGCCAGTGACACTCAGCCCCAGGAAGCATGGAATGACAAAATTGAAGGGACGTAATGCCCAAGTGGTCATCAGTAAATTGACTTGAAGGCACAAAATAATAATAAAAAAGACCCAATACCTCATAGAAATACAAACCCATCTCAGACAAATTTACATGAATCTGATTGCAACAATAAATACAAAAAAACCCCACACGTTAAAACAAGACAAGAATATAGCAAAAATAAAATTATTGCACCAGCCAACATAAAGTAATCTCAACTTTAATCCTAGTATTGTATCAATTATCTCTTCTCTAAGATTAAGATAGATATTTGGCATATATCCTCCATTCCATGCATCACAGTTTACTGACTCAGCAGAGGCATCAGGAGAAAATGGATGATCAGAAGAGTTTAGTAAGCTATAGAACATTCCTATTTAACTCCAAAACTCTATGGGTGGCCTTGGCATACAACTTAGTTGAAAGAAAATGATTGTTCACTGCTGATATCTGCTGTGTAACTTGATGTTTTCAGAGCACAGATCTCAAGACTGAACACTGAAATTCTTGGCATCAACAAACTGAAATAGATTGGAATGAGTCACTTCATGTCATTGGAGCTTCATATTTTTCTATGTAGACAAGGACCAAGAACCATGATGGCAAACTTATGGCATGAGTGTCAGAGATGGCATGCAGAGCCCGCTCTGGCCACCTTTCCAGTTTAGGCACCTGGTGCCAAAAAGGTTTGCCATCACTGACCTAGAAGAAATAGAATAACCATCACAATAAATAAAAGGGTGTCAAGTACCCGACTATAACCCACTAAATAATAGAAGGATCACAGTTCAAATCCAAGACAAATCAGTTAAAATTATGATTAATCAAACTCTTGGTGTTGGTGTGTAAAATGAAGCAGAAGACAATCAAAATTTTTGCCAAGAAAAGTTAGCCTTTGTAACAATGATCCAACAAACTCCAAGGCACTCAACACATGGACATCATTGAATGGACAACATCAACTTAATTATGTATTCTGCAAACAAATATGAGAATATCTATTCTGTCAGCAAGAACAAGATTTGATTGTGACTGAGGTCATGAATGCATTGTTGCAAAATTACAAGTCAAACTTAACGAAAAGAATAAACAGATCAGACCAACAAGACACAGCCTCATCTATAATAAAATGATTATGCAGTGAAAGCATAGAATAGATATAAGATATTAAATTTAATAAAGAGAATGCCTGAAGGACTCTGAACTGATATATATGTGTTTAAAACTGAAGCAAACGAAAATTGAAATGCAAAGAGAAAAAGAGGATGAAATTTTTATTTTCAGAATTTTACAAAGGAAGACCTTAAAAATAGATGATATGCATGAGGGTTTGACCATTGAACTAGAAATGGACTTCTGGAAAGTTAAATAGGCTCCAGAAAATGTTGCTAGTAATAGAGCTACAGAGGCTGAGTAAATAGAAGCTTTCCTATTTGCAGTACCATTTAACATAAGATAACACAGTTAAAATGCTAGTTGTGGTTTCTAAGCATGTTCATAATGACCAAGAGTCTGGAAGAAAATCAAATTATATCTCAATTCCTCTCCTCTGTGAAAAAAAAAGTGCCAAAGACTAAAAAAATAATGACACATTTCTCACATGTAGTGAGATAATGCTCAAGATGTTTGCCATCTGATTTCAACCGTATAGGGAGCTATACCTAATGCAATTAGATAAAGAAGATGGTGGCTTGCCCTGCCAATGTTGGGGGGAGACTCTGTTATTTCACAAAATATGAACAGAGACTTAACCATAGTTCCAACTGAGAAACTGTGAACATCCTAGACAAGTCAAGTCCAAAAATGCTAGATAATTTCTAGAAGCCTGGGACTCTGACAAATTAGTCAACAATAGATGCATAGACATAAAAAAAATCTATCTACTATACAAAAGAGACAATCAACAAGCCAAAAGGAGAACAAAAAGACCAAAACACCTCCCCGCTAGCAATCAGCACCCAGATGAGAATAGATTTACTTCAAGATTAACATCAGGCCAACAATCAAGAAGTAAACAGAAGTAAACAATACCTCAATCAAAGAACTGCCAAACAAGCTAACAATAAACAGCCCAACAAAAGAACCTCCAAGAAGATTCCCACCAACACTGACGGAGCAAGCCACTAGAACAAGGATCGGCAACCTTAACCACTCAAAGAGCCACAAAGGCCCTAACCAGAAGCCCCCGTTCAATTCTGGAGCCGACCGGAAGTCCGGTTCCCCCACCATAGAGTCTCCCCCTAGTGCGGCATCCTTTTTCCTCTACCTGTCCTAACTGAAAGCCCTATCAATTGTGGAGCTGATTGGAAAACCCGCCCCTTGCTGTAGAGTCTGGTGCACCATGCTTTTCCTCCCCATAACCGGAAGCTTCTCTCAAAATTGTAGCAGTGACAGGGAGCCGCAGCAGACGGATGAAAGAGCCACACGCGGCTGACCCTTGCACTAGAATATAAACTGAGAGCAAACTTCATTCCTTAGTAGCACTAATTACATTACCTAGTTTGGGTAATGAAACATCCAAGCTCAGAGAGCACCAAGGATTCCTCATTTCAACCCTGAGCTACAAGTATTCACCTTTATTGAAAGCAAATAATATTCTGAAGTTAAGGCAACTCATGGGTCACTAGGATTAGGGGATTAAATTAGGAATTTAGGCTCCACTCCCAGTCATGATAGCTCACTGGATGACTTGGGTCCATTTTTATTTTTCAATCTAATCTTCTATAATATTTATGTAGTTTGAAACGAAGTGTTATCATCCTGAAAGGCAAAGGAGTAAAAACATCTGATATACATGATCATGCATATTTACTTGTTATGTGATTGTGATTATTTAATGCTCATTAATAAATCTTGCAATCTGCCTTAAATTCTGTAACATTTCAGTACAGAGCTTCCAGACCGACCAGACAATGTCAGGGTAAAGAGGGATTTTTAATCTATATGAGCAAGGAAAGAATTATGCTGCTACCAGCTTATTTTCATAGAAGACAGATGGGATCTACACACAGATGTTGTATATCAGCTTGAGTAAATGAAAAATATGATCGGGTGTTGTTGTTTTTTATCAATACTGGCCTATATATCTTTACTTAGTAATAAGTCCCATTTGTTTAAACTCCCAGATAATCCCATTTTATATCGATCTTTTGTATTTTGTTAAAGTGGGAGGATTTTATCTCACAACAGAGGCTTTTTGCCATTAGTTGTCCATACTATTATTTCAGTTTAAAAGCTGGGACATATTTCTCTCTACCATTATTGGTCTGTAGACTCTAAGAGATTGGCTGCATCCAAAATTCACATTATACTAAGTCATGGTAGAAAGTCATAAATCATGGTTTACACAAGAATCATTACTTGGTTCACACAAGCTACGTTGAGAATAAAGAAACTACATTATGTGTCTATAAGCACCAAGTTGGTAAATAGCTAGCTGGGATGTTAATGTTTTTCTCCTTTTGTCTCGAAGGCCTTAAAGTTTTAAATTAAGAATTTCTTTCAAACATCTAACCTAAAAGAGCCTTGGATAGTACAGTGGTCTAAAGCCCTGTTATTAACATCAGCTGCCTGCAATTATTGCAGGTTCGAATCTCACCAAGGCTCAAGGTTGACTCAGCCTTCCATCCTTTCTAAGGTAGGTGAAATGAGGACCCAGATTGTGGGGGCAATAAGCTGACTTTGTATAAATATACAAAAGTATGAAGGCTATTGCTTAGCGCATTGTAAGCCGCCCTGAGTCTCTGGAGAAGGGCGGCATATAAATCAAATCAAATAAAAAATAAAATAAATAAAAATAAATAAAAGAAAATGTTATTACGGTAGCTTGTTCATCTATCAATTAATTTACATGTGGGAGAAACATACACCTGATTTGTATGTCATCAAGCTGGTGTCCACTCTTAGGAATCTACACAAGTAGATTTTTTTCCCCCCAGGAGAATCTGACTCCAGGTTCTTCAAGTCTTCCAACAGAGTACCTTTTGTTGCTATAACTGAGTTTATCCAACTTGTTGCTGTTCGAGTGGTCATGCTCTTTTTCTCTTTCCTTCCACCTATCCTTAAGACCCGTAGTGGCATGGTGGTTAGAATGTAGTATTGCAGGCTAACTCTGCCTACAGCCAGGAGTTCGATCTGACCATCCTTCCAAGGTCAGTAAAATGAGGACCCAGAGTGTTGGGGGAATATGCTGACTCTGTAAATTACTTAGAGCAGTGGTGGGTTGCCCCTGGTTCGGACGGGTTCTATAGAACTGGTAGTAAAACCGGCAGGAGGCTCCGCCCACTGACCCTGATGTCACCAGAAGCGAACTGCGCATGCGCAGAAGCAAGGTGCGTGTGCGAGCGAAGCAAGGCGCGTGCATGAGCAAAGCGAGTACGCACGCGCGATCCCATTGCAAACCGGTAGTAAAGGTAAGTAGAACCCACCCCGTTAGAGAGGCTGTAAAGCACTTTATAAGTCTACGTGCTATTGCCTTTGCACCCATGTGCTTTTGATTGCAGCTCTCTTTATGCCACAGAAAGATAAATGCAATCCCTGGACTGAAAAAAATGCCCATCACCAGTTTATCCCAAAGGTGCTTTTTCAAGAGGCAACTGAACTGAAGCTTCTTAAGCTTCTTGGATGAACTCAGAGCTGAAGAAGCTTCTTGGATGAGAAGTGAGGATATTTTTATTTATTTATTTATTTATTTATATTTATGTGCCGCCCTTCTCCGGAGACTCAGGGCGGTTTACAATGCGTTAAGCAATAGCCTTCATACTTTTGTATATTTATACAAAGTCAGCTTATTGCCCCCACAAACCGGGTCCTCATTTTACCCACCTTAGAAAGGATGGAAGGCTGAGTCAACCTTGAGCCTGGTGAGATTAGACCTCACAGTAAGTGAGGTTAGCAGTAAGCAGTTAGCAGTAAGCAGGTTAGGGGCAATATGCTGATGTTTGTAAACTGCTCAGTGAGTGTTGCAAGGCACTATGGAGTGGTATATATCTTACAGGCTTCTCTAGCGAGATAGCTTTTTGAATCTGTCCAAAGTATACGCATTTGAGGCTGGTCATCTATACCTCAAGTGAGAGTTTTGGGTTGATTTTTTTTTTCTAAGATCCATTTCTTTTCATTTTTCTGGGCTGTCCACAGTATTTTCAGGAGTCTATTCCAACAACAAAGTTTGAAGAACTCTTTCTGTCCTGTTTCCTCACAGTCCAATTTTTGCTTCTATAGAGGGAACATGCTTGTCTGCATACTCCTGATCTCTGTGGAGACAGACACCTCTGAATATGTTTTTCAAGGCCTTCATTGCTACTTTACCAAGTGCCTTGGCATCTGTGACGTCTTTTTGAATGCACAAAAAATATAGAGGCAAAACAAAAGTCTCATTGTTTAAAAAAATGAGTACCTTTTTAGAAATCGAAGCAATATCTTTACAAGATAACATTTTGAAATGCCATTTAACTCTCAGTAGTTTATTGAAAATGTGCCCTTTAGTTTTATAGACAGGAAATTAAGTTTTGGTTAAGAAATTGTTCCCTTATGCTCTAGGGCAATTTAAGTTACTCTGTAATTGGGAACCTCCATAACAGAACTGTTTATTTTACTTGTTTACTGTATTTATAGATTTAGTATACACAATAATGAATTGCATTTTTCTGATTTACTGTTTCTGCCATATTTACATTAATGCTTTGGGGGGGGGTAATGAAAAAGACATCATTGCTACTTTTTTTTTTTTGCATTAGAAATCTCTATTAGACAAAGGGAGACTACTCATACAGAGGAAATCCTTGATACTAATACTTTATCGTGAATATTGTTGATCCTAGGACATATTTTTGAAAAATAGGCCTTTCCATGGCTTAAGACCAGAGGTGAAATCCATTTTTTTTCACTATCAATTCTGTGGGCATGGCTTGGTGGGCATGGCAGGGGAAGGATATTGCAAAATCTCCATTCCCTTCCCACTCCTGGGGAAAGGATATTGCAAAATCTCCATTCCCACCCCACTCCTGGGGAAAGGATATTGCAAAATCTCCATTCCCTTCCCACTCCAGGGGAAATGATATTGCAAAATCTCCATTCCCACCCCATTCCAGGGGGAAGGATATTGCAAAATCTCCATTCCCACTCTACTCTGGGGCCAGCCAAAGGTGGTATTTTCCGGTTCTCCAAACTACTCAAAATTTCTGTTACCGGTTCTCCAGAACCTGTCAGAACCTGCTGGATTTCATCCCTGCTTAAGACCTCAATTTTAAAAGTAGGTGCAAATAACCAGGAACAGGAGTGGAATGCACTAAGAGTTTATTATTGTTACCTATGCACAAGACTCTGGTCTACTAACAGTCATGCTAAATTGGCACAAGGTAAGGGTCAACATAAGGAATTCATGGGGGGCTGAACTTGAGTCTCCTGCGGCTGTGCAATGACTCTAAACTGATGATGCATTTAACCCCATCCTCCAGCTTAACCTGGTCTGCTCCTATACATAGATTACTAAGTTATGGTTAGTACAAGTGAGTATAGCAATTCCTAAGCAAGGGCTATTGTGTAAGATGCAAGTGACTGGGCTTTGAATTTTTTCCCTTTGTCCTTATTTCCTATCTATTTCTACTTTGACTTCACTGAGAGAAAGCTGCAGGAAAATCTCGACAGCAATTAAAATTTGCTTTCTTCTCCTAATTTGAGGCATGTGCTGTGTACAATAATTCACAACATGCCCTGCAATAAGTTACAAATGAGTCAACTTTTCAAAGACTTCGAGGTCTTTGTCTGTGACAAAGCTTGCCACAGACAAAGCAACAATCAGCCATTGCTAATCACCTTTATCAAGATGCACTGTGTGAAATCAGATTGTGGGGTTATAGAAAAAGGATGACACTGGGACGATTGCACTTAAAAGGAATCATTTGTGAATGTGGTATCATTATCCTCACACACTAAGTTATAGGCCAGGCAAATCACAATGCTAAGTAGTAGCTAAGGTGACTATTCTATATAACCAGAGGTGTGCTCCCAGTTCGGACTGGTTTGGCTGAACCGGTAGCGATGGCTGGTGGGTTGGAGAACCAGTAGCAATGGCGGCACGAGGCTCCGCCCACCCATCTGGTCATCGTTACTTCCTGGTTTTATCCCGGAAGTAACCTGTTTTTTACCCTCTGTGCATCCACAGAAGGGTTTGCGCATGTGCAGAGGGTCTGCATGCACACGTGATGTGCACGTATGCACCCACGAAGCAAGCACACACACACACAGTGCATGCACTTCTGAACCGGTTGGGAAGGTAAGTAGATTTCACCCCTGTATATAATCATGTTCTTATTTATACCATATTAAACAGAAAAGTTAAGTTCACATATGCTAAGCAATTGCTTGTTGAACCACAACTCAAATTTACACAATAATCCATGGATTTGCAAAGATAGACTTTCATCTCATTTAAGAGGTTCCTCAGGACTTCCGAAGAAATCTGGAGATTATTAGGGAAAGGAAATACAGGAAAATAGTTTCCTGGGATACCATTTTACTATTGTAAAGTGATTTTTGTTTAAAGACAAAAACTTGCATTAAATATTTAGCAGCCTCAGCAGGTGCCAACTCTAACCTGACCTTGGCTGAGCTCCAAAAGTCAAGCAGGACTATAACCTGGTTAGTATAGTACTTACGTAGGAAATCAACTGGAAATCCTTGAACTGTAGGTTAGATGGGAACATCCTGGAAAAAGGAAGTAGTAAAACCTTTAGAGTTTTTGCAAGTAAACCAGAGGTGGTATTCAGCAGGTTCTGACCAGTTCTGGAGAACCAGTAGCAGACATTTTGAGTAGTTCGGAGAACCAGAAAATGCTACCTCTGACTGGCTCCACCCCCATCTATTCTTTGCCTCCTGAGTCCCAGCTGATTGGGAGGAAATGGGGATTTTGCAGTAACCTTCCCCTGGAGTGGGGAGGGAATGAAGATTTTACAGTACTCTTCCCCTGAAATGGGATGGGAATGCAAATTTTACAATATCCTTCCCCTGCAACGCCCACCAAGCCATGCCCACAGAACTGATAGTAAAAATTTTTGAATCCCACCACTGAAGTAAACTAAACATATTTCTCTGTGAAGTCCATAAGAACTGAGCTAAATTTGAAGAAGTGGGACCTTGAATTTTGAAGGGGCAGATTCCTTCTTCACTTCTCATTCTGAAATGATAATTTATTGCATTCCTATAATCACTTAATCTGATTTCACACAATATATCCAACTCATTGTACTTTATAGAACATGACTTGTGCTGCTAGACCACATCAGGACTGAAATCCAGCAGGTTCTGACAGGTTCTGGAGAAATAATAGCAGAAATTTTGAGCAATTCGAAGAACCACCAGCGGAAATTTTGAGTAGTTCAGAGAACCGGCAAATACCACCTCGGGCTGGCCCCAGAGTGGGGTGGGAATGGAGATTTTGCAGTATCCTTCCCCTGCCACGCCCACAGAACTGGTAGTAAAAAAATTTGGATTTCACCACTGCATCACATTAATTATAATATATTGGCATTCTATATCTATATCTATCTATCTATCTATCTATCTATCTATCTATCTATCTATCTATC
>WNWU01000011.1:11652007-11679566 GCA_012654045.1 Ptyas mucosa | reverse complement strand
ATCTATCTATCTATCTATCTATCTATCTATCTATCTATCTATCTATCCATCTATCTACCTACCTTTCTATCCATGCATCCATCTATCCAGACCTCAGCACCGTACAACAGGTTGAGCACCTGTTCCTGCCCAAACCCCTGTCCATCTAGCAGTTCAAAAGCATGCAAATGCGAGTAGATTACCACCACTTCGGTGGTAAGGTTGTTACCTTCCACCTTTGCACCTTTGGCATATAGCTGTGTTGGCCACATGACTATGGAAAATGTCTTCCTTGGCAAGAAATGGAGCTGAGCACTGAGCCCTAGAGTCAGTCAGGGAAACCTTTACTTTTACCTTTGCTGGTAAGTGGTAGTCTTGACTGCTGCAACTCAGCTATGGCAACTATAAGGTTGGTCTACCACCAGTCTACAAACCAGAATATCATAAGTTCTAGTTCTATCTTATACCCAAAAGCCTGCTGGGTGATTTTGGGTCATTCACTCTATCTGAGCTCAATACACATCACAGGCTTGTTGTGGGGAACTAGGAGGAAGAAAGAATATTAGGTATGTTCACTGCCTTCAGTCATTTATAAAAATACTAAAGGTGGGATTAAAAATAAATAAATATAATAAAAAATAACCATGGGTTCTGAGTTTATATGAACAATAAGTTGTTCCTCTAGAGATATTTTTATTAGGGATCTTACCAGAGACATTCAATAAAGAATTGCAATATTTAATTGTGAATATTTTAACAGTGGCTAGAATTGTATTTGCTAAAAATTGAAAAGGAGAGAAGATAATTACCGATGAAGAAATTATCAAGAAAATGCTGAACTGCGCTGAAATGAGTAAATTGACATTTGAAATAAGAGAACAGGAAGATAAGCAATATTATTTGATATGGGAGTTATTTTATCAATTGATAGATAATAAAATATGGAGATGAAATATGATATATGGAATGAAATTAAGATAAAATTTGCAAACACTTATTTTCTTTTAGGGGAAAAGAACATTTGTCATATATTGATATTTTGAAGATTTTGGGAGCACAAAAGGATTTTAACCGATTGAAACACTGTCTGTAATTGCTTGGAAAGGATGATGTTTTTATGTTGTTTTTGTTTAAAAAAATAATAAAAACTTAAAAAAAAACACAATAAGTTGTTCCTCCTAGCTCTCATCATCATTTGTAAAACATTACTATATCCGTAAAAGTGTGACTTTCTACTGTATTGTCAAACTTCACTGTCTCTGTGCAGGCATAGAAATTTAGACTCAAAACATAGTTGAGGAGCGGATCATCTCAATCTTTTAATATAAATCGGAATGCAATTTTGCACTTCTTTGCTACAGGAAACACCATAAATGAGATAATGTATTAAAATGGAGGTTATCTTTCTCAAGACTTACTTAAAGAGGCAGAAAACGAGATGTTATATGAAGTTCTGTCAACCATGTATTTAACCACACATCTTTCTAAGTAGTTCATGTAAAGGCTCCATGTGTATTTTTTAAATACGCTACAAAGCCTTGTTGTTTGCATCTGTATTCAAGTACACAGGGAAGATGGGTTATATAAATGAAGAAAATTAGGTAATAACAATGAAGTGTAGGGAATCAACAAAGTTAATTTTGTCAGCACGTTTTAAGAAACGTATCTTTTTCTTGCCCATCTGCACATGCAAAGGATTATTATCCGTTGCCTAAGCTACTCCCTTCAGGGAGAGTAAAACCACAGATACTGAATATTGTCATACAGTAGATAGACAAGATATCCAGAGCAATCAAAGCAGAATAGTCATGTTAAAAAACAGTTTGTCACTCTTGTGTCGGCAAGATTTAACAGCAGAGAAAGGAATCAGGAAGTTTAGGACCCATACAGTGTACGCTACTGATTTGCTCACTTGAGCATTGTTTGCAAAGGTAGATCACTGTAAGTTTACGGAAATCAGTAGCAGTACTTCCGTTTTTCAATCATAATAAAATATGATCCCGAGCTGCAGGCAGAGAAGCTCTGCTTGTCTGTTTGTGTCTCCACTTCCACTCGGGGGCATCACAACTATGCAATGAAAGCCCCCTACCCCCCCTTTTTTTAAACCTGTGGGACAATGCACGGTCTTGCTTCTGCTTCCCTGCAACAAAGTCCTAATTCATCTGGGAGACTGAAGCATTATGTATTTACACTGGTCTCCTACCATGAAAACACTGGGGAGTTTTCATGGTAGAATGTTGACAGGAATTCCTTCAGGAGCAGAATCTTTCAGAAGAAAACAGCAAGCTGACCAGCTAAAGCAACGCGGATCTAACAAAATAAACGGGCTGCAGTACAATTCCATTCCTGTGCCACTGAAATAGCATAGAAAATATGACCTCAGGAGGGAATTGCTGGCGCAAATGAAAATCAGATGCAGTAACGTAAAGACCGCAGGGCATATGGCTCATCCAGATGCACTGAGATTTATATACCTAAACAGAAAAGTGTGGCTTATATATTGTGCTTCTCCTACATGGGGATGAAAGCTACTCCAGGAGCTTTCCAAAGAAATGCACAAGTAACA
Source organism: Ptyas mucosa (assembly GCA_012654045.1). Taxonomy (NCBI): domain Eukaryota; kingdom Metazoa; phylum Chordata; class Lepidosauria; order Squamata; family Colubridae; genus Ptyas; species Ptyas mucosa. The sequence continues at coordinate 11,677,021 of WNWU01000011.1, read as the reverse complement.
GTGGGGGAGGAATTTATTCATACCATGCACACATACATATGTATGCATGCACACAAGAGCGCACACACAGAGTCTGCTTTGGGCTCTGGAAAACAGGGACACCAGCCTCTTATTCACTGCTTCTGCCAAAGAGTGCCCTGGGCAACTTTCAGCTAGGCAAACATTAGAGGAAAAGCAACAGCCTTAATGTGATTTCCCTTCCACCCGCTTTCTGCTACACAGCTACAGCTTTGTGTGTGTGTGTGCGTGTTTTGCAGATTCACAGATGTTAATTGCGAGTTTTTTCAGAAGAAGACAAGATATAATGTGTGTTCTAAATAGCTTCTCAATTCCTTGCTGTTATGATGATTAAATTTAATTAACTAATTAAATGGAATCCCAAATGTTCAGGTAATGTTTTTAGAACTGAAGGAGTTTTTGCATTCAGGAGCCACGATTTTGTTAACACTACTGGTCTAGTAAGATATCCAAATCTCTCCCATTCCATGCCAAAACTTTTTACATTCTCTTTTTTTCACTGGGGTTGGGTTTTTTTTCTTTTTTCTTTATTTTACCAGGGTTCACTATTAGAAAACCTAAAAGGCCAGATCATCTTGAGAAGGGACTATCTACATGGACACTTAAGACTTGACTGGATATAGAACATAATCAATTGATCATTAATCAATCAGATTAGCAATAGTACTTAGACTTATATACCGCTTTACAGTGCTTTACAGCCCTCTCTAAGCGGTTTACAGAGTCAGCATAATTGACCCCAACAATTTGGGTCCTCATTTCACCCACCTCAGAAGGATGGAAGGCTAGGTAAACTTGAGCCTGGTGAGATTTGAACTGCCAAATTGCAGGCAGCAGAAGTAGCCTGCAGTACTGCACTCTAACCACTGCGCCACCATGGCTCATTTGGGAGCCATAAAGTTACAAATGGGCAATAGTATTCTGATTTCTCATATAATGCTAATTCATAAATTATAGTTTAGAAAAAAAACCCAATAGGTTTCATACACATATGTTAAACCAAATCCAAACAAATCTCAGTATATTTTAGTGCAATGGGGAGGATCCAGTCAGTACAAATCAAAGTTAAACAAGCTGTTTCCCAAACAGGAAAGATAGGTTTAGTAGCTTGAGGTCAACAACAACAACAACAACAAAGAACTAATAACAAAGATTTCTAAGAATGTGGAAATTAACTAACAACCAATTGCTTTAGTAACTGACTCTTCTGCACATATTAGTGATTTCCCCAAATCCTGTTTCCCAAAATCTTCTAAGGCAGGGATATCCAATCTTGGCAATTTTAAGACTTATGAATTTCAATTCCCAGAATTCACATAGCTGGCTGGGGAATCTAGGAGTTGAAGTCTACAGGTCTGAAAGTTGCCAAGGCTGAATACCCATGCTCTAAGGCAGGGGTGTCAAATTCAAGGCCCGCAGGCTGGATCCGGGCCACAGAGTGTTTAGATCTGGCCCATAGGGCCGCCCTGGAAACAGCAAATGACCAGCCCGCAGTGCCTCAGCCAGTGAAAACAGCTCCCAATCTCCATTTTTGGCTGGAACGGCCTCCCCTCCCGAGCTCCATTTTCACTGGTAGGAGGCCGTCACAGCCAAAAATTAAAATGGAGATTAGGAGCCCATTTTCACTGACAGGGCACTCAGACCACCCCAGACACCCCAGACACAAGTGACATCAAGCTGCCCCCCCTCCCCAAGGAAAAACAACCCTGATGTGGCCCTCAATGAAATCGAGTTTGACAGCCCTGCTCTAAGGGCTAAGCAATAATTCCAACAGCAGGATAAGGCAAGCTTTACAGTGTTTGGAGTTTAAAAATTATAACTTTTTTCATGGGTAAATGAAAAGTCAAAATATATTTCTTCAAAATGCCCATCCCCTCCGCCACACCATGACATCAACTCCCCCTCCCAGTCTACTGCTTGGAGGATCAACTTCCTTTAAAATCTGGTTGCAACATTCAGACTTCAATTCAAGTGTTGATCCAGCTTCAAACATTATGGCACTGCCTGAAACAGACATGACCCTCAACCATATCCCAGGGCTAGTGTTGGCTTTTCTTCCTTTCTTATTTGTTGTTCAATTATACTTGAAAAACGGCCTCGTGAGATGAGACCATTCATTTGATGTAGCAGCTTCATGGGCCACCAGCGTTGTGTGGTTGATATGTGCAGTTTGCCAGAAAAAGTGTCCATATACATCACACATATCAAGCTCTCCACATCATGTTGATGTCACGTGACATATTGTGACAGTTTTTTCGCCTTCGCAGAGCTGGGATGGACATGGCCTGCGCTGCGCGTGATGCATCTGGCCAGCAGGCTGCCACTTTGACACCCCTGATCTACACCATGTTGCCTACTATACAAAGGTAAACTAACAGACCTTTCTCTATGCTCAGGTTCAGTGACTGCACTTATAACCATACTAAGCCATCATTTATCTGAGCCATTATTTATTAAACAAGCCAGAAACAAGCAGATGAGTAATGATTTATTTCTTCTTCCATTTAAAGGAACAACTCTTGCTTTGAATTTCTGTAGATTGAATTAAGGCATGGGGAACAGAGATGGTATTCAGTGGGTTCTGACCATTTCTGGAGAACTGGTAGTGGAAATTCGGAGAACCGGTAACCACCTCTGACTGGCCCCACCCCCATCTATTCTCTGCCTCCCGAGTCCCAGCTGATAGGGAGGAAATGGGGATTTTGCAGTAACCTTTCCCTGGAGTGGGGAGGGAATGGAGATTTTACAGTGTACTTCCCACGCCCACCAAGCCATGCCACGTCCACCAAGCCACACCCACAGAACTGGTACTAAAAAAAATGGAATCCCACCACTGATGGGGAAGGGCACAAAACCAGAAAGGAGTAATCTAAAAAAACACACATAAATCATAAATCCTTCTTTCCACAGCATATTAAATCACCATTGCAATTAGTGAACCAACAAAAAGCTAAACTTCTAAAGTAGTTTATTGCCGTTAAAGAAATCCTGGTTCATTGTTCCCCATGCGTAAAGACAGTTAATTATGGTTTAGCATGTAAATGCATCTAATAATTTTTGCACTTTCCTAATTTTTCCTGTAATGTCTTCCTTTAGCTACCTTCCCTGAATGCCTTACTTCTCATTTTCTTCTTTTCAGCACAATCAGTGTTCTGGATTAATCATTAAGTATCAGTTCCTTATTCTTAGGACATTTCTACACAACAATCTAACCTGCTTGTCGTGTATGCTGCTCTGGGCTTTTATTGTTAAGAGAACTTTGAAGCTTCTCTGGAAAATCTGGATTGTATGGGTCGCCAGTGGGATTAGGCTAATGCTCAATCAAACTAAGCCGATATAGAATCTGAGTTATCTCTGTACTTCTGGTCTTTTCTTTTTGCTTTTCCTTATCTCTTTTCTCTTTTTCAATCTTGTATCAGTATTGCCCTGCTGAACTGAAGCTATGGACTAACCCCTTTTTCCTCAGTTATGCTTCTCGGCCTGTCTCTATTTTTCAACCCCCTTGCAACAAGCTGATGTGCCTTATTATTATCACACCTGATGTGGTGTGATAATCCTTGATCACTGTAAGTTACAGAACGAAAGGGAAAGATTGCATGCATGTAGCAGAGAGTGGTTAGAAGATAAAGGACAGGAAGCTTCATGAAATCTGGGAAAACTGAAAAAGTGTTTTCTGGGAATAAAGGTTCAAAGCAGTGGGAGCTTTTAAATACCCTAGGAACTCACTGTCAGGCCAGCCTTGGATCAACTGCTAGATTTTATCAAGTCTTTATTTTACAATGTAGCTAGTCCTCAATTTACAACAGTTTGTTTAGTGACCATTCAAAGTTACAATGGCAGTGAAAAAAGTGACTTATGACCATGTTTCACACTTACAACCATTGCAGCATCCCCATGGTTATGTGATCAAAATTATGACGCTTGGTAACTGACTCATATTTATGACGGTTGAAGTGTCATATGATCACCTTTTGTGACCTTCTGACAAGCAAAGTTAATGGGGAAGCCAGACTCATTTAACAACTGTGTCTCTAACTTAACAACTGCAATGATTCACTTAACAAGTGGCGCAAGAATCATCATAAAATGGGGCGAAACTCACTTAACAAATGTCTCACTTAGCAACAGAAATTTTGGGCTCAGTTGTGCTCATACATGAAGGACTTCCTGGAGAGAGAGAGAGGGAGGGAGGGAGAGAGATAGGGGAGGGAGAAATGGGGGAGGGAGAGAAAGGGGGAAGGGAGGGAGGGAGAGGGAGGGAGGGAGAGAGAGGGGGAGGGGGAGAGAGGGAGGGAGGGGGAGAGAGGGAGGGAGGGAGAGAATCTCTCCCTCTCTCTCCCCCTCTCTCCCTCCCTCTCTCTCTCTTGGTCTCTCTCTCTCACACGCACACACACACAATCCCGCTCTCTCTTTCCAGGTAGTCCTTGATGCACAGAGAGAGAGAATCAGAGACCTTGGCAGTCCAGGAAGAAATAGCTCCACACAGCAGTGGCCAGGCAAAAGTGACAAGTCAAGTAGCCAATCACAACCAATCCATGATGGTTAATCAAACTGGGAGGGGCTTAAGGTAGCTTGGCAGAAAAATGCTGCTTTTGAGTCATAGCTAGAAAACAATGGGCAAGAACAGCTCTTGCAATGAGTTGAGAGTTAGGAGGAGCCCAGTATTGCCGAATCCTACCTTCCGGAAGAGATTTGTGGGCCATATTGGTGACTGGCTCAGCAGAATCTGCCAATCTGCCTTGTGCGTCCATAGATGCTTCAAAAATGCAGATTTCAAAACTAACTTTGTGAAAGCTTAGAGACCTTTGCTCCCTTTGCAGGCAACATTCCAAACATTCTTCAGGCTTACATTTTTAGATCCAGCAAGGGACAAACTGATATTTGACTTACAGTATTTCTCCAGGGAATGTTTATCTTGTTTGTTGAACATTTGCAAAGCTCTAAACACTGGGCAAATTGTATTGTTTCTTTCTCTTTGAATAAGGTTATAGCTCACTGATCAGGCACATGCTTTGCATGCACGCAAGGTCTTAGTTTGCTCAACCTCTTGGCATTGTCAAGTAGAACTGGGAAATAGCTCTTCCCAACCTCCTCCCACCCCAAATTGCTGTCAATGAAAGGTGGGGTTTACACATCATATTAACTCCTGCTCTTTCTAACTGATGGATTGATTGAGCCTAATTAATCATTGCAAGCGGGGGTGAAATTCAAAATTTTTCCCTACCAGTTCTGAGGGCGTGGCTTGGTGGGCGTGGCAGGGGAAGGAAATTGCAAAATCTCCATTCCCACCCCAGCCAGCCAGAGGTGGCCTTTGCCGGTTCTCCAAACTACTCAAAATTTCCGCTACCGGTTCTCCAGAACCTATTAGAACCTGCTGGATTTCACCCCTGATTGCAAGTTACTTAACTATTGTGGTTGAGTTCATACATAACACTTAATCATAAAAACATGGTTTACGAAAGGCCAAGTTTACATATCACCGGATGGCAACTCCAAACAAACCACGTAATGGCTCAGCACAAATCGAGTGAATAAGCAATACTGAGCTACTTGGATCAATGGTTGAACTTGCTCTAAGGGAGTCTCCAATGAGTTTAATCACTTTTGTAAGCAAAGAATGGACGTGCATAGAGCTGCATTTGTATATTTAACCATAACTCAGACACTGATACATTCTGACATGCAGCAGACCCCTAATATGGACCCGCGCAGTAGACTAAAAATTGTTTTTACAGCACATTCCAACTTACATTGTTACAGCATCAACTCTCTGGTAATATCTCTGCCATGCGAAAAGAAAAGAGGAAAGAGAAAAGAGGAGAGAGGAGAGAAAAAAAGAGAAGAGAAAAAAAGAAGAGAGGAGAAAAGAGAGAGAGAAGGGAGGAGAGAAGAGAGGAGAAGAGAGAGAAGACGGAAAAGAGAAAAAATAAAATAAGAAAAGCTATGCCCCTGTTATACTGCAGAAGTTTGGGGCTGAACTTACAAACTTGTGAAGAATAAAGCATCTGATCAGTCCTTAGTTTTCTACTTCAAGTTACAAAATATAAGAAAATTACCTACCTATGGTTACTATCTATAAGCACTATGAATTCCTTGTACAGACAAATATCCTCCTATTAATCTATTCGTGCAAGCATTTAACCCACTCAGTAAGTCCTTCTGATTTTTTTACTACATTTATAAGTACTATATAAAGCCTCAGTGATTTGTCCTCCTTCCCCTCCCCCTCCTTTGGCAGGCTTTATGATAGAGCTAATTTTTGGTTATGAAAACAAATGAAAAGTTAAAGATAATAAATGCTTGGAAAGCATTTTTTCCTAAGGCTGGGTTTCTGAATTCTTAGCACTTGATTCCTCTTCAGAACATCCAGTGTCTGTCAAGTGGCTGGAATTTAAAGATACAGTAAAGAACTGCCGTTGCTTAGGAAGAAATACACACAGAGAAACAATGTGGAGTACAACAAAGGAAGGATATTAAAATCACATCCAGGAGGGTAGTGAGGGAGCAAACCCTCTCATACACTGAGTCAACTTTCAGAGTTTAAAAAGAGCTACACTTTTTAAGATCTTAGGTAGCTGAACTGTATTTTTGAAATGGATGGGAGGGGGAGTTGCATTTTTTTTCTTTTAAAGATATTCACAGACATTCCCCCCCAGACTTGTGTTCTACTTACTCTCAGGCAGAGGTGAGTTTCAGCAGGTTCTGACCAGTTCTGGAGAACCGGTAGCAGAAATTTTGAGTAGTTCGGAGAACCGGTAAATACCACTTCTGACTGGCCCTGCCCCCATCTATTCTCTGCCTCCCGAGTCCCAGCTGATTGGGAGGAAATTGGGATTTTGCAGTAACCTTACCCTGGAGTGGGGAGGGAATGGAGATTTTACAGTGTTTTTCCCCTGGAGTGGGGTAGGAATGGAGATTTTACAGTATCCTTCCCCTGCCACGCCCACCAAGCCACACCCACAGAACTGATAGTAAAAAATTTTGAAACCCACCACTGCTCTCAGGTCACCTCATGGGAAAGATTTTTTGGCAGAGGAAGATAAATATGCATGTTCGCATGCCTGCAATACGTTATCTGCATTTTTGCTTTACTTGTGGCGAACTTTGGAAAGTCATGAAAATGTGTAAAGATGGTATTAATTATCTAAGACATTTTGACAGGGTGTTCGCCTTGCGCTATGTGATCAAATGATTTCATGACATAATATTATTTGATTGAAACCCAAAAGCTTGCGATCCAGTTGTGGATTCTTAAAAACAAAAAAAGAAAAAAAGAAAAAAGAAAACAAACTAAACACAGCATGGTTTAATGTAAAATGTGAAAGCATCAGCCGAATGTTGCAGCTTTTGAATGTGGCCCAGAGAAACATGAAATTTGCACTTTGATAGGGTAATTCACCAAGTTCAAATCAAAGAAGATTTAAAACAACTATATACCCTGTTTCCCCCAAAATAAGACATCCCCTGATAATAAGCCCAATTGGGCTTTTGAGCGCATGGCAATAAGGCCAAGCACTTATTTCAGGGTTCAAAAAAATATAAGACAGGGTCTTATTTTCAGGGAAACACGGTAGTTACAGCCACAATTTTCATTGCTAAGAAGGGTGGTTGTTAAGTGAGTCACACACAATTTTACAACCTTTTTGAAATGGTTGCTGAGGGTATAATTGTCCTGGACTGATAATGGGGTTTTAAGGGTTAATTTTAAATCTTTTAAATTTTAGACTTTATTTTATATTATGGCTTGTTTTTATTATTGTGAGCCGCCCTGAGTCCATTGTGAGATAGGGCGGCATATAAGCCGAATAAATAAATAAATAAAATAAAATAAATAATTGAAGTTGTTAAGTGAATCGTGCAGACTTTAAGCAAATCTGGATTCCCGCAGTGACTCTGCTTGTTGGAAGCAGTTGGGAAAGTCACAGATGAGGTTCACATGACTCTGGGATGTTGCAACCATCCTAGATACATCCTGGATACTAAACACCTGAATATTGGTTACATGATAATGGGAATACTCATCTGCAACAATCATAAGGCCTGGGTTTAGTGTATTTTTGGAACCTCTCATCAATTATTTTTTTTCCTGGATGTTAGTTACGTGGTTTTGCCCATGTTTCTTTAAAAACACAATTTTCTTTTAAATATTGTGCACCACACAGAATCTTTTTGAAAATCCAATAAATAAATAAATGAATTAGATGACACCATATTTCTGTGTTGTGTAGAAATGGCTCACATTTAGGATTATTGGCCGGTCAAATAATAATAGTATGCATGGTATTCATACAGTGGATTTATTCTAGCTCTCTCTCTCTCTAACTTTTATGGCACTGATTGGTGTATAATATTCTAAGCCTAACTAAATGGCAACACGTAGTTGATCTTGGATAAGCTCAAAAACTAAATAGGGACATAACTCTTTAGCAACTTGAATGGACCGGCTATATTGCTGGGAAGTAAACTTTAAAAAATCCAGAAAGCAATGTCAAACAAATATCTTACTGTCATATAAATTAAATGGATATATGGAACACGTTACTATGAAGGATGACATCCACTTCAACACAACGTCTGGTCATTCAACTCAACACAGTTTCTAGTCGTTAGAAACAACTCACAATAGAAAAATGTTTCATGCAATTGACTGTCTGCTATGGTTGTGCCACAAAATATGGTGATATCCAAAAGAGTGCTAGAAACATTCACAAAGGACAGCTCTAGTGATGGTGTTAAGACTTAATTGTTAAAGAAATCTATACTTTCAGAAGCAGCAAATCAAATACAGGTTGTCCTTGACCTACAACCACAACTAGGACTCTTGATAAGTGAGATGGTTGTTAAGAGAGTTATCCCCAATTTTATGACTATCTTGCCACAGTTGTTAAGTGAATCACTGCAGACATTAAAAGAAGCACATGATTATTATCTGAATCCAGCTTCCCCCTTTGATTTTGCTGGTTGGAAACTGGTTGCAAATGGCAATCACATGACCCTAGGATTCTGAAATCATCATAACTCAATGTCAGTTGTCAAAGACCTGAATTTTGATATGTCACTGCAGGGATGCTGTGAGGGTCATAAATGTGAAGACCAGTCATCAGTTACTTTTTTCAGTGCTATCATAACCCAGAACCCAGAAGATATCTACCTGTAATCTCCTCAGATACATCTGGTTGTTGGACTAGATGGTGTTTGATGCAACCCAACAGAGCTCTTCATTGTATGATTTGTTGGTTTAAGTATCAGACATAATACAGGAAGATCTAGATTTAAATTCCCAGTAGATACGAAAACTCCCAGACAAGTTGCAATAGCTGTAATCACATGACATACTGAAACCTGAATTTCTCAACTACATGTTTTAGTACCTCATGCAAATTAGTTCAGAAAACTCATTGGGTTGACCATGGCTAAGTGCATGGTACAAACATTTCAGCTTAATTTTCTTCATAGAACGTGCATGTTCACATTTCTTCATTGTGAACATGCAGTAGATCAGTGCAGTCTTTGGTCCCCTTGGAGGACTATTAGATAGGAAGGTAAAAAAATAAGTTGTTGAATACTTAATTAGGAGTGAGCGCCGGCTTCACTCAGGTCCGCCAGAACATAAATAATACTTGAATTTCTCTTAGCTGCTTCCTTTAGCAATACAAGACAACTCCATGTAACATTGGAGACAATCTCTAGCAATAGCAATAGCACTTAGACCTATATACTGCTTCACAGTGCTTTCCAGACCTCTCTAAGCAGTTTAGAGAGTCAGCCTATTGCCCCCAACAATCTGGGTCCTCATTTTATCCACCTCGGAAGGATGGAAGGCTAAGTCAGCCTTGACCCTGGTGAGATTCAACTGGCAAATTGCTGGCAGCCATCAGTCTGCAGAAGTAGCCTGCAGTACTGCACTCTAACCACTGCGCCACCATGGCTCTAGCTATAAATGAACAGAATGATGCCAGTAATAGCAGAGTAAATTTCATCCTTTACCTAGAGCTTTCTAAACTGACAAAACAGCTGCAAATGTGTGATCTAGCTGGTACTTTAAAATTCAGGCAAGCATTTGCATGATTCTTATGTCAAGACTCCATGTTGACCTAACTTTATTAATGGATTATTTTCTCTCCAGCCACACGGCTGCTTTTGCCTCTAATAGATAGTTAGCAGCTTAGCATAATCTTCTCCTAGACATTATCATTTCTTTTTCTAAATGAGGAAGATGTGTTCCTGCTGCTGTTGTTATGAAGAATAACCTTTGTAAAGAGCAGCATTTTTAAAAAAATATATAAAAATAAGAAAACCTCCTAGATTGTTTAGGTTGCCTCTAATCAGGAAGGAATATAATTTGCTAAGATATGGTTTGCTCAATTGTTGTTAGTTGGGTTTCACAACACATGTGGGGAAACTGCAATAGGTGGGCCTCTACCACCCACTAAGCTGTAAACAAACAAGCCACATATTGGCTTTGATCTTTAGCCTCTTTGTTGTCTTTGGTTTTGCTTTCTGATATTGACTCTTCTTTTGTCACTGGATAATAAATTTTGATTGCTCTTCATTTCTGATGCTCGCCAGCTGACTCATTGACTGGACTCCCACATCTTGCTAAGCTTTTACATAATTTGTTTGACTTAGGTTTATGGATTGGGCAAACCAAATCTTGCAACCTGTAATGCAGAGCTGTCAAACTCGCGGCCTGTGGGTCAGATGCATCATGTGCTGGCCCCACCACCGCCCAGTTTAGCAAAGGGGGAAAAAGTCCTGATACCTCATGTGACGACGCCGTGACGACATGAGTTTGACACCCCTGCTGTAATGCATGCATGAGTTTGACCTGGGAGTATGTATGTTAACCTTGTGACATAATCCAAATCAGGAGTAGTTCCGTTAACAGAATTTTGCAAGCTTGAAAATACCCCTCCTGTCCCTCAATTTTACTCTCCCAAAAACTAGGGAAGGTCCTTTCTGAAATGCTTTTGCTATTCCTCCTTCACTGGACTTAGATTTAATCAGATTGTTGTCTTCCTCCTGTCTCCCAAGGTTGCTCTCACATACAACATCTAAACTATGGCTTGGTCAAAGAAGGAAATTTAAATAAACTATGCCTTAGTGCAAAGTGTGAACACAGCTGTATGAAAAATGCTTCTGGTGGACCAAATACATTTCTAATAATATTTGCTGTTTTTTAAAGCCACTGCAGTTCTTTCCTGATCATTTGGAAATTCTACTACCAAGCTCTAGTAGGCAATCCTTGCTTTGAAATCCATAAAAAAAAATCTCGTTGCACAAAAACTTTGATTTAGCTGACTGGAAAGGAAATGTAATTCTAGAACCAAAGTTTATATTATTGAATATCAGGTTCCACGAATAAGGCTGAACATACTATCCTTTGTCTGCTAAGTCCTTTCTAATGTGATTCATTGTTGTACTATTTCATAAGGCCAGCATTTTAGTTGCTAACTTTAATTCAGATGTCTAGACTAGTATAGGTGGAGACTTCTGTCAAAGAGACTCAAGCAGGTAATCAGTAAAGGTAAGCTTCAGTACTAAAAGGCCTTGTGAAATGAAAAATGGGCAGCTTGGCTGAACATTTCATGGCTTGGGTGTTCAACTGTAAATGGCCCATATGATACCATGTTCAGATCATACGCTTTGCGCATGCACAGAGGGTCTAAAATCAGAGATGAAGATACCGCATGAGCGGAGTTGTTCAGCTAATGGAGTCTATAATGATGAATCTAGTCACTGACCCTTTCATATCTGTTACAACATATTTCCCTTAATAGGGTCAACTCAGCTGAACTCAGAAACCTGGGAGAGCTTTGATAAGAGATCACCAGGAAGATGGGGGGAGGGCAGGGGTGAAATGCTATCGGTTCGCTCTGGTTCGGGCGAACCGGTAGCGGCGGCAGCACAAGGCTCCGCCCACCCGCCCGGACGTCATTACTTCCTGCTTTTAACCAGGAAGTAACCTGTTTTTGACCCTCTGCACATGCGCAGAAGGCTTTGCACATGCGCAGAGGGTCTAAAATCAGGCATGAAGATGGCGCATGAGCAGAGCGAGCATACGGCATGCGCACTTCTGACCACTTCTGAGGTTGAGAAAGGCTACCCGAACTTGTCCCTGAAGTCATCAGGAATTGAGGTTGATCTGAACAACACTTTACCAAAGCTTTTAACTGAACAGCTTCTAAACGCAATTTCTCCTAAGGCACTTGATGCTGGCTCCCCAGCAGGCTGTTGATTGTATATTACGTAAGACAAGAAAGATTATTTACAGAGTATATTTATGGAACCATTAACTCACACCATGATTGAGTTTCTACCACCCAAGAAGTTTATTAATGACTTCATAAAACACACCCTGGAGTATCAACATGATGATGTGACTGATCTTCAGCTTTATATTTCATTGCTTACAACATGACTGGGCTTAATTATGGAAGCATTTTGCCATCAGTTCAAACATCACTACAAGTTATTTCAGTCAGAGAACTCAAAGTCAGCCCTTTCAATTGCTGTAGGAGTCTCCTGGCTGGTTGACACAGGGGTTATCTCATCCAGTTTCATTTCTTTGTCCTGATACAGCTAATCTCAGCAGAGACTTTGCAGCTCTCAGGTCTTAAAGGTTTTGGTTCCTTTTAAATTCCTGCCCCGATAATTAAATATGGACAATTACATCCATTTATCTTGCTTCGGAATAAAAGTAATATAGTTCCATATGCAGTTATTGAAGTATTGGTGTCAGGATGCAGACTGAACTGAAGAATATACAGGTAGAACTGGCAACCACAAGTGCGATCAGAATTTCAGTCATTACGTGAGTTGCACCCAATTTTACAACCCTTTTTTCCCATGATTGCTAAGCGAATTAGTATAATTGTAAGTGAATCATGAAGTTAAGCAAATCCAGCTTCCTCTATTGCCTATGCTTGTCTGAAGCCAGCTGGGAAGTCATAGATGGCAATCACATGACCCCTGGATACCGTAAGCATTGTAAATATAAGCCGGTTGTATTTTGATCACATGATTGTGAGGATGTTGTGATGGTTGTAAGTGCAAAGGAGCAGTTGTAGTCACTTTTTTCAATGTCATTGTAACTTGTAACTTGGTCGCTAAACAAATGGTTGTAAGTTGAGGATGACCTGCAGTAAAGGAAGTGCAACGTAACACATCCAGAAAAAATAAATCAGAATTGTTATCTCCGAAAGCAGGGTCTTCAGATCACAAGGATGGTATTCCATTAAGGAAATTATAAGCTTTCTATGTTGTCTTTTTATATTCATCTGTCTTGTGCCCAACAAAATAATAGATGCACATAAATGTGACATCTATTCAAAAGCAAAAAAATAAAATAAACACTCTTTTTGATGTGGATGTAATTGATGCAACTTTTTATTTTCATGCAACTAAGGAAGACCTGTTACAGATACAAGAATATTAGAACTATTTTAAAAATAAATAAAAGAAACCTACTTTTTTGTTGTATTCTCAAAAGAGAATGCACTGAACTTTTTTTTCTTGCAATAATCAAATTTATCCAAAGCTACTGTGTTAGGGAACATCACTAATGAATGTCTGCAAAGTGCTATTCGGTCCCCTTGTAAATAGAAAATGCTATTATTAGCTTCTTTCTGGCTCGCTATGCAAGTGACCTATGAGATGGTTTTTCCATAGTGTCTACCTTTGAGTTTATACTAGCCTCCCCAGACAGTTTTGTAATGTAATGGATGCTGAGAGCATCTTATTCCAGACTAACAAAAAATGTCTCAAACCTATTGAGAAGAGTAGCTTTTTAGTTATGGCTGCTGTAGCCATATAGGAAACAGAGACCAAGGCCAGATTGATTGCTGCCTGTTACAAGTGTGTTGCACAGGGAGAAAATGAACATGACTGTTCAGGGAGGAGCGTGTGTGTGTGTGTGTGTGTGTGTGTGTGTGTGTGTGATGTTGACCTATTGACCCATTGGGCACACTGGCTCTACAACAATCCTGCTGAAGGCAATCCAGAAACTATGCCGTTGCACCTGTCAGCATGACCTGCCAGCATAGCATGAACTGGAAGGGAGGATCTCGTAAAACCTCACTCAAAGATCCTGTTTTCCAAGTGCTTGCCAGTAAAAGACATTTATTAGCGCTCCCATGAATCAGGCAAGGCCTCCTGGCACACCCTGGTCTATACCAGTGTTTTTCAACATGGAAAACTTGAAAATGAGTGGACTTCAACTCCCAGAATTTCTCAGCCGCAACAGGAATTCCGGAAGTTGAAGTCCACATATCTACAAATTGCTTGGGTTGAGAAACTCTGATTTATACAGATGTGGAAGATTCTTTTATTAAACCAAAGAAACAAAAAATCTCTCTGAATATTTGGCAGACGGTAATTTCCCCCCTCCCTGATAAGGACTGGTGAAGCTGATGACCCTCTCTGGGTGAGAGAGGGTGAGGGCAGAACTGGTGTCTGTGATAGGGAAACAACTTCTGGCCAGTTATAGGGAGCAGCTGGTGGCATTGGGGTACCATAGTAGAAACTGAGATATGGTGCAATCATTATTTCTTCCTATGTTGTCCCTATTTTTTGGTCTTTTAGCCCAGGCTGGGCTAAATGATTAATATATGCACTGTTTGGAAAGATTTTTTTTTTAAAAAAAGCTGGTGAAAATTAATTGCTACCACATGGTAAATAATTCAGAAATCCAGGCTGGTTTTTGGTGCATTTCTGGAAAAATTAAAAGTAGGAGCAAAGGTAGGAATTCATAGTATTTCTAATGCAGTTCTTTCTTTTACAAACATAAGTGTCAAAAAAACCCGACTGATTGTGTTTTCTGTCATCAAATAATGTGTTAAGCAACAAGGCACACATGGTGCTGAAGCGATATGTGCAATTCCCCATATAAATTATAGCCATATCCCTCATATTCCTCCTCCCTGAGAAGCTTTCCCATTGTGGTCTCTGTGTCAGTTTATGGCAGTGGTAAAGTGTTGCCCTAGGACCCCTGCCCCCCCTTCCCAATACCCCATCGGTGGTTTGCAAAATCAAAATTATTTGCTAGCCAATGTTGACAAATAATGCAATATTAAAATCTCATCAAACAAGCACGAGATGAGGTAGCTGCAGCAAATGCATCTATTTTAATTTTTAATATGGTAAATATTAATAAATAGTCATCATGCAAACAAAAGCTCTTTTGAGGGGTTCCTCTATAATTTTTAAAAGTGGGAGGGGATCCTAAGAGAAAAAAGTAGCACTAGCTTATTGGGAGAGTGGCTGTGAATGCCCTATATACAGCTACCCTCCTCGCTCCATTTTTGTGGCCCTGAGTTTATGCACCTGCAATTAGCGACAGCGATAGCTCTTAGATTTATATGTTACACTATAGCTCTTTACAGCACTCTCTGAGCAGTTTACAATGTTGGCATATTGCTACCAACAATGCGTCCTTATTTTACCGATTTTGGAAGTATGGAAGGCTGAGTCAACTTTGAGCCTCACCAGGATTGAACCCCAGGCTGTGGGCAGAGTTTTCCTGCAATACGGTGCTCTAACCACTGTGCCACTAATGATGCCAAAATGCCAATAGTTACAATGTACTAATC
Organism: Ptyas mucosa; assembly: GCA_012654045.1. Lineage (NCBI taxonomy): Eukaryota > Metazoa > Chordata > Lepidosauria > Squamata > Colubridae > Ptyas > Ptyas mucosa. Next base: position 11,661,413 of record WNWU01000011.1, on the reverse strand, counting down.
ATGGTGCCAGTTCTGTTTCAGACTTGCACTGCAGTGTTGAGGTGCAATGCAGACAAGCCTCCTCGTGGTGCGCCCCAGGCAACGTGACTTTTTCACGGCTAAATAGTCTACATATTCTAGCTGCTGGACTTCACAAAGGTCTCCCAGCATGAAAAAGCAGCATGAGTACCAAAAATAAAAACAACCGTTTATGCTGTATTCTGTCATAAAACTGCAATATTGTGTATGAGTCTGTAAGTGGAACAATTTACCGGCTCATATTTTGTCCTTTCTCCATTCCTTCTGGAAGCCAGTTCCTGTGATCAGGGTATTTCTCCTGTCAGGTAACCGTACTCCCAAAGCCTCATAGATTGTTACAGTGATGGAGGGGTTTTTTTCATAGCACACTTTTAATCTTTTACAATAAAGTTTTAAGGCTAAAAAGTTCTTTTCTACAATTTTATACTGCCCCTCAACATTCCAAAACCTGAGGAAAAAAATAACAGCCAGAAATGTAACTATATTACCTCACAGGCCAAGCTTTCTGTAATTTTTGGAGGCCAAATACATCATCAAACAAATTGAGAGTCAGTTTGGTCTAGCGCAGTGATGGCTAACCTTTTTCCCATCGCGTGCCAAAAGCGGGAGGAGCGCAGTGGGGTCACACGCATGTGTGCCCAGATCCATAATTCTATGCGCCCTGCCCCCCCGTGCTCCCCCCGTTTTTGGGACATGATGGCACGGTGGGCCCAGTAGGCCCGGTTTTTGCTCTTCCCAGGCTCCAGAGCCTTTCTAGGAGCCTGGGGAGGGCAAAAACAGCCTCACCCCTGAGGCCCTCCAGAGGCCGGAAACATGTGTTTCCTGACTTCTGGTGGGCCCAGAAGGCCTGAAAATCAGCTGAGCTCAGGTGCCCACCAATATGGCTCCGCGTGCCACCTGTGGCACCCGTGCCATAGGTTCACCATCACGGGTCTAGCGGTTAAGGCACTGGGCTAGAAACCAGGAGCCTGAGAGTTCTAGACCTGCCATAGGCATGAAAGCTGGCTGGGTGACCTGGGGCCAGTCACTTTTTGTCAGTCCAGTCCACCTCACAGGGTTGTTCTTGTGGGGAAAATTGGAGGAGTAAAGATTATTTGGTATGTTTGCTGCCTTGAGTTACTTATGAAGTAATAAAGACTGGATAAATATCTAATAAATAAATATAAATAAAGTGGTTGAGATGGCCCTTTGGAGTTCATGAATAAACCTCTATGGCAATACTGCCAATTATGGCTTCCATATGCTTTAAATTCTGGCAATGTACTCTTACTATAGTTGAAGGTCTTGGTTAAGAGAAGGCAGGCTAAGTGAGTCCTATAGTTGACATTAAGATCAACAAGAAATTCTAGGAAACCTCCAAGGTCCTTCTCACAAGGCCTTCTTGCAGCTGTGAGAGGCTGAACTTTTTATTCTCTGCATGGAAAGTTTCTCTTTCAAAAGTAGTCCTTGGCCTCTTTTTGAATCTGTCAAAAAAAAAGTATTCTGTTGTAGAAAGTTAGCACCCACCCCACTCTTAGAAGAATGAAATATTCTAGGAAATATTAAAAAGGCAGAATATTATACCTGCCTGGATGAGAAAAGGAGAAACATGCTCTTGGAAAGTAGCCCCATCTTTGTTAATAGCCCCAGAAAGGCAGGGCCAGCTAATCTACAATACAAAAGACCTTCACCCTCAGGACATAATAGGATTAGCCCTCTACCCATCTCATCACATGCCACCTGAGAAGATTACAGCACCCAGCAAGATTCAACCAAGCCTGGCACTCACGACAACCTACAAAGTTACCCCTGGATGGCCCCATGGGAGTCTGACAACCAATCAGAATACAGTTCTGGCCACAGGAACAGGAAGCAAGTTCAAAACCCAACAGAGGGTATAAATCTCTCTCCCTCTCTCACCCATGTGCTCTGTCCACCATTGGTGGTCCTGTCCACCATTAAACCACCTTTCCAAGCAGTTTCCATGTTTCCAGTGTCTTTCTTCCCACTTGGAACTGAGCCCAGATGGACATTTTTTCCAACACTGTACTGTACATGCACGTGTCTGTCTGTCTGTCTCTCTCTCTAATCAAACTTTGGTATATAAATATCCATAGATCATATTTATATCACCCTTAGTTGCATAGAGAATAAGGAAGACAAAGGTAGTCCTTTGCCAAACAATATATTTGACCCGTCATATGACAGAGTAAATCATAAATTAACTCTCTGGTGTGGATTTACATAACACTTCAGACTCCACTGAGATTATGTAGTTTGTAGTTCAGTGTACTCTCTCATAAGAACACAGCCATAACAAATGTCAGGAAAGGACTGGTGTCCATCCCAGACTCCTCACGGGGATTCTGTGCAGCGTTCATTTCTTTGCAATGTGAAATAGGACCAGCAAGTGTGGTAATACATGAGACAGTGCACAGACTGCATCCTGGCTTTCTTGATTCCTTGCTGTCCTCTCTAATGGCAGGGCTTAAAAGAATTACTACAGCCTTCTGTTTTACTGCTGAGTTATTACTTCACAAGGCCACAAGTCTGTATCTCCAGTAAATTATTAGATAATTAGTGGGGATTGCACAGTGAACCAGCCCTTAGTTGTAAGCAAGCAGATTAGACAGAGTGCTCTTGTAATATAAATGTACAATAAATGAATATGCTGACTGGGCTCACCGTTTCTTGAATCATAGTTTACTGAATAAATAACAATTGGCTGAGTTGATGCAACTTACTAAGCTAAACACAATAAATAGCTACTCCTTAGAGTGCTGTGACAAATTCAGATTACTGCAAAATCCCAGACAACCACTGGATGCCAGCCAAGACCCGTAGAAAACTCTTTGCTGCCACCTTGTGGGGAACGGGTTATTTTCAACCCAGAGAAAGTCTCCTCTGTACTTTGCTCGACTAATTGTGAACAGCATAAGCATTTTCTTGGCAATAAATGTAAAGGGCTGACAGCAGGAGGGAGGTAGTTCCCATGGTATTCTAGTGTGTTTTTTGGCTTCCCCCAAAATCCCACAATGCTGGGATTTCCCGGGAAAATTCCCTCCTACCCAAACTTGACCTCATTTAGCTGTGGAGCCCAGAAAAGGTCAGCTGGGTGCCGTAGCGCAAATGCCAGGGCAATTGAAGCAGCAACTTTCTGCCATTGCTGGTCTGCCAGCCTACAGTTGGGATTTTCATTTCTGATTACTGAGGATGTGGAAACCGTGTTCCTCCCCTCCATCGGACTGTTGCCATCCTGCTTCCTGGTTGTAGTTCTTTAGAAGACAGGAGGCAGCCAACTGGTTTAGCTGCTTTCATGAACAGTCTCTCTGCAGCTCAAGGCAGGGAAGGAAGGCTCCGTGTGAAACCGGCAGGAACTCTGCTGAAACCAGCCAGCTCCTGGATCCCTTGTGCTCAGATCAAATCCAGGGCAGCAGGGTGCTTTGGAATTAAAGATGAAAAACAAAGCAAAACAAACTCCATTAGAGAGGGTGGAGTGTCTTGGACAAGACCTCAAGGGGAGAGAGCCAGAGAGACATAAATAAGACTGGCCTACTGTTCTTAGGAGGAACTATTAAGTCTTTCTTCAAACATCCACACAGCACGGAGCTATGTTGTTGTTGCACCTTTATTATCTTCATTTGTGGCACATTTACGAACTAGTTTATTGTGGCATTCATTTGTTGATGGAGAATTTGGGGTAGATGATTCCAAAGATCTGCTTGGAGAAGGCATGGCTTGGAGCTGAAATTTTCTAGATCCGCTCCCCCCCACCCCCCCGCCCAAATTTCCAGATTTGCAGCCTTGGCACGATGTGGTGTCTGTTCATCTGAATTTTGGCCTGTCCAACTTAGTTTAGTTTTTCAAGATCAGCCAAGGAGGAGTGGTTGTGCGATCACACTTTCCTTCTTGCCAGGAAACCTAAGATTTCTAGAAAGGGTAGAAGCCAGGGGTGAAATCCAGCAGGTTCTGATAGGTTCTGGAGATCCGATAGCGGAAATTTTGAGCAGGTCAGAGAACCGGCAAATACCACCTCTGGCTGGCCCCAGAGTAGGGTGGGAATGGAGATTTTGCAGTATCCTTCCCAAGTCATGCCCACCAAACCACGCCCACAGAACCAGTAGTAAAAAAAATTGGATTTCACCACTGGTAGAAACCCATGGCCTTCTAGATCATTGACCTCTGAAGAGTCCTGACTAACAGGGTCAGTAGCTAAGGATGAAGGAAAGTAAGTCTAATCTGGATAGTGTGTTGGGCAGGGTTGTCTACAGATCAGGACTGGCTTCACAAACTCATTTACATTCGTAGATTTTTTCCGTATATGCCAAATTTTGGAATGTCACCCTTATCTTTCTCTCAAGTTTAAGAATATTTTGTGTAACAACACTGTGACCTCTTTTGTTTGCAAACTCAACATGCTGCTTGTTGGTAAAACAACACCAGACAAATTCAGTAAGGAAACAGTTCTGTTCCAACCCATGAAACAGATTAAATCACTTTCTAAAATAATTCCTATTTATAAAAGTGGGATAAGCAGGTAAGTTATTTGTGAACTCAGTTTTTATGCGTTCATTTGCTTATCTCTTTATCTAAGTGCTACTGTTTTAGGTATAACAACGTTTGTATAACAACAATGTTCCTATACTCCGCGGTGCCTTTATGAAAAAAAAAAATCTACATAGTCTGATCTTTATTTTATAGCACTAATTTGTACATGCCTATTCAGAAGTAGGTCTGCTTAAGTATAGTAGTCTTGTTCCTGAGTACAGAACACAGTAAGAAGCAAATGAAACAAAATGTATTCATCTGTAATTAACAATAGCATTCCCCAACTATGGAAAGGACAATTGGTCAAACGGCAGCTGCAGGACATGTACAAGATTAAGATGATTTTGTTGTATTAATTTTTGTAACAAAATGGTTCCTTATGCCACTGTCACTGAGTTGAATTTAAATGCAAAACTGCACATGTTCAGACTATTATTTTTTTTTCAAATCTTAAACTCTTTTATCTCACTTTTTTTATAGATAACTCAGGATACATACTTAATAGTCCCCCGCCCCCCTCCTCCTATTTTCACAACAATTGTGTGAGCTGAGTTGATCTGAGAGAGAGAGAATGACTGGCTCAAAGTCACCCAGCTGGCTTTCATGGATATGGTGGCACTAGAACTCACAGAGGCTTGGTTTGTAGGCTGGTGCCTTAACCATTAGACCAAACTGTCTATGGAGATTCTCAGTCATCCAGGTCATGGTTGCCCCAAAGGTGCTTTTTCAAGAGGCAACTGGACTTTCTGGTTTTTGTTTTTGTTTTGAAAACATTTAGCTTCTCATCTAAGAAGCTGCCTTACCTCTGAGAACTAGAAAGTCCAGTTTCCTCTTCAAAAAGCACCTTTGGGACATTAGACCAAACTGGCAATTTCTTTTTTTGTTTTTGAAACCCTAATTAGCTATCAGATTTGTGCCCACCATCTATCAACAATTGCATGTGAAGAGGACCCTATTTCATCCCCATACCAGACCTCCAATTCTGCCTTAAGGGACAAGATAGAAGAAGCTTGCTTCTACGAAGGGTGGCCCTCTGGAAGGAATGATGGAAAACAGTTTGGAGAGGTACAGTGGCCAGAACCACCAAGTCTCTCTCTTATAGCCACACCCCCATTGATTGTTTCTTTCTCCCAGTCATCATGGAGCTAACTTTTTGAGGAAAGATACAGAAGACTGCATTGTAGGGATGAAAAATACATTCCAAACAGGGGTGGGTTCTACTTACCTTTACTATTGGTTTGCAACAGGATCGTAACGCAATCCCGTTGCATGCACAGATCGCTTCTGATGATGCCAGGGTCAGTGGGTGGAGCCTCCCACCGGTTTTACTACCGGGGGCAGCTCACCACTGATTCCAAATGTGGATGAAAACCTACCCTTAGATAAAAGTCTGGATCCTTGAGATGCTTCTCTTTATTGTGGTTGTGCCCCTCTGAGTACTAAAATATTTATTTTGTTTATTTGCTTCTTACATTTATATACCGCTCATCCTCATTCTCAAGCAACCATTTATCTTGAGAAAATTATGCATTTCTTGGCCCTGAGGTTGTTCCTATAGCAGATTTCTGGGCAACTTGTAGCTTATTTTTGAACTCTCCTGGTAACTAGCTTCATATTTGCTCATCTCCGATTTACATACTTACTCATTACATACTTACTTACATATTTACTTGTCCTTGATTTACAACCATTTGTTTAGCGACCGTTAGACACTAGACCGTTGGCACTAAAAAAATAACAACCACTCCTCAGGACCTTTCCAGCATCTTTGTGGTAATCTGATCAAAATTTGGGAGGTTGTCCACCGGCATATATTTATGATGATTGCAGGATCCTGGGGTCCTGTGATTGCCATTTGCAACGTTCCCAGCCGACTTCTGACTGGCAAAGTTGACGGGGGAAAGCCAGATTCATTTAACACCCATGGCTTGTAAAATTGGGCACAAGTCACTTAACAGCCACGTTGCTTCAGCAATGCTGGTGTAGTGGTGAGAATGCAGTATTGCAGGCTAATTCACTGCTTACTGCCAGCAATTCAATCCTGACCAGCTCACAGTTGGCTCAGCCTTCCGTCCTTCTGAGGTCGGTTGTTCTGCCCCAGCTATGCACCTCAAAGAACGCAGCACACACAAAGTCCGTACAAACCTTAATTTACTAATTAAAGACTACTAATGAGCTTTCTTGAAGAGTACCCGGAGGCTCCAACTGGTCCAGAATGCGGCCGCACGGGTGGTTATGGGAGTGACATGGCGCTCCCACGTAACACCTCTCCTGTGTGAGCTGCACTGGCTCCTGGTGGTCTTCCGGATGCGCTTCAAGGTCTTGGTTACAACCTTTAGAGCACTCCATGGCTTAGGACCTGGTTATTTACGAGACCGCCTTCTGCCATCAGTAGCCTCTCACCAACCAGTACGCTCCCACAGAGAGGGGCTTCTCAGGGTGCCATCGGCCAAACAGTGTCGACTGGCGGCCCCCAGGGGAGAGCCTTCTCTGTGGGGGCACCTGTCCTTTGGAACAAGCTCCCCCCAGAGATACAGAGGATCCTGGATTTGCGCACTTTCCACCGTGCCCTCAAGACCTTTTTATTCCAACAAGCGGGGCTGGCCTAACCCTTTTTTAATTGTTTAATTTTAATTCGAATCTGTTCTTAAAAATAGGGGTGTTTTAATTAGTGGGCCAAATCTATTTAATATGTTTTTAACTTGTTTTTAAATTTTATATTATATTTGTTTTATTTATGGCTGTTCACCGCCCTGAGTCCTTTGGGAGTAGGGCGGTATATAAATCTAAATAAACTCAAACTAAACTCAAACTAGTAGTTGTTCGAACACAAGTACAATAAATCAGTCTTTTCTGAACAAGGGCTGTTAATTTAACTTCATTAACAGCCGACAAGAATTCAAAGAATAATAACTCAGTTCTGAGGCACACAGTATTTCAGATAACCATAATCTTACTGTGGTTGGCAGAATGCCCAGAAGCAATTTGCAGGAAAACTGATAAGAGAGAAACAAGAGCCAAATCAAACGTTTTCTGGAATCAAGACGCAAAGGAATTTGAATGAAGTTGTTTCCTGCAAATTGCCTCAGTCGTCGTCCGTCCTTAAATAGGCTAGGGGAATGGCCAATTAGCACTAAGCCTTACTCTCGAGGAGACCTCCTCCTGAGGAGCCACTCCTGCCTTTTCGCAGCTCTGCGCACTCGTGCATCGAGAAGAGGCTCCTCCTCTTCTTCCTCTTCACTTATGGGAGCTTCTGGAGGTTCTGAAGGCCCTGGCTGAATCCCCACCTCTGGCACCACATCTTATCCAGCCTCCTCATTGTCCGACTCGAGTGCAAACTGCACAGGCTGCTGGTGCAGCACCACACCAGCCTCCTCGCTGTTGGAATCAGCTACTAACTGCACAGGCCGCTGACTGGTCACAACATCGGTAAAGTGAGGACCCAGATTGTTGGGGCAATATGCTGATATTGGTAAACTGCTCCGAGAGGGCTGTAAAGCACTATGGAGCCATATACAGTGGTGGGATTCAGCCAGTTCGCACCACTTCGGGAGAACCGGTTGAGCAGTTTGGTGAACTGGTTGTTGGAAGAAATCATTAGGGCAGAGAACCGGTTGTTAAATTATTTGAATCCCACCACTGGCCGTCTATAAGTCTAGGTCCTATTGTTATTGCTTAGCAATGGAAATTCTAAGTCCCACTTATGGTCGTAGGTCAAGGACTACTGTACTTCTTCTCGTAGTAATACAGGCTTTTTACGCATGTACTATATCCACACAAGTGGCTTACTTCACACAGCATGCAAAGTCACAGGGCTTTTAGACTTAGCGTGAAGTCTAAACCCAGATCATAATTCTAACTAAGATGGAGCACGATAATCACCGTGGTTTGCTTTTACTTTGGTACTTTAAAAGTTTAACCACTGTGCCTTATTTGGCCCCAATCTTAGGGAGGAAGGCTAATTAAGGATGCCCTTCGCTTCCATCTTTCAGGCATGCAGAGAAATGTGGCCACTGCAACCACATTGTGTCCGCTGCTCCCAGCATGAAACGAGAGCACGGAGGAATGTGGGCAGGCGTAGCATTTTCTCACAGGCATGGGAGCTCCCATCTTCATTAAGCCGCTAGGATTTCTTTAATATCCAAACCGAGGAAGTGTCAGCCAGCTGCTACAAATTACTGGGATATCTACTGACAGAAATAACTACCGGCAACTTGCTGCTTGCCCTGTTTCTTGTCTTAGATGTGTCTTTTATCCCTAGTTCCTTCTAAGCAAGGTTTACTGTTTAATGCAGAAACACCCAGCAAATTGGGGTGGGAGAAGGCTTTCTTTGGAGAAGTTATTACTGGGGACCTAGAAGATGGCATATTTCATATGTCATAAATTCCTTTCTACAGTTCAAAAAGCAGAAGGAGGGTGACAGAGTATCAGCCATGTACGAACATGCACATGGGCATAGAGACCCCCCCCCCAATTAAAAAGCTGGTGAGGGACAAAGGCAGGGAAGGTGGCTACTCCACTAGTTCTCTCTATCCAAGAACCATTTGTTAGATCTTGTCTCCGAGGACTATTTCTTTGTACTGTTATTAACTGCCACTTGGCCCCTGAACTATAAATCAATAAATAATGAACCAGCCAATCTGTGCCAATTATAGCACAGATGCAGGTTTAATAGAGAAGGGCAGAATGTGGACAGAAGCTGAAAGTGGGTTCAGCAGTGTGATCCTGTTCATTGTTTAAAAAAAACCCTCAGTGTTTTTGAGATGGAGGAAGGGGCAACAGTTTCAAAGGCCTTCATATCAGGGGTGAAATGTAAAATTTGTTACTACCGGTTCTGTGGGCATGGCTTGGGGGGGGGGGG
>WNWU01000011.1:11622619-11651907 GCA_012654045.1 Ptyas mucosa | reverse complement strand
GGGGGGGGGGCAACTTTTAAATTTTATTTTAACTTTTCAAAGCATTTTTTTCTGCAAATGCAAAACAATGCTTTGAAAAGCCTCTGCCGATCAGGAACACGGCTGGGATCATCAGAGCCTTTTCAAAGCATTTTTTAAACTACCTCTTCCACTGAAGAAATTGCAGAAAAAAATGCTTTAAAAGTCTCTCTGATGATCCTAGCTGAGTTGCCTGATCGTTTAAAAAAAATGCTTTGAAAAGGCAACTCAGCTGGGATCGTCAGAGAGACTTTTAAAGCATTTTTTTTCCTGCAACCTCTTCCAGGGAAGAAGTGGTTAAAAAAATGCTTTGAAAAGGCTCTGACAATCCCAGCTGTGTTACCTGATCTTCAGAGAGACTTTTCAAAGCATTTTTTAAACCACCTCTTCCCCGGAAGAGGTTGCAGAAAAAAATGCTTTGAAAAGCCTCTGAGATCCCAGCTGAGCCGCGCGATCATCAGAGGCTTTTTTTTTACTTTTAAAAGCATTTTTTTGGAGGAAGAAGTTGTAGAAAAAATGCTTTTAAAAGTAAAAAAAAAAGCCTCTGATGTTCATGCAGCTCAGCTGGGCATGGTGGTGGTGGTGGTGGTGTGTGCAGGGATTTTTGCTACTGGTTCTCCGAACCACTCGCAGCCATCGCTACCGGATCGGGCGATCTAGTCCGAACCGGGAGCATTTCACCCCTGCTTCATATCGTCTCTCCATGGTCTGGAAAATGGTTTTGGGTAAAACTTCAAATATCCTAGCACTTTCTATTTTATTTCTTTTTTAAGCAAAAAAGACAACTCCTGGACAAGTCCGGCAATGAAACCGCAGAATAGCTGGAAATACTGAAATAATTGCAGCCAGCTGTTTCTCTGATGTATTGCTTTGATTACAGAGCACCTCTCTGTTTTTTTCTAAAAGAGTCCATGTAGAATGGAGACAAAGAACTATAGAAAGTACTAATGCCACACGGTGTACTACAGGTAGTCCTCGACTTATGACCACAACTGAGCCCAAAATTTCTGTTCTTCCACAAGACGTTTGTTCAGTGAGTTTTGCCCCATTTTACGGACTTACATGCCTCAGCTGTTAAGTGAGTCATTGCAGTTGATAAGTTAGTTGATAAGTTAGTAAAATGATTGTTAAGTGAATCCCATTGACTTTGCTTGACAAAGGTCACAAAATAGTCACATGACTATGGGACACAGCAACGGTTTGTAAGTAAGAACCAGTTGCCCAAAATCTGAATTTTGATCACATGATCATGGGGACGCTGCAAAGGTCGTAACTGTGGAAAACGGTCTTAAGTCACTTTTTTCAGTGTCGTAACTTTGAACGGTCATAAATGACCTTTTGTAAATCGAGAACTACCTGTAATTGGATAACATGGTACTATCATTCTATACTAAAGTAGATTTAGGAATAATGATTTTTTTTTATGAGGAGGAACAGTTTAATATGTATTTATTTAAATTAAATGTATGTCCCCACCCATCTAAATTGGCAATTCAAGCACAATGATAATTATATAAGTGGTTTAAAATAAAAACGATTGAAAAATAATATTGAATGCCATCAATTCTAACTATGTGGTTAGACAGAGGTCTTCAAACCTGGCAGCTTTAAGACTTTAATCATAGCTGGCTGGAGAATTCTGGGAGTTGAAGTCCACAAGTCTTAAAGCTGCCAAGTTTGAAGACCTCTGGGTTAGAAGGAGTCAGAAATGACTTAGGCATGTATCAATCAAACAAATTAGTACCCATCTCTGTTCTTCTAATTTTAACAACTAAGAACTTTCCTCCCCCCAAACCAGAAAATAAAATAAAGCTGAGGTTCCCAAGACACCAGAGTGATCAGAAGCTATGTGCCCAATTATTTACCATTTTTAGGTAAACAAGCATTTTGAACTTTTGCATCAACATCCAAACAATGACTTGCCCGATCGATTCCTAATATTGTTCCAAATTAAAAAAAAATTCTTATTCCAACTTATGAATGACAGGTAGTCCTTGATTTATAACAGTGACCGTTCAAAGTTACAATGGCACTGAAACAAGAGACTCATGACCCTTTTTCAGAGTTACAACCTTTGCAGCACCCCCCATGGTCATGTGATCAAAATTCAGATGCTTGGCAACTGATTCATATTTATGACCGTTCCTTTGTTCCAAAGTCAATGTGATCACTTTGTGTGACCTTCTGACAAACAAAAGTCAATGGGGAAGCCAGATTCACTTAACAACCAGGTTACTAACTTATCAATGGCAGTGATTCACTTAGCAACCGAGGCAAGAAAAGTTGTAAAATGGGGGGCAAAACTGCCTTAACAAATGTCTCATTTAACAACAGAAATGTTGGGGTCAATTGTGATCGTAAGTCAAGGACTACCTGGATACCTCTGAACAAATATACATTTAATAAAACACCATGATGATGATGATGTGATAGGCTGCAAAAAAGGGAAAATATATATGCAGCTCTGGGTTGAATTGTTGATTTCTTAGTGTCCCCTGAATTTGTTTTTCTTCTTACAGAGGTTACCTATCTGTTTAACTACTTCTCTCAAGCTTGGAAAATCCTATATACAGGCAGTGCTCGACTGACAACAGTTCATTTAGTGACCAAAGTTACAATGGCACTGAAAAAGTAACTTATGACCGTTTTCACACTTACAAGGTTGACTCAGCCTTCCATCCTTCCGAGGTGGGTAAAATGAGGACCCAAATTGTTGGGGGCAATGTACTGACTCTGTAAACCGCTTTGAGAGGGCTGTAAATGCACTATGAAGCGGTATATAAGTCTAAGTGCTATTGCTACAACCCATTGTAGCATCCCCAGGGTCACATGATCAGAACTGAGACGCTTGGCCACCGGTTCATATTTATGATGGTTGCAGCATTCTGAGGTCATGTGACCTCCTTCTGACAAACAAAGTCAACAGGGAAGCCACCAGTCGTGGGTTCCTCCCTGTTTGGCCCAGTTCTCCCGAGCCGATAGTGGTGACGATATGTTGTCACCGAACCGGTTCTGCCCCCCTGCCCCCCCACCCCCCGCGTTATTCCTACCTTTTATTTGGCCCCACCCCTGATCTATTGCTACTTCCTGAGTCTCAGCTGATGGCTAGAGGGAAAAAAAGCTGTTTAAACCCTTGCCGCGGGGCTTCAAAGGGTCGCCCTACAGCTGATCAGTGTTAAAAGAAAACAAATGAGTAGACCAGTGCCTGCAAAAATACATGAGTAGATCAATGCCTGCAAAAATAAATGGGTAGACCAGTGCCTCCAAAAAATAAATGGGTAGATGGGTACAGCTCTGCAAGCAGTTAAAAGCCTGGTAGACCAGTGCCTCTGCTAAATCCTAAATAATTGTCACATGGCCATCAAGCCATGCCCACAAAATAAGCCATGCCTACAGAACCAGTAGTAAAAAAATTTAGAACCCACCCCTGGAAGCCATTTAAGAACTGTGTTGCTAACTTTTAACAACCGCAACGACTCACTTAACAATTGTGGCAAGTAAAGTCTTAAAACGGGGCAAAACTCACTTAACAACTGTCTTGCTTAGTAACAGAAATGTTGGGCTCAGTTGTGGTTGTAAATTGAGGAGTACCTGTAATTGCTTTTTCTATTCTTGTTTACATCACATGTCCCAAACCAAGGGGCTCCTGGTTGTTGGTCATCACTTCCAACAGGAACTGCTAGCCTTTATTTGAGCAAATGGTACATGGTAACCATCTCCATCATTTCCCCCCCCCCATTTTTTTCCAGAGTCCAGCTTTCACAGCCATATTGTATATCACCCCAAGAAAGACCATTGCTTTAACTACTATAATCCGTGTTGTCATGGAAATGGCTTTATCCTTCTTGATCTTGTCTGAGTTTTGCATTGCTTAGTTCTGTAGGATTAATCCCTTGACACTTCCAGCACACTGTCCATCTGCGTTCATTTCTTGGGCCCAACATAACAAAACTGGATTTTTCTGTTTTTATTTTCACAATACGTTTCCTTTGGACTAAAAAAAAGGGAATTTGCCTGCATATCTCCATTATTTTTAGCTCCAATTTTTATTCCCAACTTTTTTACTTCTCTCATGATAGGAACACTGTTTTAACTCTTTTGTAATACAGGTAGTCCTCGACTTACGACCACAATTAAGACCAAAATTTGTGTTGCTATGTGAGGCATTTGTTAAGTGAGTTTTGCCCCATTTTATGGCCTTTCTTGCCCTAGTTGTTAAATGAATCATTGCAGTTGTTAAGTTAGCAACATGGTTGTTGCAAAGGTGAAATGCTCCCGGTTCAGACCAGATCGCTCAATCCGGTAGTGATTGTCAGATATTGCCTACGTATGATGCACCAGGGACCAGAAGGGGTTAAGTCTTTACAGACATCTCATGTGACTGTATCAGCCAATGAACTCCCTTATTGGACTCTTGCCCAGAAATCAATTGGACATCTTCCCTGCTTCTTCCCATCTATCTCAGCAAGACAACACGTGAACTTCTCTCTCCTCTCAACATCTGAGTCATACAGTTAGGGTAACAAATGCAACAGGACACCCTGTTCATTATTGCATATTTGTAAATAATAAAATAACTTTTTGAACCTATAGCTGTATTGACCAAATAACTTCCTCATAGAACCGAGTGAGCACGACCATCAATATATATCTGACAGTGATGGTGGCGGGTGGTTCAGAGAACCAGTAGCAAAATCATCAAAGGCTTTTTTTTTTTACTTTTAAAAGCATTTTTTCTACAACAAATTGTTGGGGCAATGGGCTGACTCTGTAAACCGCTTAGAGAGGGCTGTAAAGCAGTATGAAGTGGTATACAAGTCTAAATGGTACTGCTATAATGTACTACACAGGGGTGGGTTCTATTTATTTTTACTACCGGTTTGCAACGGGATTGCGCATGCGCGCTCGCTTTGCTCCCACGCTTTGTTTCTGCAAATGCGCAGATCGCTTCTGATGACGTCGGGGTCAGTGGGCGGAGCCTCCTGCCGGTTTTACTACCGGTTCTATAGAACCGGTCTGAACCGGGGGCAACCACCACTGGTACTACAGTACTTTCCCCAAAGTGCTTTTTTTCCCCTTAGAGGCAACTGGACCAGTGGTGGGTTGCCCCTGGTTCGCACCGGTTCTATAGAACCAGTAGTAAAACTGGTGGGAGGCTCCGCCCACTGACCCCAACATCATCAACATGCTTCTGCGTTTGCGCAGGAGAGCACGCGGCCCCGCTGCAAACTAGTAGTAAAGGTAAGTAGAACCCACCCCTGAACTGAGGAGCCCGAGTGGCGTAGGAAGCTAATGCCTCCTACAAGGCAGCATTTAACATCCAGCTGCCTGCAATTACTGTAAGTTCGAATCTCACCAGGCTCAAGGTTGACTCAGCCTTCCCATCCTTTCTAAGGTGGGTAAAATGAGGACCCGGTTTGTGGGGGCAATAAGCTGACTTTGTATAAAAAAATATACAAAAGTATGAAGGCTATTGCTTAATGCATTGTAAGCCTCCCTGAGTCTCCGGAGAAGGGCGGCATATAAATAAGAATAAAAAAACAAACAAACCTGGACTTCTTGGTTTTTCTTTGAAGACCTTTCGCTTCTCATCCAAGAAGCTTCTTCATCTCTGACTGGATGGTGGGGAATGGAAGGATTTATATTCCAGCTAATCCTTCCATTTCCCACCATTCAGTCAGAGATGAAGATGCTTCTTGGATGGGAAGGAAAAGGTCTTCAAAGAGAAACCAGAAAGTTCAGTTGCCTCTTGGGAAAAAAACAAACAAAAGCACCTTTGGGACAACCATGACCTGGTTGACTGAGAATCTCCATAGATATACTACAGTACTTACTTTATGAAACATGGGCACCCTGTAACCAGCAGCAAAAAACTTCCATAGAAGTCTGCCGAAGCAGAACGCAAGTATTTCTACTTGAGGTTAGGGTTTGCCCATAAAGCCCCAGTCGTTACTGTAGGGGAGATCCTTTTATTACGTGCAATAAGTACAGTTAACTCTACAACCGCGTTACATTATACACACACGGAGCGACGGACTCCGCTGGAAACGCGAAGTCAACTTTTACGCATTGTGATAGGCTGAGGAACAAGGGGCAGGTTTGGAAAACAAAGGAGACGCCCCTTTACAAAAAAAAAAGAAAGAAAACAACAACAACAAACAGCTGGGCATTAGCCGGATCCGCTTTCTGGACACTTCCTCCCCCCGTTTTTGGGGGGGGGGGATTTTCATACAGAGAAGCGCCACCAAACGCACGTGGCCCCGGAGCGCGCGCCCGAGCGCCCTCCCGCTCGCCTGGCAGCGACGCTCCAAGCTTTCCTCTGCTGGGCGGGGCGGAGGGCAAGGAGGGGGCGGAGAGTCGGCCGGGCGCCTGCGCCAAGCTGTTCCTATCGCTACTCCGGAGCTCTGCTCGGTCTTGGTGGAATCGAGCCCGAACGAACTGTAACAAAACAAGCGGCGTCTTTTGTATTGGCTTAAAGGAACCGCGGTCGGTCGGTCGGAGCCCCTCGGAGGAGAGAAAAGTAGCAAAGAAGGGAGGGCAAAGAACGGCGGCGCCAGGTGAGGGCGAAGGATCCGGGACCGGCCGCTTGCCCGGGGGAAAGAGCCAAAGACGAAGAGAACCTGCGGGGATCCGCGCAGTGGAAAAAGCCCTAAGGAGGAGAAGCGGGGCAGGACGATCCGGTGGGTACGATGGGAACCTCTCCGGAGGCGCCGGTGGAAGAGGCTGCGGGCATGAACCGCGCCGAGTCGCTTCGGTGATGGCTTGAGCGAAACGGCTTGAAAGTTGCCGGAGAGCTTTTGCTCTTATGCCCGGCCGGTCGGGATCCCTTGGCCGGAGCAGCCCCGCGGGGGACGTCGGGTTTCCAGTCTCGATCCTTTCCCCCCGCCCGCCCCTCTCCCACTGTAAATCCCCCTTCCCTTCCTCCTTTTGCGCGCAACTTGGCGACCCCATCGCCATGTCGAAAGTGATCCAGAAGAAAAACCACTGGACGGCCAAAGTGCACCAAGCCACGGTGAGCCGCAATGCTCAGGGCCAGCTCGGGGTCACCGTCCTCGGAGGAGCGGAGTACGGAGAGTTTCCTTACGTCGGGACGGCCGAGGTCGAAGGGGAGGCGGCGCTGCCCGGAGACAACGGCGAATGCAAACTTGGCGAAGGGGAGCTACTCTTGGAGGTGCAGGGGGTCCGGGTGTCGGGGTTGCCCCGCTACGACGTGCTGGAAGTTATCCGGAGCTGCAAGGAGCCCATTGTTTTCAAAGCCGTCAGACAAGGTGAGAGAGAGAGAGAGGCGGGCCGCTTGGCAGGACTTTGGTGCGGACTTCCAGTCGGGGCGGGGGGGCGCTGCGCTGCACGAGCCCTTTGCCTTCATTGTTTGCTGCCCTCTGCGAAGGGGACGAGGGGCTGTGAGGGAGGGAGACCGGTCCTGAAGCTTTTTGGGGGTGAAGTTGTGAGATTCCCCCCCCCCACCTTTTTCATGAGGGCGAGGGAAGGGGCTTTATTCCCTGCACACCGGCTGAGGGGACCTACCTGAATGGGGTGTTTTTCTGGTCGACACGCGCGACAGCCACGCTTAAAGGGCCTTTTCTGCCTTTGGTGGATTCATCTTCTCTGAAATATCTGATCGGTGGTTGTTTGTTATTAAAATGAAAGCATTCCGGTCGTGTTTTCCTCAACCATCCCGGGGGACTTCTAGCTCCTAAGGGTGCCTGGGACTTCGAGGAACCCGCTCTTCCTAGATTTTTAAACCCTGGATCTTTAGGTAAAATGGCATTCTGCCAAGGCATCAAGCAAGCGAAGGACTTTCATTGCTTTGCTGGATCTGCTGCAGGGATCTTAAGTTGCCTCAGGTGGATGGGTGGGGGGAGATTCTGACTGACCAGTCCCAATGAGCTTCTAAAGTTATTGGCTTTTATTATACGGTTCTGACAGATTGTTAGGGTTGACTCCTGAACTAGTTTGATTGCTTCAAACCAAGCTTGTTGGACTTGGAGCCAAGGATAATTTGCATGTGTTTTAATTTTTAACCTTTGTACTTTGAAGTATCAGCTATGGTTTCACTTTAGCAGTCCCTCCTGTAATGTACATGGCTGAAATCCCAGACCTGCCAAAGCAGTAATCTAAAAACTAGCTTAGTTCTCCCGAGATTGACATATTTTCTGCAGCGTGGAGCTATAGATCCCTATTGGGCTCATAAAGAATGGTGGCAAGCTTTTTTTTTTTTTAAAAAAGCTGCCAAGACTCAGACAAGTTTAATTCCTACTTGGCTCCAACTTGGGTAGCTTTCTTATATCTTTTGAAAGAGTCACAAGGTTCTTTGGTACCCTTAAAATTATATAGATGTATTTATTGCATAGCTTTGTGGAGTGCATGTCATGGAATGCATGTTAAGGATTAGTCAGTAGGTTTATCCCGGTCCGATTCTTGGAAAATTTGCAGTGTCTGTCTTAGAAAAGGCTGAATTTTCCCTTACTGGGCAATTTTTGTCCCTTGGCTTGGATACAAAAGGTTCTTGGTCTTCCATCTGTCACTTTGGCAAAGCAAAGAAACTTTTTTTTTCTGTGTAGCTTGAAAGATGTGCTTTCTCCCAGGTCCACTCTACAGCATAGCCGGACCTGGTGGATGAAGGATGTGGTGAAATGTTGGGCTTAATAAAAAAGGGGTGGGGGGAAGGGAAGGATAGCTTCTTGGAGAAGAAAATTGTTAGGTAATATTGGGTGTGCGTAAACTTCAGATGTTTATCAGATTCCAGTTGGGACGTTATCTTTTAAATTCACAGCCAGCCAGGCAAGGAATAGGAAAGTTTAATTTGTCTGAGTGACTTCTGAGTCATTTTTTAGGCTCCAAAATAATGCAGCTTTTCTACCTTTTTCTTTTCCCAGCAATTCCTGTACATTCTGTTTCTGAGGATTTGAAAGTGAATTGAATTGGTTTGTTTTCTTTCCTCCTGGACTTCAAAGTTGTACTGGGCAGCGCCACCTTCAAATAACATTTATTGTTGTCCTTTTTGTTTTGTTTTTAATGCAGCCAGCAGTCAGTCTAGTTCCTTTTCCTTCCCCCTTATCTTGGCATTATTAAAGGAGCTGAATAAACCTACACAGCAGAAGGAGAAAGGACCAGAAGCAATATGTTTTGTTTGGATGCTGGACATCAGTTGAGAGAAATGCATTCACTTGAGACACCTGAATCACTGTTTCTGTCGTTTTCCTCCTCTTCTTCTTCTTGTGGATCTTATATTTCTCTCTCATACATCCAGATGTTGCTGCTCTTGGACCTAACTTAAAGTTTTACAGATAGTTCTCGACTTATGACCATAATTGAGTCCAAAGTTTCTGTTGTTAAGTAAGACATTTGTTAAGTGAATTTTGCCCCATTTTACCACCTTTCTTCCTACAGTTGTTAAGTGAATCACTGCAGTTGATAAGTTAGCAATCCAATTGCTAAGTGAATCTGGCCTCCCCCATTTGTCAGAAGGCCACAAAAGATAATCATGTGACCTTGGGACTCTGCAACCGTCCTAAATACGAACCAGTTGCCAAGCATCTGAATTTTGATTACATGACAATGGGGATGCTGTAAAGGCCATAACTGTGAAAAACGATCATAAGTCACTTTTTTCCAGGCTGTTGTAACTTTGAATGGTCACTAAACGAACTGTTGTAAGTTGAGGACTACCTGTATATCCATATCCCCTTGGTCAATAGTGACACGGAGGGTCAGATGTTCTTGTCCAACATGCATTTAAACATATATGATCTTGGGAATGTTTTCTTCAGTTCACTGAATGGGGAATTTCCAGACCGGGTGGCAACTTCTGTCAAAGAGCCAAACAAATATTCACTCGACTGGACTTGGAGGAATTTCTGGAGAGAAAGGGGAAGGCTTCTCCTATGGCGAAGTATCCCTTTGAATTGGAACATTTTGATTCCTCTGCTGATGGATGACTAAGAACTGTGTATGTGAGGTTTGTTTTTTTTCAGTGGAAGCATGTGATTGCCAGCTGCCTCCCTCCTTTACGTCAAAAGGATGGCATAGACTTTGCATGGAGAATGGATTATTTTCTCTCCCCTTTCTCCCCCACCCCAGACTGCTGCCTGCCAGGAATGGGTTATTTTCAGCTTTACTGAAATCCCAAACATTCCTTCAAATAAGAAACTCCCCTAGCAACAGGATGCCTCTGGATCGCTCCCAGTCTGTGCAAAAATACATTTTCATGTTTTCTGCCTTGGGCTGTTCAGATCTCGGTGGGCACCCTCAACAGTAAGTAGGAACTCTTGATTAAGGAAGTTGAAGATGGGCAACCTGTGGCTCTTCAACTGAATTTATATCAACCAATGTCTCTCGCTGTCGGCCATCTTGATTGGGATGGTTGGGAGATAATGGTTCCTCAGGAGCAGCATGCCTTTGAGTTCTTACCCTGGAAGCCGATTGAGTCTTGGCTGTCCACCAGAATGATAGCAAGAGACTTAGCAACCTTGATAAAAGAGAATTGTTTGTTCTTGAAGGGATTGTTTGTTGGCGACCGTACCTGAGCATCTAGCAAGTTGCTTATCTGCTATGTGGATTTTATCCATTTTTAAAGTATTTTTCTTTTTCATGAATGAAGGCAAATATATGTGTACTGGGACAATGTTGTAGGATCCAATCTGGATCAGTCACTGGGACCAGAGTTTAGTCTTCTGAGCTTTCGGACTCCTCAGGGACCTTCTCTCTCTCCAGAATGTGTCTTTTCTTTTTCTTTTCTTTTTTTCCTTTTTTGCACATTTTATTCCTTTCTATTCTTCTGTTCTTTAGGTTTAGTTTGGATTAGATTTTACTATTACAATCAAAATGCTTAATACAAATTATATAAATTTATACTTAAAAAATTTAGTCTCCTCTAATGAACAGTTTTTGAAATCATTAAATTGCTTATTTTTGTTTTGTCTTGTAGAAACCAAAACAAAATAGATTTCCCAAGAGAAGCTGTTTGCTTTTTATAATTAATTCCAAAATCTTATTGTAAAAGTTTCAGTATTTCAATTTTATGTGGACTTTTAGTCCATTTATAACTTTCTACGATCAAAATCTTATTTAGCTGTTTATTTCAGATTCTTTAATTTGTTAAGCATATGCATATTTTTTCCCCATTCAGGATTGAAGGCAGACTCACCTGGCATTTTCAGACATGACGTTCTGAAGGTCTCTCACAGCTTAGAAGTAATAGATGAGCGATTTCCAAAAGTAATTAGAAAGTGAGCTTTGGGAACTTAGCATCCTTTAAAAATCCCCACAATGGTTGCAAGGAAGATGGTTAATTTTGTTGTCTCCAGCACTCAGCCTGTGCACAATTGTTATCTTGCAGTGTTTTTGTGAGAAACAGTTGTCTAGACCAGGGGTCTCCAACCTGTGAGGGATTTTCAACCAGGTTGTGGAAAGGTCCAACAAGTGAGTGCATATTCTCACTTGCATAAGTAGTGGGCAAGTAGTAGTGCTCCATTTAAATGAGCGGCAGGCATGCGTGCACATTGTTTGTGCAAATGGAACTGCGCGCATGCACACGTTTGCCAGCCATTTACGTGGAACCATCCCCTCTCTTCCCTGTCCCTGCCGGTCCACAAAGCTGAAAATGTTGGGGAACTCTGGTCTAGACCACATGTGGGCAAATCTCCTGTCCTCGCCTTATCCTGGGAGGTTCCAAGAAATCAATCTACTCCCTGGTTCCATGGCCTTTGCTATGGTAGTTGACTTTTGGAGAGCCACCTTGTATTTGAAATATTTTTCCTGGAAGAGCTATTTTATCCATATGGATATGAGGAACATGGTTTGACTTGCACTTACAGTCATCTGGATAATATGTTGTAAACTACTGTTAACTATATTAATTAAAACGTCTGTCTATAGGACTCAACCTTAATGGTCTTTAAGTTTTAGAGACTACCTGAATTAACCCAATCAATCTTTGGCATAGTCTTCCTAATTCTGATGACCTGGACAGTTATGTCCTGGGATTAGATGGAACTCTCAAATTTCTAGCCAG
This sequence comes from Ptyas mucosa, assembly GCA_012654045.1. Taxonomy (NCBI): domain Eukaryota; kingdom Metazoa; phylum Chordata; class Lepidosauria; order Squamata; family Colubridae; genus Ptyas; species Ptyas mucosa. The sequence goes on along the minus strand of WNWU01000011.1, from coordinate 11,639,876 downwards.
CGTATGGTTTTGTTTGTTTGCTTTCTTGCTTGTTTATCACAGTAGGCGAGTACTGAGAAGTTTAAATCCAGCTGGAGGATGTGAGGTTGGAGAAAGTTCATGATGGTTAAGTCATTATAACAGAGCTCAGGCTTTTTTTCTATGAACGTGAATAAATTTTGTTGGCCATTTTTTTTAAAAAAAATATGCAAAATGTACTTTTGGAAGGCTTGAGCAATTTAAATTGTAATTTAGAAAGTCACTATTGGTTAAACCCTTGCCGTATATAATATTAAAAGAATGTCTGGGTTTTGTTTTTCCCCTAATAGTTTTTTTTGATGGAGATTGTATCTAGAAGATTCATGTGTGCATTGAAGAATACGAACTGCATTACAGTAGTTGCAGTCTAAATCTGCACACAGTTTGCTACATTTTCTATAATGACTTGGTGTTCATTATGGCTTAGAGGTTAATGCAAACGCAACGTTTTTCTAACTCTCTAACATTTTTTGTGGGGTTCACCCAAATGCATTGAACCACAAGTCAATAAATCACACTTAGTAGTATTAGTGCTAGAAAAGCAGCAAGCTTCTTCAAAACCTCTAGAACATTTTAGCCTTGTTTGCATAAATTGAAAAGTGTCCTTACGGTTTATTTGGTTTGGTGATTTTCAGACTATTGGAGTTTTTTAAAACCACTTCATATATTTGTATTACATACTTTATGACTTCATGTGTGAATCTACTTGATTGTAATTCAGTAAACCTTAGTTAAACAAATAAGGACATAGCAAAGTGTGGCTGTTTCTTTCCCAATCGGTATCAACCAATGTAATGGCTGGTTTCTAGGTTGTGGGTGCTCTATCACTGGACGCTTTTAAGAAGAGACAGGACAGACATTTGTCTGAAGTGGTATAGGGCAGGGGTGTCAAACTCAAGGCCTGGGGTCCGGATCTGGCCCGCGGGGTGCTTAGATCTGGCCCGTGGGGCCACCCTAGAAACAGCAAAGGACCAACCCGTTGTGCCTCTGCCAGCAAAAATGGAGCCCGGGAGGGCGGTGTGCGGTGCTCCCTGGCTCCATTTCCAGCTGTGATAGCCTCCTGCCATACTCTGCCAGTGAAAAGGGAGCTCTGGGGGTGAGTGGGTGCCCCCCAAGTTCCATTTTCACTGGCAGAGGGTGGCAGGAAGTTGTTGCAGCTGAAAATGGAGTTCTGGAGCCCAATTTTGCTGGCAGAGCGCTCGGGTCACCATAGATGCCCCCAACACGAGTGATGTCAAGCTGGCCATGCCCATCTTGGCCATGCCCACCCTGCCTCCGAGGTCAAACACAACCTTGATATGGCCCTGAATGAAATTGAGTTTGACACCCCTGGAATACGGTCTCCTGGGGTTGGACTAGATGACGTCCCAGGTTCCTTCCAACTCTGTTATTCTATGTTTCACTTCAGTTGGTACAGGGTGACGTAGTGTCAGAATTTGAACAGAAGTTCAGAAGGATGCTATAGTGACTATCCCAAATTTGGATTGCAAAAACCAAGAGAATCGTAGGGAACAAAGAGACCTAGGAAAATCTTCTTGCTGCTGTCTGGTGGTCATCTGGATTTTTGCAGCTCAGATTGAGCAGGCATTACTATAGCTTGAAGGTCCAATTCATATACTTGTGATTTGACTGCCAATCTCTGCCTTGTTTCAACATTATCCTGGAATTTGTAGACATTTAGCCTGGTGACAGCTCTGGAATCTGCCTTGGCTGATGTAAATGATTTATGTATGGCAGTGCAAAACTATTTGTAAGTTATGGCAGCAGCTAAAGTGATTAGAAAATGTAGAGGCTTATTTTGAAAGCACTTTTCTGCTTCTTATCTTCAGTTTTAAGTCAAGATATTGGAATGAGAGGCAGAACTGATTTCCTTGAGAGACCATGGTTTAATTGTAATTAGGGGAGAGTGGCATGCCATAGCCACAATCTATATTCAGCCTTTCATTGTGACATCATGTATGAGTTGCTGGGAGTCGGGAATATAAATTTAATGAAGTATTATTACTGTAATTGTCATTACTACTGTTATTATGTTGGAAATGGTGGTGTTGGAAATTCTGTTTTCAAGATACAGAGACAGGAAGTAGGAGAGGACACAAAGAGGCCACATTAGTTTTAGTTCTTTCAGTGCTCCTAACTTTTTAATTTATCCTTGGTGGGTGGAGATTGAGGTAGACTGGCTAATCAGGTTAAGGCTTTTTTTTTTTTAATAAAGCATTCAGAAGTAAAACTGTACAAGGAAGTTTCATCTTGCCACTCATAGGAAAGATGATTGAGATATCACCAAAATGAAGGGAAACCAGCAGGGTGACATGCTATAATATACTACTGCTAGGGCCAGTTCTGGCTTTTAGTGTGCCAATGTACTGACTGCCAAAATGCACTGAAAAGTCCAGCTAAGACCTCATTGAGAAATGTTAAAATTTTCTTTCGTAGGAATCGTATTAAACAAAGATGCATTTTAACAATGCGAAATTGAGTTAATATTAGTTTAGAGCTAGATAGGGCTTGCAAAGCAACCATTACAAATTCTTTACTGTTTTTGCCCCACTGTAGCTTCATATATCCCACTTTACATGGTGTTATGGGATCTTTTATTTCTTTTGAGTAGCTTTCCTGGAAAGGCTAAAGGAGATTGCAATGGCAGGGGCAAAGAGAAAAAGCCGTTGAAGCCCACTAGAAAGATCTTTAATTCTAGTTCATACCCAACGTGCAATGCAATATGTAACTTTAATGAGATATCAGGACCTGGCATTGGACATACCGAAAGGTGAACTTGTTTAAAATCAACAGTAATATCTTTGAGCTTGATTAGGAACTTGAACCTCTTGAGGTTCATCTTTATGTGAGAGGAGCCATCGGTGTATCTAAGTTGATCAGCAAGAGTTTCATTCAAGCATCACGATGATAGTGTCCTAACACCATTTTAACTAGCCTAAGGCTGTAGAAGAAAATAGATTTTTAAGAGCAGGATCTTTTCCCATAGTGCATAGGCACACTTTATTTATTTATTTCAAATCCACTGGTCCGACTGGTTTTTATGGATTTATGATTAAATGCAAAAACTTGTGAAACTTGTTTAAGCAGTGGCAAACATGGGAAGAATTTCCATATCATCGAGCAGTGATTCTCTCTTCCAAATGGCTCTGATAACTGTTTCCAGCCAGGTCTGATGGAATCTTCCTCCCTCCCTCCCTCCCTTCTCACATTTTTGAGCTGTCTGTTTCCCTCAAAGAGGGAGGGATTATGGGACTTGAAGGGCATGCGGTTGGGTGAATGGGTGATACAATCATATTCACTAAAAGACACACATGGAGAGAAATAATAGACAAAAGATTAAATTCATCAAGAAGTACAGTAAATCATTGGGTGCTTTTTGCCATGACTTCCCCTTTTAATATCTTGAGGCAGAGTATAGCTACCGGTATAAGGTCAGTTGTCTAATACTGAGGAGTGTGGAGCAGCAATAAATGATTGGAAGATAAGATACTTCATGTCGCCCTCACCTATCTTATACCTTCCAAGTTATGTTGCTATCATTTAACGGAATGGATGATTCTGTCCCATCAACCCATCAACTCATTGTTGAAGTAAAATGCAGTTGTTTGTCCAAGGCCTATATTGACTTGTCAGTTGATATGTGGTTATGCTCCAACAATTTGGTGGTTTACCATTCTTCTGATGGTAGCTTATTGCCAGGAAAACCTAATTTTCCCCTGGCCTGCTTCAATTTTTGCGCTAGTTTTCTAAAACATGCTGGAATTCTGTTTCACTTATTAAGCATAATGAATTTTCACAGAAGTAAATGCCCATCTCGATATTTTTGAAAGGCTAGCCTGAAGAATGCATTGACTCTCACTTAAATTGGTGTTTCCGTGTAAGAATAGATTTCTACAAATTGGTGGAATGCTTTGAATTCCAATAGGGCAGAATAGTAGTCAATAACCTCATTCTTCTCCTTTGTTTGCAACAGGGAAGTTGATCTGAAACTTTCCAAAATCTGCCCTGAAACTGACACGGGGCAAAAAAAAAAAAGTCTCAGCATGTGAACAAAAAGTCAAAACCTGCAGATTAAAATGCAAACTTGTTTGTTCAGATTTGACTAGTTATCCTTCAACTTGTACCTGGATTTTAAAATCAGTCTCGAATGCTAGGTTGGTGGTGGCTGAATATTATGAAATTAAGGAGGGTCTCTGTGTCAGTTTTTCAGTGGAAGAGAATCTGGTTTTTATAAAATTCATCTAGTCTTACATTCCAGCCTGAGGAGAAAAAAAACTGCAAATCTTCCCATACATGATTCCTGTTTTATTCCAGTGGGGACCCTGTAGTCTGTATTCCAATGCCATGTTTTAAGTGAATTAATTCTCCAAGTAGTATAGCCACAGTATTCAAAACTATAGTCAGTTTTCATGCTTAGACTTTTTTTTTAACTTGTAAGTGTCTCTGATTACATAGCTGAACTTGCTTAATTTAGTTTTTTGCAAGCTCTCGAATTGCATCATTAAAAAAAAAGTTTGGGGTTTCCAAGAATAAATTTTATTAAGCTGGTTTTGAGAACAAGCTATTATTGTGTTGTTATCATTTGCCTTGCAATTTACTCTCCCAGGTGACTGACCTGCTTGGTCCAGAAAGTCCAAGTCTATGATTTTAGGGTCAGGGGGTTAGGTTTTACCATGAAGGTCAAAGGTGGAAAGTTAAAAACAATGGTTAAATTAACAGCTGCCTATTTACATGCTGTTGTTTGTTTCCATGGAAGTTAGAGGGGGGGGATGCTCTAATAAAGCTGTAAGTGATTCTTAGATATTTGAGTTTATTTTCATATTTCAAGATCAAGTCAATCAAATTGTGCAGCAGCATATTCTTAACCGAAACTAGACATTAAGAGTAGACGCTCTGCACTTTAGTTTAGGACTGTCCACTTGTATTTCTTCTCATTGCTTCCAATATTAATTGCAATGGAGCTGGAGAATAATATGGAATTAATATTTTTTTTAATAACGTAGTTATCAGGATCTAAGCAAAGTGCTCTTTCTCTAAAGCTTTTTCCTGTCTGTTAAGCAGATACATTAATGTCTACAGAGCAGAATTGCTGTAATGTACAAAACCAACTAACTTAGTGGTGGTTTTCTACTGGTTTGCCCCGGTTCGTGCAAACCGATAGCGGCGGTGGCGGGAGGCTCCGCCCACCCACCCAGATGGGCGGAGCCTCCTGCCCATCATGGACGGTCTGCACGTGCGCAGAAGGTTCTGTGCATGTGCAGAAGCGCTGTGCACGCAGGGTCACACTTGCAAACCGGTAGCGAAGGTAAGTGGAATCCACCACTGAAGTAACTGTAAAGCTCTTGATAACTAAAAACTTCTGGAATACCAGACTTTTCTCTTTAGAATTGACCTGATTCGAATTTGAGGGTGGGGTGAGGTGGAGTGGAGTGTGGAGGGAAACCATCTATCATTAGAACATGCTTGTACCTTAAAAATCTGACTTCACCTCTTATATCAGCTTTTTGTTTCAGCTGTTGCATTTTCCATTCCTCTCTATGAATTAATCAGTCTAAAGTTACTACCCTTACAGATTTGTTTATCCGAGTGATGTAGTTAAAACATTTTGAGGATCGCTAAAAGGAAAGGAACAAATGCAGTGAGTTAATGAAGGGAGACAGTGGTCCTGTTTTTCTGCTTGCCATCATATATATTGATCTGACAACATTAATTTGAGCCTGACCTGACTTTTCAAAACACAGAGAAGGAATGGTGGATTTTTTTGCAGGGCTGGCATGAATTAACCCAAGTCAGCTGTGGAATGTTAGGCTCAATTACATTTACCAGTGTGAATGAAACAGCCTCTTTAATTCTGACATCTTTTCCCCTGAGGGTGTCTGAGAGGGATGTGGTGGCTTCAATAGTCTGTATTTTTTCCCTCTTCTTTGCATCTCCTCCCTGGAAAACACTCGAGGGGTTTGGATAAGTAAGAGCAGGAGGAGAGAGAGAGACATAATTATTAGCACCTCGGTGAATTTTTATATAAGTTCAACAGCCTTATGTATACAGAGACGTGATAATGTCAACTTTGTTAATAGATAACTTCGATAAATAGTTATAGGTGGGGCTGGGTGTAAAAGGTAACAAATAATGATATAGGACGTCATAGGGTGGAAATACGTGCGCTATATCTTATATTTTGAGAAATCCATTCTAGTTGAATGTCAGTAAGGTTTTTTTCTCAGTTTTATTTGTTCTGAGTATGAAATACGGATGTCTCTCTGGTCGCAAGTACATTATTGTTATTTATAAAACTAAGCATGACACGATACATCCAAAATTTCAGGAGATGCTCTTTCTTGAAAGTTGTCAGGTAGCCCTCTTTTTTTAAAAAAACTGCTTCTCTGATTTGCATTATTGTAATGTATATATACAGTGCTGTACTTTGAAAAAGCATAATGCGCAAAACCTGGAAATTTGAATAGATATACCTAATGGAAGAGGCTATGCTGTATATTTTAGGACTGTGACTAGGTGTACCTATTAACTTGCTGATTAGCATTTTATTTTATCCTACCAACAGTTCTTTTTTTCCCTTTTAACCAATTAAATAGAAGTTTTGGAAATCAATCCTGCAGATTTAGTGTTTCAGGGAATTCATTTTTTCGGACTGCTGAATCATTCTTATTGTTGTTCAGTTTTTTAGTTTTCTATTTTATAGTTTGTTTACTTTGTTGAGTGCTTTTTACATGAAGTTCTTATTTTTGCTTGGCTGATGGGAAGACTTGCTAATTCTGCTCACTGCTAGGAGTTTGATCCTGACAGGCTCAAGGTTGAATTAGCCTTCCATCCTATTGAGGTTGGTAACATGAAGACCCAAATTGTTGGGGACAATAAGTTGACTCTGTAAACCGCTTATAAAGGGCTATAAAACTGGTATATAAGTCTAAGTGCTATTGCTAAGTAGAAAACCTGGTCATTGCCGGGAATTAAGACAGGTGTTTGCACATCTGTAGCACAATCTCCTTGTCTACTCCTTAATTATTCCTTTTTTTCCCCTCCTGTAAGATTCCTATTACCTTTTCACATGTCATAATTACTGTACTAGTAGCAAAAACACATAATATAGATTTTTATAATTTTTATAGTATGACACTTATAATGGAATATATGTGGGTTGTGTTTTCTTCAATATGGTTAAGTCAATCTTATGAACTAATATCTCCAAATGTAAATTTTTGAAGTTCAGTGACTACTGAGCAATTATCCTTCCATTACAAGTAACATTAAGTACAAGCACTACAAAATTAATGACAACCCCCCCTAAATTATTTAAAACCATAATCTTAAATAATTTAGCTAGATTTTGGTGGTTGTGTTCTTATTTTTAAAACGAAGATGAACTGTGTCACTCTATATATGCTTTTACCCTTCCACACAAATATTAACATTTAGCTGTTCTAGCCGTAAGCTCTGAGTCTTCCACTGTTAAGACAGTTGGTATGTACGTAAAAAAAGAAAAAAAACCGAGGGCTGAGGGCCATAAGGCATGCCTCAAAATAAACTTTGCTTATACTAGCTTAAATATCACTATATAGATTTATATAGATTTTGGCATAGCTGTTATGGTAGGGTCTGCAAATCTAACACCTTCTCTGTGGCTTGTGAAATCATGCTATTGATAACAAAATATCCTATTTCCCTCCCTCCTTCCTTCCTTCCTTCCTTCCTTCCTTCCTTCCTTCCTTCCTTCCTCGGAAATGGGAGCCAGAAGTGTCTGGAAGGCAAGCTATTCTCATTCATTTCTTAACCCCCCATCCACACCCCAATCCACAGGGCAAAGCCCAAATTGCACCTCTTAATTTTTGCCATTTTACCAAAACACCATTGTCTTCTTTATTAGTCTGAATTAGTCTCAGAATGTTGGCCTAGTCCAATGTGGAGGAGGTTGGGTTTGGAGGAGAATGGAACAGTCTGGATTATCTTCACCATGGCCCATTTTACACAACTCTAATGGTAACCCTCAACTCAAAGGAAAGTGCCTATCTCTGTAATAGGTTTCATACAGGAATAATGCCTTTATTTTTTTAACCTAGGTAACTCCTCCTCCTCTTTCTTTAATTATTTTTAATTAAATTAATTAGCTACCCAGGGTTGTTTGGATAGTGAGATGGGCGACATCTAAATGTAATAAATGAATAAATTTTAATCATCTGATTTAAAATCAGATCTCTTTCTCTTTAGTTACACTGACAATCTTTCCAAATAAATTTAGCCTCTGCTTACATGATTCAGGTTTGACTAAAACCCACAAAGACTTAGATGAGACATGTGCATATATCACAGTGGGTTAAACTCACAAGGATAGCAAGGTCCTACCTTCAATTTCATGATCAGACAGTCACTCTGAATGTTCACAAAGTTGAACTGTTTCTATTACTTACCTGCAAATGGTTCAATTCTAAGATGATAATAACAGTAACAACAACAACAACAATAATATCTGTTTTATTCATTAAACATGAAACTCAGTCAACTGGACATTTAAAAATGTATCACAATATCATTGACTGGTGCTAATGGTTAATACGGGTTGCTGCCAGCGTCCTAGTATCAACCAAATATCTCCTTAAAATATATGATGTTCTGAGTAGCACTGTTTTTTGCAGTTCTGCTGATGTTATTGCAGGAAGCTGTAATTTCTTGATGTGTTTTGTAATAATAATAATAATAATTATTATTATTATTATTATTGAAGGAAAATGTGATAACAACTTGACATGGGAATGGCTTAAGAGTGGAACCATCAAGAAAGAAATTGAAAGTTTAATACTTGCTGCTCAAAAACAAGCACTACAAACTAATGCCATGAAAGCAAAGATACAAAAATCCACCAACAATCCAAACTGCCGACTTTGCAATGACAAAATTGAAACTGTTTCACACTTAATATGTGAGTGCAGCAAATTCATGCAAACTGGTTACAAAGCTAGACATGATCGTATTGCTAAATTAATCCACTGGTCATTATGTAAAAAATACACCCTACCTGTATCCAAAAAGTCGTGGGAACATAAAATGGAAAAAGTTGTCAAAAATGAGACAGTGAAGATCTTGTGGGACTTTCGAATACAGACAGATCGTCATCTGGAACACAACATGCCAGATATCGCGGTTGTCGTGGGCCGAAGCGTACAATTTATTGATATCGCTGAACCAGGGGACGCCAGACTCGAAGAAAAAGAACTGGAAAAAAAATCATGAAATATCGCGACCTGGCCATTGAAACTACACAGTTATGGATGAAACGTGTAACAGTGATACCCATTGTTATCGGGGCACTTGGTACCATGTCCAAGAATTTTATAAGATACATCAACAAATTGCAGCTTCCTGCAATAACACCAGCAGAACTGCAAAAAACTGTGCTACTTGGAACATCGTACATCTTAAGAAGGTACTTGGTTGATACCTAGGATGCTGAAAGCAACCCTTATCAACCATTAGCACCAGTCAATGGTATTTGTGATGCATTTTTGAATGTTTAGTTGACTGAGTTTCATGTTTAATGATTGAAGTAAATCATCATCATCAGCAGCAGCAGCAGCAGCAATTTGGACTTTGGGTTCTGCAACATGAAGCCGTAGACCAACAACAATCCTGAAAATAGAACCAGAATTGAAGACTTATAGCAATAGCACTTAGATTTATATACCGTTTCATACTGCTTTACAGCGTTCTCTAAGTGGTTTATAGAGTCTGCATATTGCCCTCAACAATCTGTCCTCATTTTACTGACTTCAGAAGGAGGGAGGCTGAGTCAAACCTTGAACTAGTTAGGATTAAACTTCTGATTTAATTGTAAAACTTGTGATAAGAATGTGGCCTCTGCCTTTCAAATTGTCACTGAATCATTATTCAAAGGACTTTAACTTCCACTAGACTCATGCATATTTAATAGCCATAAATGAGGAATGCTATACTTTTGGCTGGCAATAGTTATCTACTGTACTTTAATTTTAGACCTGAATCAATTCTCTTTTAATCAGGAATCTGGATTTTTAGATGCTTCTAATGCAAAATCTGTTCTAATTGAATATATTATTTCCGAACAAGGAAAAACCAAGTTTTACAAATTTTTGCTGAAATAGCTGGGTCCATAGGAGGTATATGGGAATTCTAATTAACTCTGTACTAGCTGTGAAATAGTTTTGGTGTGGGACCTACCCAATTATAAATAAAATTGTAATATGTCATGAACTGTTTGCTCTGACGTCCAGTTGCTGTTAGATCCGAAAATATCTTTAGTGTGTGTAATAATAGAAGCAAATAATTCTAATATCAAAACAATTATAACATGAATCCCAACTCATTCTTACAGGTAGTTCTCGACTTACAATCATTTGTTTAGTGACCATTTGAAGTTGTCACTGAAAAAGTGACTTATGACAGGTTTTCACACTTACGACAACAGGTAGTGCTCAACTTACGATCACAATTGAGCCCAAAATTTATATTGTTAAATGAAAAATTCGTTACGTGAATTTGTCCCATTTTACGACTTTTCTTGCCACATTTGTTAACTGAATCACTGCAGTTGTTAAATTAGTAGCACAGTTGTTAAGTGAATCTGTGTTCACCATTGCTTGTCTGGAGGTCGCAAAAGGATTCTCGCACACTGCAACTGTCATAAAGATGAGTCAGTTGTCAAGCACCTGAATGCAAATCACGTGACCATTGGGATGCTGCAATTGCTCATAAGTTTTTCAGTGCCGTTGTAACTTTGAACGGTCACTAAGTGAACTGTTGTAAGTTGAGGACTACCTGTATTTGCAGCATTGCAAAACATGATCAAAATTTGGACAGTTGGCAAACTGACATGTATTTATAACAGTTGCAGCATCCTGGGGTCTTCTAATCACCATTTGTAACTTTTTTAGCTGGCTTCTGACAAAGTCAATGAGGGAAGCCATATTCCTTAATGACTTCATGATGCACTTTACAACTGCAATGTAGTACTATATACTTTATTGATTAGCCCTTAGGCCATATCAAAGTGCAGAGTTCCAGATACAAATAATTACTAAAATCTGATAAAAACAATTTAAAATGAAATTGGAATAAAATACGATTTAAAATGAAATTGGAATAAAGTACAATAATTTTTTTTTTTAATTTGATTTATATGCCGCCCTTCTCCAGAGACTCAGGGCGGCTTACAATGCGCTAAGCAATAGCCTTCATACTTTTGTATATTTATACAAAGTCAGCTTATTGCCCCCACAAACTGGGTCCTCAATTTACCTACCTTAGAAAGGATGGAAGGCTGAGTCAACCTTGAGCCTTGGTGAGATTCGAACCTGCAGTAATTGCAGGCAGCTGATGTTAATAACAGGGTGCTTTAGACCACTGTACTATCCAAGGCTCTTAATTTAATATATAGATAAATAAAATATGATAAAATTATATTTCGGTGCCATCCCTACAATCTACCCCAATCAGTCCCACATATGCCAATCTCAACCGATAACAACTGCAATGATTTCTTTAACAGTTGTGGCAAAAAAAAGCATGGTGAAATGGAGCACAATTCATTTAAAAACTGCCTTAGCAATGAAAATTTTGGGCTAAACTGTGGTTGTACGTCTAGGGATTTACCTGTATTTGCTAGGTAATCACCTAGCAGAGAGGTGTTCAGTTGTTCAGGAGCCAAGCTCTAAGGAACTTTTTAAAAATATCAGAGTAAAAAGACATATCTTTTTTCTTTTCCTCTCCTATAAATTTCTTTGGCTTATGACTTTTCACTTTTTTTCCTGTGGTTTCATTAACTGGGTTTATAGGCAGCTCAGAGTCATTTGCAACTAGATAACTAAATCAATCACTCAGTCAATGAGTCAACCAAGGTCGCTTATCCTGAAAGGGACTAAGTATATGTGGTGGCATATGTACTTATATGAGCTTGTGTGGGTCCTTAAATCATCTTTTGAAATAAACATTATATTAGAAAAGAATGGAATGGAACGGAATGGAATAGCACAGCACAGCACAGCACAGCACAGCACAGCACAGCACAGCACAGCACAGCACAGCACAGCACAGCACAGCACAGCACAGCACAGCACAGCACAGCACAGAATAACAGAGTTGGAAGGGGCGTTGGAGGTCTTCTAGCCCAACCCCCTATTCAGGCAGGAAACCCTATATCATTTCAGACAAATGGTTGTCCAATCTCTTCTTAAAAACTTCCCGTGTTGGAGCATTGACAACTTCTGGAGGCAAGTTGTTCCACTGATTAATTGTTCTAACTGTCAGGAAATTTCTCCTTAGTTCTAGGTTGCTTCTCTCCTTGATTAGTTTCCACCCATTGCTTCTTGTCCTGCCTTCAGGTGGTTTGGAGAATAGCTTGACTCCCTCTTCTTTGTGGCAGCCCCTGAGATTAAAAACAAGTGCTTTGTACTACGGAAAGAAGATGTTCTGTTATCTTTTTTTTTCTTAAATGAAAAGAATATTCACCAATCCTTATAAAACCTCATCTGGAGCAGAAAGCCTAATGATCACCAGCAGGGATATTTAGAGGCATATAGTTGGCTATGGACACCCTCGTTCTGGCTGGAAAAGATGATGTACCTCAGCTGTTCTTGGTGCAGAGTGCTTTGAAAAAATGGATTTGTTGAGTTTCATATCACAGTGTCCACCCCCATATTGTGAGGATATGAAAAAGAGATGACGGTTTATTCAAATGTATCTTAAGCCTTTGGAATAAAGCAAAGAAAGGCACGCTAATTAAGTCTTCCTCTAATAACAGAATGCCTAAGCTAGAAATATAGGCAGTCCTCGATTTACAACAGTTCATTGTTACAATGGCATTGAAAAAAAGTGACTTATGAGCGTTTTTCACACTTATGACCATTGCAGCATCCCCATGGTCACCTGATCAAAATTCAGATGCTTGGCCACCGACTCATATTTATGATGGTTGGTTCCAGTGTCCTGGGATCATGTGATCACCTTTTTTTAACCTTCTAACTAGCAAAGTCAATGCGGAAAGTCAGATTCACTTAACAACGGTGTTATGAAGAACTGCAGTGGTTCACTTGAACAACTGTAGCAAGAAACGTCGTAAAATGGGGCAAAACTCACTTAACAAATGTCTCACTTAACAACAGAAATGTTGGGGTTTAATTGTGGTCATAAATGGAGGACTACCTGAATATTCTTTGAAAGAATTTTTTTCTCCCCAGGCAATTATCAACAGTTCATTGTTGATTATAGGCTATATTTTGAATTTTAAATTGTCATTCTTCAAAATGTCTAGTCAAATACAGAAATTGGCTTAGGGCTGTAGGGAGAGATAATAGCGGGGGGCGGGGGAATATATTTATTTGTTCGATTTATTTTATTTTATTGCTTCGATTTATATGCTGCCCTTCTCCGGAGACTCAGGGCAGCTTACAATATGTTAAGCAATCGCCTTCATACTTTTGTATATACCTGCTTAGTAGGGCTTTTGGCCCTCCCAAGCGGTGTTCTTTTTTTAATACAAAGTCAGCTTATTGCCCCCACAATCTGGGTCCTTATTTTACCTACCTCGAAAGGATGGAAGGCTGAGTCAACCTTGAGCCTGGTGAGATTCGAACTTGCAGTAATTGCAGGCAGCTGGTGCTACTTAACAGCACTTTAGTCTGCTGTGCCACCAAGGCTCTTATTAAGCATGCCATTCTATGCCTACCCAGTCCTTTAAGAATTTAAGAACTAATAACATCTCTGCATGGGTACTTATTATTTTTTTTTTGCATGACTTATGTATATGATGCTTCATAGTAGGAGTTAAGAGTACTTTTCATTATTTAAGAATTGCATTGGGACTGTGGGAAAACAATGCTAAAATTGAGTACTTTATATATTCAACAAAACCTTACAGTTCATATTTAAGCTCCATATTTGAATAAAAAGATGGTTTGAGTGTATACATCTGTACATTTCCAGAAGCAAAATTCCAAGTGGCAATTGAGAAAACTTTCAATTGTTCTTTGTGGCATGACAAGGATTTCACTTTCTCTGTAAGGTCCCTGTCTAATATGGAGTTACAGGTAATTGTTGAAAAAGCTGCAATAATATCAGGATAATTTTTGACAGGTTACTACAGAAGGGCGTCTGAAGCCCAGCTTAGAAATTCTTTTGACTTATTTATTCTCTTACCACAACAGGAGAGTATAGAGAACAAAGTAATGTAATTATGGTATATGTGACAAAGCTCACACCTTAAAGTGGATGAGGTGATGACAACAGCTTTAATCAGCCTCCCTTTTCTTTTCCTCCCCCAACTGGCAAGCTTTCTGCATAAATCCTTCTAAGATTATGGTCAAAAGCAGACAACTGAAGTTGTACAGCTATGTGTGACAGTCTCTCTCTGTCTACCTACAATATTGTACTCATTTTGTATATGGGTTAAAGGTAGAACAGGTGGAAATTATTATTAACGGGTGGAAAGTACCTTGGAGTACTCATTTCTAAAGATCTAAGTGCCCGAGCCCACTGTAACAACATTGCCAAAAAAGGCATTAAGAATTGTTAACCTAATCTTGCGTAGCTTCTTCTCTGGTAATGTCGTACTACTAACTAGAGCATATAAAACATTTGCTAGACCAATTCTTGAATACAGCTCATCTGTCTGGAACCCGCACTGCATATCGGACATAAATACAATCGAGAAAGTCCAGAGATATTTTACGAGAAGAGTCCTCCATTCCTCTAACTGCAATAAAATACCTTATGCCACCAGAACCCAAATTTTGGGCTTAGACAATTTAGAACTACGCCGACTTCATTCTGACCTAAGCATAGTACATAAAATTATCTGCCACAATGTCCTTCCTGTCAATGACTACTTCAGCTTCAACCACAACAATACATGAGCAAATAATAGATACAAACTCAAGGTAAACCATTCCAAACTCGATTGCAGAAAATATGACTTCAGTAATGGAGTGGTCAATGCCTGGAATGCACTACCTGAGTCTGTAGTTTCTTCCCCAAACCCCCAAAACTTTAACCTTAAAGTGTCTACTGTTGACTTCACCCCATTCCTAAGAGGTCTGTAAGGGGCGTGCATAAGTGCACCAGCGACTGTCCCTGTCCTAATATTCTTTTTTACTTACTCTTTTCATGAATTCAAATTATGTTTATACTTCTACCTGTTATCTTATATATGCTTGACAAATAAACGTATGATTATGATTAATAAAAGCTTGCTTTTAAAGAAAGACCTGTTGATATTATTTTACTTGAGAGATGGGATGAGTGCTTTGGCCTACTGCTTTAAATTACAGGTGGCCCTCGACTTACAACAACAACGGAGCCTGAAATTTTTGTTGCTAAGTGAGATATTAGTTAAGTGAATTTTGCCCTATTTTACAATCTTTCTTGCCACAGTTGTTAAGTGAATTACTTGCCAGCAGTTGTTAAGTTAGTAATCTGGTTGTTAAATGAATCTGGCTTCCCCATTGACTTTGTTTCTCAGAAAGTTGCAAAAGACAATCATGTGACCCTGGGGCACAGCAACCGTCATAAAAATGAGTTAGTTACCAAGTGTCTGAATTTTGATCACATGATCAATGCTGCAATGGTCGTAAGTGTGAAAAACAGTCATAAGTCATTTTTTTCAATTCTGTTGTAACTTCCAACAGTCACTAAATGAGCTGTTGTAAATTGAAGAGTACCTGTACTCCTCATATATCCCTAGCCCATAGGGCAGCGGTGACAGGGATATCTTGAGGGCATTAAGCAAAGGAATGCTATAAATAATGATAAAATATTGCAACAATTATGCAATGAACATTTTGATGCAAGCAAGGTGATCAAACTGGTAAATCCTAGAGGAGATTAACCCTGACTGCTCTTTAGAAGGCCAGATCCTGAAGATGAAACTGAAATACTTTGGCCACCTAATGAGAAGGAAGGACTCACTGGAGAAGAGCCTAATGCTGGGAAAGATTGAGGGCAAAAGAAGAAGGGGAAGACAGAGAATGAGGTGGCTGGATGGAGTCACTGAAACAGTTGGCATGAGCTTAAATGGATGGTAAATGGATGGTAGAAGACAGGAAGGCCTGGAGGAACATTGTCCATGGGGTCATGATGGGTCGGACACGACTTCGCAACTAACAACAAATTCTTAAAGCTGTAGACCCTAGTCCAGACGGGGATGATTTTTTTACATTTCTTCAGCATATATTCATCAGGCATCAAGTCCATAATTCCTGGAACAGCCTTGTAAAGTATGATGGTATTATCCCCATATTGCAGCTAGAGATTATATGTTTTCTCTGCTGCTGTGTTTTCAGTAGCATCCTGATATTCAGGCATTACCATCTGCTTCTACTGAATGCTATGCTATTAAATATTCAACTGCTGCCTTTAACAAGCTTGATAATGGTCAGTTGACATCCCTGTTATTCATTTGCTTTATTTTGTTGAGGGAAGCATGCCCATCCAAGAATGCCTGACTGAGTGGTTTACAGACCTCCCCAGATAATAATAAGATTGAAACTGAAGCATAAATTCTAGATATAACAATATAGTAAAATAAACAGTGTCATAAATAACAGTGCAATACAGGTAGTCCACGACTTACAGCCATTTGTTAGTGACCATTCAAAGTTACAACAGTATTTTAAAAAGTGACTTATGACTGTTTACATACTTATGACAGTTGCAGCAGCTTTACGGCCATATGATCAAAATTCGGATGCTGGGCAACTGGCATGAATTTATGGCTTTTGCAGTGTCCCGGAATCATGGCATAGGACCAGGGTATCTACAGGACCGCCTTCTGCCACCATCAGCCACCCACCGACCAGTTCGCTCCCACAGAGAGGGACTCCTCAGGGTACCGTCGGCCAAGTTATGTCGGCCTGCGACACCCAGGAGGAGAGCCTTCTCTGTCGGAGCTCCTGCCCTTTGGAATGAATTGCCCCCGGATATTCGTAATATCTCTGACCTCCAGATCTTTCGCTGTGCCCTCAAAACCCTACTGTTCTGACAGGCGGGGCTGTCTAACTGAATGATTTTAAATTGGGTTTTAATTTTGGGTTTTAAAATTTGGCCAAAACTATTTAATGATTTTAATTAATTTTAACTATGATATCTGTATATTTATGTTTTAATTCTGGCTGTACACCGCCCCGAGTCCTTCGGGAGAAGGGCGGTATATAAATATAATAATAATAATAATAATAATAATAATAATAATAATAATAATAAT
>WNWU01000011.1:11557660-11622609 GCA_012654045.1 Ptyas mucosa | reverse complement strand
ATAATAATAATAATAATAATAATAATAATAATAATAATAATAATAATAATGATGTGATCATCTTTTGCAACCTTCCAACAAGCAAAATCAGTGGGGAAGCCAGATTTGCTTTACAACCCTGTTGCTAACTTAATAGCTGCAGTGATTCAATTAACAACGGTGGCAAGACAAGATAAAATGGACAAAACTCACTTAGCAATAGCACTTAGACTTATATACTGCTTCACAGTGCTTTAGCAATAGCAATAGCACTTAGACTTATATACTGCTTCACAGTGCTTTACAGCCCTATCTAAGCAGTTTACCGAGTCAGCATAATTACCCCCAACAATCTGGGTCCTCATTTTACTGACCTGGGAAAGATGGAAGGCTGAGTCAACCTTGAGCTGATGGGAATCGAACTACCATT
Source organism: Ptyas mucosa (assembly GCA_012654045.1). Lineage (NCBI taxonomy): Eukaryota > Metazoa > Chordata > Lepidosauria > Squamata > Colubridae > Ptyas > Ptyas mucosa. The sequence continues at coordinate 11,622,200 of WNWU01000011.1, read as the reverse complement.
ACTGGAAGCCTGGCAGTCAGCAGAAGTAGCCTGCATTCTAATCACTGCGCCATCCTGGCTCCTTAACTTAACAACTGTCTTGCTTAGAAATGGAAATTTGGGGCTCAATTGTAAATCGAGAACTACCTGTAACTTAACACTATGGAGCAATCCTAACACTATCCGCATCAAGAGATATAAAATAACCATCTAAGATGACCTTCAGGTTTCTTATACAGGTAAGATTTGAAGAGGCAACCCCTTGATTACTGTTTAATCAATGTATTATCTGCAATTTGGGGACATCTGCAGCAATTTCTAGTAGATTTGTACTACATTTCTTCTTGGCTGGTTTGATCGTTGCCCGGGGATCATGTTTTTTAGGACACCTTGTTCCATTTTCATTCTTCAGTCCCACCACAGTATTTAACAAGCTTGATAATTTTGAAGCTGAATCATAGCAATTCCTGTAGCTCTGTCCCTCTATAAACAGACAAGGAAAATAATAGATTCTTATTCCTTCCGTTTAGTTTTGCATGTTTTGTACATTTGGTTGTTTTCCAAAAAGCCCTGTGCTGGAGTATGAGAGGAGAGCTGCTGGGCTGTCTAAATGTCAATCTCCCTGCATATAAATAATCCCCACTGTAAGTTCTGAGGAGACCAGAACACTGTAGCTTCATAGCCTGAAGCTTTTGTCAGCAGCTGAAATATCTGTAGGATGTAGTGTTGAACCCGTGCATGTGGGGAGTGCATGCATGTGCCTTCTAGAGGAGGTGTAAATGTTTCCTTGAGCTCAAAATTGGAGATGGGGAATATCAAGATGAACAGATTTCACAGGAAACCTTATTAACCTGGCCTTGATTCTTACAGCTCTTCCTACCTAGTTTCATAATTCCTGTACAAATCTGTTGCGGATATTTTAAATCAGATATCAGGAAATTGAGTGAGGCATCAGACCCTGCAAATAAAAACACGACTCACTCCCGAGCTTCACAATGCTCTAGCATGACATAGAAGTTAAATCTTCCAAAACAGAGGCTTAAAACATTGTGTTAGTTCAGGGGTGTCAAACTCAAGGCCCGCAGGTCGGATCAGGCCCACGGGTGCTTAAATCCAGCCTGTGGGGCTGGACTGGAAATAGCAAAAGACCAGCTCGCGGTGCCTGTGATGGCTAAAATGGAATGTGTCCAGTCCCATAAGCCTCATTTTCACCCTCCATGACCTCCAGCACTCTGCCGGCTGAAAATGGCCTGAAAATAGCCCCGAAAATAGTCAGAAAATGGCCCCGAAAATGGCCTGAAAATGAGCCATTTTCAGCCGGCAGAGTGGTGCAGGAGGCCATGGAGGGTGAAAACGAGGTGCGGAGGGCTGCGCGTAGACTCCCCTTGTCCCCTTTTGGCCGACAGGGTGGTGCAGGAGGCAGCCATCCCGTCCCCCCCCCTCCCTCTGCCTTCCCCCCCAGCCCATGGAGGAGAACTACAATGCTGATCTGGCCCTCAAAGAAATCCAGTTTGACATCCCTGTGTTAGTTAATCAATTGCAAAATGTGTCTTCAAGTCCTGGGTACATAAGAACATAATAGCAAAACCTTTAGGTGTACTTGGATTCTGATGCAAGTGGACTAACTCTTGGGCGAACTGTTGTCTCAGTGCGAATTTTCCGATGACATTGTGGCACACAAGATGTTGTGCTGCTAGTCAAGAAATCTTTTGTTGACTTTTGTATCTACATTTCATCACCTCATGCTTCCAGTTATTTGCTGTATTTTCCAGCGTATAAGAAAACTGGGCGTATAAGACAACCCCCTACTTTTCCTATTAAAATATAGGGTTTGGGCTATACTCGCCGTATAAGACTACCCCTCAATGTTGTCAGCGCTCCCGTAGCGTCATCAGTCAGCGCCGGCAACTCAGATTTGGGAAGCTGTGCCGATCTCGTCAAGGCTGCATGCCGCTGAATGCTAGACCCAGCTGGTTGCTGTGCGGAGCTTCCCCCACCGTCCCAGGCATCCAGGTGGATATTACCGACGCTCTGACTTCCCCAGACAGCTGGGGCTCGCCATCACTGGGGGTCAGCTGGGGAAGTTGGAGTGTCAGTAGGCTTATACCCGGCGTATAAGACGACCCTCAACTTTTGAGAGGATTTTCCTGTGTTAAAAAGTAGTCTTATATGCCAGAAAATACGCTATTTAGGACAGGTGCATGTCTGCCCAACTCAAATGATGTGAACCTAGGCAGCAAATAAAATCATGAAAAATACAAAAGAAAAATAATACATACCACTGAAATAAACTAAAGCCATTAAATCAGGGGTTCCCAACTGGGAGTGCGAGACAATATTCCAGGGGGTGCATAAACTTCAGTTTAGAAGTTTAAAATTATATTGTATATATATATATATAATTATATGCATATAATTATTTATTTTTTTAAGGGGTGCGAAAATATATCAGAAGCGTATGCGGGGGATGCGGGGTATAGAAAAGGTTGGGAACCCCTGCATTAAATGATGATCAGGATTAAAATATACTACTAGCTATATAATTATTTTTATTAAGAATTGTGATTATAATAGTTAAATCTAATGAAAACTAAGCTTAAAGAAAGAAAAGAATAGAAAGAAAGAGAAAAAGGATGTGAAAAGTAAGAATGCAATAAACAAAGAGAAAAGAAACATAAAGAAGTGACTTTCATAAGAAGTAAAAAGAAATTTAGTAACTCTTCACCCTCTTTAAGATTACAATTATCTCTGCATCCCATATCCCATCTCTTATTTATAATCAAATCCAGAAAGTATCATCTTTTCAGACCTAGTGACCACAGAAAGTCCATACAGCGGTGCCAGAAGTAACAATATTTCTTGTTTTAACCTTAATCATATGAACCTATAAGATACTTGGTGCTAAACAGATTCTAGCAAAATCTTAGTTCAGTTAAAGAAAAGCATTTTTCTCCCTGGGTGAATTTCTCATCCTTGCCCATTTCAGAATTAAGTTCTGGAAAAAAAAAGAACTCCTAAAAAATATCTCTGTATAATGGAAAAACAATCTTAACTTGGCATCACAGTTACTGTCTTTCTTTTTGGAAAGTTGGTAGTTTCAGCACGCTTTTAGAATATGATCAATGGCCTAGCCATGCAGAAAAAGTGCCCCCATTGAATGTTTTACGACGCCCCCCCCCCCCCACATCCCCTCACAGGGGGTGCTCTCATATATTCGAATTATCTTTGAGAGCTTTGCAAAAAATTGTGTTAAGAAATAGGTTTACCTTTGGTGTTGGAAGCATATGGGTTTTGGCCAAGATCCAAAACATGTGTTTCTAATTCCTCTTCTTGCTGACCCCCTGCTGTCTTCCCATTATATTTTTAAAAAACTGAGATGGCCTCAATTGTGAGAGATGTCATAAGTCATCCTTTCTAGACCAGCAAACACATTTATTGCTGCTTGTAAATGGGCAAATTACTTGGATTCAATTTGGGGTAATTTGGAAGACTTTGGGAGCAGCACATATAACTTTAAAAGAAAAGAACAAGAAATACGATTTTATCCCATGATGGAACTGAAAAGAAGGACTGGGGTGACACGACAGCCATGTTCCAATATTTGAGGGTGTTGGAAGAAACATCCTCTAGGTTCTGCTCCAAGTGGGGAAACAGACTGGAAACATGGAGACTGCTTGGAAAGATGGTTTAATGGTGGACAGGATCACATGGCTTGAGTTCCTGAACAGAAAAGGGGGCAGATACAGTAAATCCTCGGGTTTTTATGCTCTCTCTGGCTTTGCATTTCCTGGGGCCCCGAAAGAGTATCCTGATTGATTGTCAGACTCCCAGGGGGTGGGGGTGTTAGCTAGCCTTGCTGGCTGATGGTCACATGTGCTTCCCAGGTCACATGCTTCTCAGGCTCACATGTGGTGAGTTTCATCCTAGATGGGGCCCACTGTGTTAGTTTCTGTTGCTATTGTGTTGCAAATGTCCAAAGGATTGGGTTTCTGCCTCTGGCCCATTAACAAAGGGTGGGGGGCAGGAAGGTGGAAGCTACTTTGTCTTTAAAATATGCTTCTCCATTTCTCATCCAGGGAAATATAATATTCTGCCTTTTTAATATTTCCCAAAATATTTCACTCTTCCAGGAAAGGGGTGGTTGCTAACTTCCTACAAGGGGCTGCCACAAAGAAGAGGGAGTCAACCTATTCCCCAAAGACCTGAAGGCAGGACAAGAAACAATGGAAGGAAACTAGCCAAGGCAAGGAACAACCTAGAACTAAGAAGAAATTTCCTAACAATGAGAACAGTTAATCAGTGGAACGGCTTGTCTTCAGAAGTCATGGGTGCTCTATCACTGGATGCTTTTAAGAAGAGGCGGGATAGCCACTTGTCTGGAATGGTGCAGTATAGGGTCTCTTGCTTGAGCAGTGGGTTGGACCAGAAAACCTCGACTAGAGCCGCGGTGGCGCAGTGGTTAAAATGCAGTACTGCAGGCTACTTCTGCTGATCACCGGCTGCCAGCAGTTTGGCAGTTTGAATCTCATCAGACTCAAGTTTGACTCAGCCTTCCATCCTTCCGCGGTGGGTAAAATGAGGACCCAAATTGTTGTGGGCAATAGGCTGACTATGCAAACCGCTTAGAGAGAGCTGTAAAGCACTGTGAAGCGGTATATAAGTCTAAGTGCTGTTGCTAAGATCCCTTCCAACTGTGTTATTTTGTTATTATGTTTGATATCTACGGAGTGAACTTTTTAATCCCCCCCACAACCTTCTTGGTTGGAATAGAAAGGTTGGTATAAAATCTGGTTAAATGTTTGACCCAGCTCTTTTGTAGCATGAAAGATTAAATAAGACATTGAACTTACTAGTTAATATTAAACCTACCAATTGTGTGTAGTACATTGACACTTCTTTGACTCTACATTCTAATGTCATTGTGTCACACTTTATTCGCCTGTTTATTAATTATTCATTAGAAAGCCCATTTATCTAGAAAAAAGTTGCTTACCTTTGTTTTGATATGCATGGAAACTTTAATGCACTTTGGTATATAGATCCTAGGCTTGATTGGATATTATCCTCTTTTACTTTGCTTATGAACAGAAATGTTGGCTACTTGCAAACTTCCTTCCAGTTTGGTGATGCTTGTCTTTTTCTATATCAGTTAGTTAGCTTTCTTTTTCTCCTCTTCTTATTTTTATGTTACTGCAAATTCTCCTGCCTGTTCTGTTCTTGGGAGATAACAGCTTTAAGACAGATTTTGGACCTCTTTTCTTTTTTTCTTTTTGGTTCATGCATGCTGCTTTCTTAAGACTAGTGGTACCATACTTTAAGCAAGGCTTGGGAGCCCTGTACTTTTATTACTATAAAAGAAACAGATCTGTAGGAGCAAGTAGCTTGTGAATTGACCTCTGAGTGGCTTCACTAGGAAACAAAATGCGTACAGAAAATACATGTTAAATCCCTTTTAAGGCATCTGCACTTTACATATTGTAGATGTAAGACTGATTCTTTTAGACTCTTTATCTGATAATGCCTATCTGACGTTCCCAAGCATTTTGTGAACTGTACAGATAAGTTAAGATTGAATTGGATTTTTGAGACTACAGGAAGGAGGAAATGCTTTGGAGAGGAGGGGTTTTTTTTTACACTGATGATCTTTAAGGTTTTATTTTGCTGCTGGTAAGAGCTTTAAAATGACTAATCCCTTAATAAGCTATCTACTGTTTCCTGATTTCGGTAGTGCCTATTGATACTGGAAATGATTCTTTCTGTATGCATTTAAATACTTTCTACTGAAACCAGGAGAGAAAGAAAGAATAGATCTTTCTTCCTCAAACTGGGGCTTTCTAGATGGGTTAGGCATCCGTCTCCTAGAATTTCCACGCAAAAGGGAATTCTGGGAATTTCCAGGTCAACAAAGAGTATAACAGGAGCATTATTAGGAAATGGGCAAGTGTATTTTCTCCTTCCCAGATTGACCAATAGATATTTTCTTATGTATTCACCTGTGAATATTCTATTCTACAACACATTAATTATAAATAGTCTGCTGGTTATTTTTAAAAGAAAACGTAAATAGAGTTGAATAAATAAGCATATTATTTCTACCGGATTTTTTAAAACCATAAACAAAGTTTATCGTATCATATGCTGATTTTGGAGCTCACCTTTTCACATGTTTTAGTAGACCAGTGGTTTCAAACAAACATACAGACTTCGGTTTCCATAGTTCCCATCCATAGGGAAAGACCAGACTCTGCTTGATAGGTACCCAATATGTCCATTAATACTTCCACTGGTATTTCTAAGCTGCCCAGACTCGCTTGTTAGTGACAATTAATACAATTAATAAATAATAAAATAAATACCTTTTCCATTCATAGAAAAGAAAATGCTGCTGCTATTTTTTATTATAACATAAACCCATCTTTTCTAACATGTCTGAAATACTCAAGAATATGTTCCTTTAGCCTTCAATTGACAATTATTGATAAGAGAAAACCATCTTCAATTTAATCACGTTTCACTGAATAAACCTACAGTCATGGTTTAGTGTGAGGGGTAAGACTAGTCTTTGCTCTTCTTTCACTACGATGACACAGAACTGAAGCTGCTTTCTTGCTACTCCCTGCATTTTTAAGGTTGACTATTCAACAGCAACATGCTGATATTGTCTTTGATGCTGCAGCTCAAAATGCCCAGTGTTTGATGTAATGTCTGAATAAATAGATATGTAAACCCTCGTGAGCAGCTGGTATGAAAAGAGTCCTCACAGAAAGACATCTTACAGCTCCCTCTGCTTGAGGAAACATTGCAGCTTAATAAGAACTGCTATAGTAGGGTGATCTGAGGGCATTCCAGACACATCTGCCTGTTGTAAGCTGGTATTTCTATTTTTACCAACTTATCTCCCTCATTCACCAGAGGCACTGATTCCTCCTTCCATGGGCAACAGTCACACAGTATACATTTTCTTGCTTAGGTATTTTTGGCTAGTCTTCGACATGCGTGCAAATATTTTTTTTTAGTAATATAATATTTAGGACAGACTTCCCCAAGCTGATATCCTCTAATTACATTTGACTAATTCTCAGTTAGCATGGTGAATTGTTGTCTGGGTATTCTAGGAGTTGTACTGCCAGTATATTTGGAGAACAGTAGAGTCGGAAACCTGATAGGGTAGGGATGTCAAACTCTATTTCATTGAGGGCTGCATCGGGGTTTTGTTTGACCTAGGGGGGCTGCAGTGGGCGTGGCCAGGGTGGGCATGGCCAGCTCAACGTCGTCACTTGTGTTGACGCCGCCTGTGGTGACTCGAGCACTCTGCCAGAGAAAATGGGCTCCTGAGCTAATTTCAGCTGTGATGGCCTCCTGCAACTCTCTGCCAGCAAAAATGGAGCTTGGGAGAGCTGCATGTGGCTCTTGCGAGCTCCATTTTTGGCTGCAATGGCCTCCTGCAACCCTCTGTCAGCAAAAATGAGCTCTATTTTTGCTGGCAGAGACACCATGGGCCAGTCCTTCTCTGGTTCTAGGGTGGCCCCATGGACCAGATCTAAGCATCCTGTGGGCCGATCTGGCCCCCGGGCCTTGAGTTTGACACCCCTGTGATTGGGTATTCTCAGGTATAGGGATGTTTGCTGCATTTACTTTGCTGTTGATCCACCACTTCCGTACTGTGCCCTTCATGGTTTTTTTTTTCTTCCCATCAGTTTTTCAGGGAATATCCAGATGGCACAATGTAATTAAACCTCTCCAAAAAGCTGTTTTGTGTCTGGATCTGGATCTTTGTGTATGTTTTTAAAAGAGATTGATAAATGCTTGACTTTCCAGAAAGAAGATAAAAATAAGTTGGGGATAGAGCCATTGTCACAGGTGGATAATAACTTAAATCATTCATTCATTCATTCATTCATTCATTTTGATTGCTGGCTATCTCAGCAAGTGACTTGGTAGTGAAAAATCTTAAAATAAATGAAAATACTGAGGAAGATGTCATAATGGTTTTAGAATCAATCCTCACTAACAGTCACGTGTCTGCATTTCAGGCACTGATTGCAGCATCCTGCAGTCTGGTGACCACAATTTGTGATGTTTTGCCAGTTTCCAGCAAAAAAACTCACATTCAGAAGAATGGGTTTGTCCTTCTGACTTCAGCCTTTGTTTAACAACTGAAGATTCACTTAATGATCACTGCAAAACATGTCATAAAATCAGATCTGGTCATGTAAGTAGGTCCCTAAACTTATGACCATAATGCTTTACAACCAGAAATCCAGTCCCAATTGCGACCTTAAATTGAGGACTACCTGTATTTGTTATTCCCAGTAAATCATTGATTGTGGCATTATGACAGTCATTTTGTGAATGTGTAATCCTTAATAGAAGCCGCTTTGTGAAGTCAAACAAAACACCCTATCGAAATTCCAAATGTGTCCATTTCCTCTGCCCTTTCCAGCATTGCTTAATCTCAACTGGTCAGTATATTTATATTTTTCATAACAACTTCCTTGTCCTAGGCCTAGCCTAGGTCATATTGGAGATTAGATAACAAAGACCCAAATTCAAGTTTGTGCTTGATCATGGACTCAGTGGATCTAGATCAGTCAATCTTGCTGAAATGGAACTATTTCACAAGGATATTGAAAGGATATATGTGTCAACTGCAGGTGTCAATTTCTATATGTGTCAACTTGAAGTTTCAAAAATAGCTTATACAGGTAATGGAAAGAAGTCTAAATAAATTAAGTAATATAGAATACTCTGCCAGTAGTATGTGAGATCATCTGCCCCTTGAACCTGTGTATCATTTGACCTCAGCTTCATGTTTTAATTGACATTCATGTAAAAGGAAAGATCTCTCAAATGATCCAATTGAGGAAGCACTTATTGCCAAGTCAGAGTGAGCAAGTTAGTCTTGATCTGCCCAACTTACTAGTGTGAGAAACCTAAGTAAATATTTCAGTATTGCTACAAATGTACAAGGATTTATATTTTCCCCTTGTTAAGTGGCATGCTGTTTTTTTAACATATTCTTATACTGGGTACTTTTCATTTATCATCCAGCCTAATCCTTTTGCAAATAACATTAAGTCGAATAAAAAAAATTTATGCACTTGCATATAGAAATATTTGCGGGCATAAAGCTGTAAATTTGGTTGTTAATTTACAGCTATTAGAACAACATACTCTGAAGTTCATAACTATATCAAATGTTCCCCTCCTTAGAGAATAGCAAAGACTGCATTCATTTCTGTCAGCATCTCTTATTTTCCACAGCTCTCCTTTTCAGTAACATACAATCTAGCCTACCTTTTTGTACTTCCTTGTATAACACACAGAGAGAAGTGTGTTCACAATAGTATTTACTTTAGGGAGGAGGGAGAAATAAGTGCTCTTAATTGCATTCCCAGGTCAGTATCAGCGCTCTTTTCCTGAGGGAAAATGTCATTAATGTTCACATTAAAAACACTAATAAAGTCTTCTCTCATAGGAAAAAAAGTGAGTGCTTTTCCTGAAAGCTGAGCATAGGACATATGGTTTGCATTTTTCTGAAGGGATAGAATCTTTTTACTTATCTGTCACCTGTCTATCCAGAGTGAAGTCACCAAGGTTTTTTTAATGACTGGAATAAAAGTAGAATGCTGGTGATGGCACTCAATGGGACTTGATTGACCTAATCTGAAAACTGAGGTCTCACCCTCGAACTATCTTTTCAATGCTTCCTCAGGGTCAACAGTTTTGGTCACCAATATTAACACATACACAACCTGTTCAGAAGCCGCAGGGTGCTATTGTCAATTGATCATTGATTACATAGATTTATATAGTTGTCCATCTCACAATGGTTATGGAAACAGAGGTATGGTGCCATCTCACCATGGACCCTGGTGGGCTTCATGGCTAAATGGGAATCAGGATGCTACAATGCTAAATGTATCAATCTTTTAACAAAAGTGGGGAAATGGTTATATCTGAATGTAGGAGAAGGAGGGGCAGAGCCTTGAAGGTGGAGTCAAGCAAGGAATCAGCGTAGAATTGTGACATTCACACAAGCAGTCCAAGTCCAGCGTCTCTTGAATTCCATTAACACTTACCTAGCGCCAATTTAGTGCTGGCTGTTAGTCGACTAGATTCTTGTGAATAGGCATAGCAATAAATTAGATTAATTGAAAATTGACACATGGTCCTGTTTCTTTGTGCCTAAAATTGTGATATCCATAGCTTTCAGTACTAAAATTTCCAAGTAAATGTTGTCACAATACAACTGGCATTCCTTGCCATTGACTTTGATGGCTAGGGATGATATGACTTGTAGTACACAATATTTGGAGGGCCGTGCTTTCCCCATCTCTGTTATATTCTGTGGTAAAAGGGGACTTTCCATTTAATTCAGGAAGAAACTATCGTCAAATAAAATTTATATGCACCTCAGTTTGTTAAAATAATAAGCTATCTTTATTTAGGTCATCACAGGCTGTTCTTCTGAACTGAAAGGTACATACAGAATTTATGATGAATGTATTTTTCTGGCTCATGTTTCTGTGTTCAGGAACAAAATGCCTGTAACTGTAGCATATAAGTGAACTATAAGAAATCCATTTCTTGTATCGGATAATGGAATGGTGGTAACCCAATAATATATCTTTTAAGAGTTTACTATTACAGTTTTATGTGCTTCCAAGCTTTTTGCACTGTATAAAATGAATTGTTATTTTAAAAAGTCTCTTGACTTGGGCATCTTAAAAAATGAAGAAATCACCTAAAAGAATCTGTTTTGAAAAAAAAAATGGACAAATGAACTCAGGAATTACATTCCTTAATTTGATATCACATTACTAATAGAAAATGTTATGTGGTATCCACATTGTTAAAGTATCCACATTGGGAGATTATGAGTCAGGATCTTAAAACTTGATTTCAGATCTAGGTTAATTATTAACATATTTCTAACCTACTTTGCCTAGATATACAGGCAGTCCTCATTTACCAACTGCCTCATGCAGTGAGTGTTCAAAGTTACGTTGATTTAAAAAAAAGGATTATCTTGGGATAAGGATTATCTTGGGGTAATCCTTGAATTTATGACCATTTCAGTATCTAGCAGTTACATAATTGCCATTCCGACAGAATAAATAGAGAATGCAGAAGTAAAATCATAAGTTGTGGTCACTTGATTTTCTGCTCAGTGACAACAATGCTTAGTGATCAAGTTGCCAATCCCAATTGTGGTTGCCAAGCACGGACTACTTGTAGTCAGTAAAACAAATCAATCTAAAAACATTAAGTTGGATAGGGTGACTTGGCTTCTATCGGATCCAACTGGTTAAATACCAAAATCCAGTGAAAAATTTCCTTCTCCGGCAGCGTGCCGAGAAGGGACGTTTAGGTAAGCAACGTCCGTTCCATCTCACAAGTTTTTATAAGCTATGACATTACTGATTAGCATAATGTTAGCCTAGTGTTCTTCCCTAATCAAGAATTAATAAGATAATTATTTTCATGCTTTTGCTTTAAATATTTTTATATGGATAACATGCATATAGCCAGCATTGTATCCTTCCCCATTATTTCAATGTTTAATATTTTAATGGGATTTTCTAACCAGAAGGCATTTTCACTAAATTTCAGATGAATCATATTAATTGTTTCCAGTTGTGTTTATAGATATGTTTATAGATGTTTAGGTGTTATAAATATTACACCTAATTTATAAATATTACACCAATTACACAAAAATTGGCAAGTCCTGAATGATCAGCAATTTATTAGGCAAATAAAGCAGGAGAGGCCTAATTGTTTAAAAAACAGAAATGAGTAGGGAAATTGAGAGCCAAAATATGAGACAATTTAAAGGAATTCTCTTTAAACTGATTTAAGCAGTTGCAAATATATCGTATCGTATCATATCGTATCGTATCATATATCATATCATATCATATCATATCATATTTGCCACCAGTGCATTTTTCTGAGTGTTAAATATCCTGTACATATACAGGTAGTGCTTGACTTACAACAGTTCATTTAGTGAGTATTCAAAGTTACAGTGGCACTGAAGAAAAAGTGACTTATGAACATTTTTCATAGTTACAACTTTTGCAGCATCTCCATGATCATGTGATCAAAATTCAGATGCTTGGTAACTGGTTCATATTTATGGCAGTTGCAATATCCTGTGGTCATGTGATCACCTTTTGTGCCCTTTGGGAAAGCAAAGTCAACGGGGAAGCCAGATTTGCTTAACAACCATGTTACTAACTTAACTACTGCAGTGATTCCCATAAAAATGTGAAAAGAAAGGTCATAAAATGGGGCAAAGTTCATTTAACAAATGTTTTACTTAGCAACACAAATTTTTGCTTCCATTGTGGTTGTAACATGAGGACTACCTGTACTACTAACATAATTTCTAGTTTGGGTCTACAAAGTAGGTGTTGGTTGAGCTTATTTTTTTCAGAAACAAATAAATCTATATTATAAAAGCGAAAACCACTCACGCCGTAATCACGAAATCTCAAGAACTGTAAAGCCTACAAACTTGAAATTTGGCACGTATGTTCCTCTTGGCTTCTAGGTGCTCTCTAAGAAAGGATTTTTCAAAATGACCATTAGATCATTAGTATTTCATATATATAGTATTATATTCACAAGCTCTGATGCTAGGGAGCTAGACATTCTATGCCCCCTCCCCACCTGATAAGAACTCTGTTCCAACTGCCAGTTGGCTTATATTAACACACTCTGATGCTTCCCTTTCATTAAACTGGGCGTGGGCATGGCCAGCGCATGACTCAGCTGTCCTGTGGGCTGGGACAGTCTATAGTCCCTCCCCCTCTGTTCCAAGTGCCAGTTGCCTTATATTAATTAACATGCTTTGATGCTATGGAGTTACACATTCTACATTAAGTTTCAGGCTTTAAGTGTCAATTTATCAAGCCTGAGCACATAGTTTCGTAGAGAAGCACGGTCGTCCAGCTAGTATGCCTATAAAGTAATAATTCAAGTATTTCAAGTAAATTTAATTTACAACTACCATTAGAATTACTAGAAAGTAAAAGAATCTTAAGTTTGCTGGGTTTTTTTCTAACAAGCTAGATGCATTATTTTTCTGGGTAATGCTATATACACTGGAGAAAACAATTGTAAGGTAACTCTTCTTAACCAAGTAACAAAATTTATATTACATATTTATATAACATAATATTTAATAAGACCATTTGAATGCTTTCAGATTTGTAGTCTCTTCCTCCTACATTTTCAAACTAAAAATATGTTTGCAGTTCAAAATAGATTTAACTCTCTTCTCCTCTACAAATCTCCCCTCCAGAATAATTTTGCATATAACATTTAATTTTTTAAAACTAACTTTTTTTAAAAGAAACGTATTATATGAGCTATTAAACATATTTAAAATAAAAAAAATTGACAAAATCAAGTTTTATATTACGAGCAGCATAAACAAATGATTGGATATGGGAATTGAACATTACCAAACTTACCTAACCTGAAGAAAAAAGTTTCTTGATTTGGGGAAAAGTAATTATCAAGTATATATCTCTGCACATTCCTTCTGGTGACTATTCATAGTGGCTTAAGAGGAAGCAATGTTTACTGTTTGGGAAAATGCTGCTGTAACAGATGAGAAGCTGGAATAGCGGTGAGAGCATTTTGTTTATTTGGCCAATAGTTGATTTTAATCTCTAATGCTGGTGCCTTTAGGCAATCTCTTCCCTCTGTCTTGGCTACTTATCAGCAGGTAGGCCCCAAGTCATTCCTTTATCTTATTGTGACATTGTGCTAATGAAACAATGGATGGTTAGATGTTTGAAGAGTAATTTTTAAAATATGTTAGGTTTCTGACAATAATCAATAAAACAGTTAATTATTCCAAGCTCTTATAAACTTAGAATAGTCGCAGTTGAATTATATAATTCAATAACAATTGGTTATGAAGTTTTAAGACTAATAGGAGATGTAAAATTGTTGTTGTATGAAGAAGTTAGCCTAATAAACCCATCATCCTATTTTTAACTGAAAACATGAAAAATTGTTCATGTGGCCAAAGACAGATCAAAACCATTATCTTGTTTTATTTTTCCTTCCTAGAAAATGCCTTTTCAGTTCCTGATAGGTTCCCAAGAGGAAATATTTCTACTTTTCCAAACTGGGTAAAGTAAACTATGAAGGTTTCCAAGATGGCAGAATGATATTCCCAATAATCTACAATGACTAAGAATGACCTTGTAGTCCTCTTTGATACAGCTGTAACTTTCAATCACATATTTTAAGAAACCGACGTTGGGTTATGGATTTCAAAGGCATATTTTACTTCTAAAATTGGAACTGTGTGACAACAGTAACACAAATCATAGATGTTTCTTTCTGTAGATCCTTTTGAGGCATCCCTTGACATGACATTTTATATCTCCTGCCCAAAGCAGACCCTGCATTCTCATCTTTTCTCTCTACCTGGAAATGGCCAGTCATGTCACAGCATTGTGAATTCTCTCCCTTTGCTTTACAGGTAATCTTTGATTTCTGACCACCATTGGAACCAGAATTTTTGTTGCTAACCAAGGAAGTTGTTAAATGAGCTACACCTGATTTTATGATCATTTTTGCCATGGTTGTTATGTGAATCACATAGTTGTTAAATGAATCTGGCTCCCTCCCCCATTGACTTTGCTTGTCAGAATCCAGTTGGGAAGATCACAAATGGCAATCACAGCCCCCAGTTGTGATTATATGCCAGTTGTCAAACTCTCAAATTTTTATTATATGATTGTGGAGATGTTGCAATTGTTATAAGTGCAAGGATTGGTCATAAGTCAGTTTTTTCAGTGCCATTGTAAACGGTGGGTTATAAGTAGAGGAAAACTTGTATAGATATGCAGAGGTAAGATAAATTCACCAGTTGATGTCCCAAAGGTGCTTTTTCAAGAGGCAACTGGACTTTCTTGTTTTTTCTTTGAAAATATTTTGCTTCTCATCCAAGAAGCTTCTTCAGCTTTGACTGGATGGTGGGGAATGGAAGGATTTTTATTCCTTGCAGACAGCTGGTCATTTACCTTCTTTTAAAGAGTTGTTGAGGCCACTTGGGGGTTTGCCTGTGTCCTCAGAGTCACCTGAGTGGTGCAAATGGGTGTGGAACCTTCTTGGAACTGCTGAAAAGTCGGTGTTGTAGACTGAAGATAGATGCTGCCGTATCTCTCCCCCTCTGTTGAGAGAGGGCTGTTCAGTTTTTGACATAGATGGCCTCTTTGACCTGGATGACTGAGAAACTCCATGGACATCTACCAGTTGATGCTATCGTTTTGCACACTTTTCATTTATTGAACATTCTTGATGGAAAAAATAGACAAATGTAAGGATATAACTCCAGTGTTGAATTGGTCCAATAAAGAAGGAAGTGTTGTACTGTTGAACATATCCTTGATGTTTCACTACTCATGATTGGAAAATAATAATCTTTTGCCAAACACAGGCAAATAGAAACTACAGAGTAACATTTTGGCAGCCAGCCATGGTCAACACGATAGGGTTGTTTATAATGGAGAATCCTTTGAGAAATACAGCTCTTCCAACCTTGACTGGCAGGCATGATAGTGTTTTATGTAAGACATATGCTGTTTAAGGAAGTGATTTCCACAAACTATGTAGAAACATTATTCTGTTAAAATAGTTAGGATACAACAGGGTTTCATTTTCTCTCTCTTCCAATTATAATCATTGCGCATAGAGAGCTAAGGGGCACATCGTTGATGTGGAGGCAATCTTGTTACCTCTGTACCTGGGTACATAATACACAAAACATATACTCATGTTTATTAGCTGACTGCAGAAAATAAGAGTCAGCTGAAATGTAGGAAACCCTGGTAGACAATTCTGGATTGAGGACTGTGACTAATCTGTTTCTTGTTGCATTATTGCATTTTACAGTAATTGGATGCTGTTATTATTAAAAGCTACGTAGAGTTCTTACAATATTTGTGGATCTCAGATTGAAGCCCAAGGGTTCTACATGACAATGTTTATGGCAAATTTGTTTCTGTTTTTTGTTTTTTTCTGAATCAGGTAGGAAACTCTCCTTAAAGTCGTTCGTGGAAAGGCAACCTATTTAGTGCATTTGTAAACACAAACTAAACACTTTACTGGAGCGATTTTAGACATCTTTAACGGCAAAAGAAACACCCTTTTGTGATAAAAGAACATTATTGTTGTTTTTCCTCATTGGAATATTAGAAGTTTAAATGCAAAAAACTGCAGGGGAATAAATCTGTTAATTGTGCTTGGGAAGGTGCTTTGCAGAATTCAGTAGAAAAAATTCAGAGGTGATCAGAACTTTGACATCCAGAATTGCTTTGCCAAGATATGGGGTCATGTAAATCAAATAAATAAACATTTGGGAAGTGCAGTAGGTTTATGTCAGGCCGAAGCAACACAGATCAGATTTTTGCTGTTTAGCGTACCAAAGATGAAATGCATGAATGAGAGAAAGAAACTTGATTGTGTGTTAGTTGAATAGGCTTTCAATTATAAACGTTTTGTCTGACTATGAAGGTTTATTGTTGAACACAATAAGAGTGGAGTATACAGGGAGTAAACCTGTTGTTGCACTTTGCTATTGTCCTGCTGGTAGCTGACGTCTAAAAAGCTTGAAGGGCATCATGCCTCCTTGAAAACCTTGGCAGAAAGAAATCTCAATCTCATCTTCAGCCCTTAGGCTAAGATGTTAATTGCCTCAAATATGTGGAGTGTTCTGGGCTTTGCAAATGCATCTGGTCGGCTTCCGTGAGGTCGAAAGAGAGATCATTAGAGAGAGCTCAAGAGAGATCCTGCAGTGCCATTTTTAGGATCTGAAGAAGAAATGTGGATGTATTGAACTGGACTTTAAAATCTCACCGTTGTCACAACACAGTGTGAAGGAACATTTGCATTATCTATTCTCCCCCCCCCCCCCGGGCATTTCTCCGGCATTTTTTCTTTTAAAAAGTTTCATCTCTGAGTTGTATTTTGAAATTGGGGGAGCTAGAGTGGGGATGGCAGAATGTTAACTCTTGCAGTGTGCAATAACAGATGCTAATTAATACATGCATAATACAGAATTAGTTTATAATGATTGCAGCTCCCTTATGGGAGCCAGTGGGGTCTATTAGTTAACTTGCAGGACCAGGAATTCTGATCGCTCCTTAGACATAAAGCCAGGGTTGACCGAAGGCCATTCACCCCCTCAATCCTATGAAGAAGGAGGCAGACCACTCTGAACATTGTCCCTGGAAAATTGCCTGGGCTTGTTCATGTAGTTGCCAGGAACCAAGTCCAACGTGAAGTGGGGGGGAGAGAAAATCCCCTTGTGTTTGCTTATATATTTGTCAGCCTGTGCCAGACCTTAAATCGTGTTGTGTTCTGAGGCCCTGGAAGGAGCAAAGCGCTTACTGGTATATTAAGTGCTGATAACATATTCATCCCAGATAGAATAATGTGGCTAAATACAGGGACCAGTTTCTGTCTGGTGTTGAAGTCCTGAAAGCTCTTGGCATTTTTTTCTTGTTTATTCTTCTGCCCAGTTGACTCTTTCTTTCTTCTTTTTTCTGGAGGAGAACAATAGTGCCTTGTTATTCTGGTTGTGCTGTGTTTCATTGGAACACAACAGCTTCTCATGTAAGGGAAAGAGGAAATTAGAAAGGGTGTTGAAATAGGTTCCCTTCTGTTAAAATATTTAGTTGCCCTGGCCACATATTGAATAACAAGCCTGTACTCTTATGTGTTTGGCTTCTCGAGAGTTGCTCCTTCCTTCCTTCCTTCCTTCCTTCCTTCCTTCCTTCCTTCCTCCCTCCCTCCCTTCCTTCTCTTTAGCAATGCATGCGAATCCATGTGGTGAATATAGTTCTCTCTTTGTCTGTTTTTCTCTTTTCATGTTCCAATAATGGCACCCTGGCTTGAAATGCTCTTTTATTGGTGGTCAGGCTGACACTAAAATTATTTATTCTCCGGTGTGCTGAGTCGAGAAGCCAAAGAAAGGGTTAACTCTGCTTCCTCTGCTGGAGCTTGAGTCAATCAGGTCTTTGGTACCTCCTCCTCTGCCTGAGCATGCCCAGTTTTGACTCAAGCTTCAGACAGATGAGATGTACATAAGCAACGCCCTCTTTGTGTCATCCAGTCAATACTTGCGCTTGCCTTTTGTTTCTGTTTTGTTTTTGTAAAAACTGGAATCTCTTTTCTTGCATTAGGATGCTGGTTCTTTTAATTTTTCAAGATTTGTTTGTTGTTACTTCCCTTCATCATGTGCATTTCATGAACTGTAACTTGCCCTGAAAACCTTATGATAATGAGCAGATTATAAACATTCAAAGAAACAAAGCATTTACTGAATGCAGACAAGGAACACTGTTGTGACTATGGGCTCATCCACAGGTAGTCCTTGACTTACAACAGTTCATTTAGTGACTGTTCAAAGTTACAATGGCATTGAATAAAGTGACTTATGACCATTTTTCATAGTTACAACTTTTGCAGCATTCCCATGGTCATGTGATCAAAATTCAGGTGCTTGGCAACTGGTTCACATTTATGACGGTTGTAGTGTCCTGGGGTCACGTGATCACCTTTTGTGACCTTCTGACAAGCAAAATCAATCGAGAAACCAGATTCACTTAAGAACAGGGTTACTAATTTAACAACCTCAGTGATTCACTTAACAACGGAGGCAAGAAATGTCATAAAATGGCACAAAACTCACTTAACAAATGTCTCACTTAACAACAGAAATGTTTGGCTCAATTGTGGTCATAAGTCGAACACTACCTGTATTAATTTGTACACATTCTGCAGAAAGTGAGAGTAGAGATTGCACACCTTGTGTTTGAATATTCTGAAATGTCTTTAATATGTGGATTCTTGATAGCGAGTACAGATTCTAGAACTTGTTAATCATGTGTTTCCTTTTCTCTGAAAAGCTAGGGGTGATGTTAGTAATAGAAGTCAGTCTCTACTGCCTCAGTACAGTATTTAACTCCAACACTGGAGGTTTTTAAGTAGAGACTGGACAACCATTTGTCTGAAATGGTATAGTTTCCTGCCTGAGTAGGGGGTTGGACTAGAAGACCTCCAAGGTCCCTTCCAAATCTGTTATTCTGAAATCAGTGTCTGGGCTGAAAATGAGGAAGGGACTTCAAGTGGAGAGCTTTTATTTATTTATTCATTTAAAACATTTATATAGCTACCCATCTTCTAACCGTTTTTGAGCAGCTTCCTTTTGAAGTCTTGTTTTAAGCTTTGCGTCTTAGAATATTGAAAGTGAACCATTATGGATATAAGGCAAGGTTAGTCTAGAATATTTTAATATTTTAAGAACTGCACCTTTACTATACTGTATAGTATACTATAAAGATGCAGTTCTTAAAATATTCTAGGCTAGCCTTGCCTTGTACCCATAATGGTTCACTTTCAATATTCAGAGATATTTTTAAAACATAAAAACATATTTGCATAACTAGATGAAAGAGGGTTTCATATTTTTAAAACATAAAAACGTATTTGCATAGCTAGATGAAGGGAGGCTTCAGATTCCCAAGGAACTATCATAGTTCCCAAAGAACTACCAACATTTTTAATCTAGATTTACCTAGGCCAAATGCTTATCCAGCTGCGTAAGGTGTTAATAGTTACAGCCCCTGCTTATTTTTCTAATACTTTTGTATTATTATTCATTATGATCATTCATTTGCCTGTCACAACAGCAGATGTGTAGGAGAAGAACAGCTGTGATGAATAAGGTTAGGTCTTCCACTAAATGTAAATCACCGAATCTTTTAAAAATATCTTCTCAGTTTTGGGGCACTCTTTCTTGTTCCTAATATTTTAATTGTTTACAAGTGGTATGATAGTGTGTGCCTGAAAACCCTTAAATGGAGGCGAGTATCTTGAAGAAGTTGCTTTTCAAAGTCCCTCTTGCAGTACCTAAAATTAGATTTCTAGTATAACCTTGAATCTCAGGTGCCACCGATCATCTCTTCAGATTCTCCAGGGAGAGATTTCCTGTAAATTTCAGTACTTGGCTGAGTGAGAAGAATATTATATAGGGATGAAAAAGAACAACGTGGAAAGTAATTTCTAGACTGTCTTGTAGACTGGGAGAACATAACAAGAAACAAAGATTGATTTAGTCTGCAATAAAAGTTTTTTCCCTCACCCCTTCTATAAACAATATCAGTTCATAATTAATTTTTATAAAGTAGAGACTGGTTTTTATTCTCTTGTGTTACTAATCTTGAAATGGCTAAAGGTGTTGTACCTGAAAATTAAATGGTTCCCTCATTATGCTTTAGGAGAGGGGTCTCTAAATTTGGCAAATTTTAAGACTTGTGAACTTCAACTCTCAGAATTCCCCAGCCAGCAAGTCTTAAAGTTGCCAAGGTTGGAGACACCAGATTTAAGACAAAGCTTTCAAAATAGTGAGATGAGCCTCCTTTGTCCAGCATAAGTGTAAAGAATCTTTCCTTTTCCATTTTTTAAATCTCTTTATTAAAAATATAGATTTACTGTATGATTCCCATTATATTAATTTATGTTTGGATTTTTAAGGGAGGTGTATATACTAAGATTATATCTAACGGAGATATGATGAGAAAACATTTAGGAACCACTGTTTTAGAGTTACTTATTTAAAATGAAAGTTTATTAAATCAGAAAGACATTTCTGGTGTAATGGTTAAGGTGCTGGCCTAGAAACCAGGAGACTATGAGTTCTAATCCTGTATTGGGTATGAAGCCATCTGGGTGACTTTGGTCTAGTCACTCTCTCAACACAATCCACCTCACAAAGTTGTTGTTGTTGTGGGGAAAATAGGAGGTAGAAGGAGTATTAGGTATGCTCACCACCTTGAATTACTTATAAAATAATAAAGGCAGGATAAAAATTTAATAAATAAAGCTGCGTTATTAACCTCAAGCTTCTTCTAAAGCAGGTGTGTCAAACTCATGTCGTCACGGCAGTGTCACGTGACGTATCGGGACTTTTCTCCCCTTCACTAAACCAGGCACGGGCATGGCCAGCGCGTGACGCATCTGGCACACAAGCCAGGAGTTTGATAAGCTTGTTCTAAAGCATGCTAAAAACAGTTGCAATGGTTCAATAATTTGAATTTCATATTCACATTTTTTCTCCTAAATTGTGAATGACACAAAGTGGATTCACACATCACATATAGCCATGATTTCTTTGCCGCATAAATTGACGGGGATTGTGCAACATCCTAAACTATAAACTAAGCCTGCAGGTTTATGAATGGAAAAATCTGGGTTCACACAAAACACTGAACTAAAACCAAACTATGTTATGGTTTGGCACGGCATGCAGTGACTTTGAAACTGAGTTTGTCTGAATGTAAAGCAAGTCTTTTCTAGTGGTGTGAGATAACTGTGCAAAAAAGGCGACTCGGTAGAGGTAGGAATGTCTTCAGGGAAAAGAGCCAGCCTGTTCTGCTAGATCCCTGCCATAAAAAAAGTTAATCACAACTTCTTCTGGGTTGCTGGGTTACCTTGCTTTAATAGAAATGCACAAGGCTGCTGGGAATAATCAGAAAAACAGAAGAAGAAACACGCAGATAAATAAAATGCCACAAGTCCCACAGAGATAACACTTTGCTTCTTTAAAATAGCGGTTAGAAGGGGGTGTGGTTAAACTCCATCCACCATTATATTATTGAATTGATTTGTGGTTGGGCAAAACATAGCAGTCTCTTTTTATAGCTCAGCTGCTTTTGTTTTGTCTACCTTGGTCAGAAGATTGGAACTGCTGGAAAAGATACGATATTTGCACAATGTAATCATTACTTTGGGGATGAAGTAAGAGGAATGCTATTTGGTGGAAAGACAGCTATGTTTTAGTTAATCTAAAATAAAAGCAGTTGGACAGTGTCTTCAGTGGAGATATGATGTATGATTTTCACCTCCTGGAGTATGTTGTGCCTTATCCTTTTTCACAAATACTGACTTTCCCAGAAATTAATCTCTGTATTAATAGGAGAGAATATTTGTAGCTCAGGGTTAAACTGTGGGGTCCTTGATGCTCTCTGAGATTGTTTGTTTGCAGACATTTCATTACCCAATTAGGTAACCTCATCAGTGTTAGAGGGGACTGCTCTCTGTTTATATCATAGTGGCTTGCCTTGTCAGTGTTGGTGAGAGTATTCTTGGTAGAATTGCCAAGAACTACCTTGGTAGTTCTACCAAGAGCACTCCCACCAACACTAATAGGGCAAGCCACAGGGATATACACAGAGAGCAAACCTCAGTCTCCTCTAACACTGATGATGTTACCAAGTTGGGTAATGAAATGTAACCTCATTTTCTGAAAGGATAAATGGATTGGGAGAAGGATTAGCTTGCTCCAAGACTGGTGTGCATATGCCAACATAGTTAAGGATCTAAGAATGTAAAAACCATGCTAGACTCCTTAGATTATTGCAGTCAACAGAAATTTCCATAATCTTTTCCTGAGCAAGTTTTTTTTAAAAAAAACATTTTTTATTTTTTAGACAAACAAACATTTAATACATCAGTTTTCTCTTCCCTGTGACATCTCCGTGTTATCTTCCAAAGTTCTTTCTTTTTCTGTTTAGTTGTCATTACTTCTATCTTGATCCTTATCCAGTCTACAATATCAATTCATCACTAACATAATATTCAAGTCATCACATATTTTTACATACTTATATAATTAATGTCCTGAGCAAGTTGAGAGGCACAATGCCTCTGATTATGGAAGAAATATGCAGCTAACATGACTTGTATCATTTGATAAATAAACCAATAGAGCAGTTTTCCTCAACTTTAGCAGTTTGAAAAGATGAGTGGACTTCAGCTCCCAACATACCCCAGCCAGCATGTTATCAAAGTGAACAAGGTAAGGTTAATATTAAAAGAGGCCAAGAAAATAGAGTGATGAAAATTAATTTTGATGAAAATTAAAACAAAGAGAATGAAATGAGCCAACCAAGGAGTTTTCTCAAGGCAGAGAGAATGGAATTAAAAAAAAATAAAGAAGATGAAATGATTTGGGAAGAAACTAAGTAAAGGGAATATTAAAAGGAGTTGTGTAAGGATTTTGGATAGGAATGAAAAGTGGCATTGAAACAGATGATATATTTTCTTGGAAACTAACATACAACAAAAAGGAGATAATAAATGCTGAAAAATGGTAAGTTAGTAGGCACAGTAGGTGTAGACCAGGGATGTCAAGCTGGCGGCCTGTGGGCCGGATGTGTCATGCACAGTCCACATCCACCCCAGCATCACGATACATCACGTGATGGCAACGTGACGCTGCGAGTTTGACACCCATGGTGTAGACAGCATATGCCTGTCCACTAGGACTAGCTTTGAAATATGGATCTTGATCAGTCTGCTAACAGGAGACAGGAAGAGTCACAGACATTTTCCCAAACATTCCAGGGTTCTAGCACCAGGAAAATGTCATATGAGAGTCTGAAGATAAGTCAAGGAGCAAAAATGACAGGAATGCAAGCCTGGAGCATGGAACAGTAATTTTCAAGTATGGAACTACATCCAGGAGACTGTTCTTATATAGTAGCCTCAGATACTGGCAGGGTCATCAAGAAGACTGACCATCTTTGCCCAGCCTTTCATAGCTACCACTCTAGAAACCTGACCAGAATCTGGTCCTTCATAATTAAATGTGGTCTTACCTGCTCAAGCTTACTGTTTCCTGGGAAGGCTTCTTTCTCTTTAGCCTGATGGTCTGTCTGGCCCAGCTGTTTATCTTCTGACTCGGAGGATTCAGAAAGGAGGACATAATAGATGGCAGCGTCCAAAATTTGAGAAGTTTTCTGTCAAGTAGAGGGTACATAGACCAGTTTTTTCTAGTCAGCAGGTAACAGAGAAATTGTATGAATGTGAGGAAGAACATTTACTGTATGTTTCTTGCTTTAGAGAAAGTGTATGATGAAGTAGGCTTGAATTTTGGAAAGTGCTACATCAATATGTAGTGGAAGACTGGTTCCTGGCAATGATAAAGATATATTTGATGGGAATAAAAGCATATGTGAGAATAAATGGAACGTTAGTAAATGCTTTAAAACAGAGTAGGCAGTAAAGCCAGGATGCTATTCTGTTGATTGAATAAATCTAAGTGATGCTTGTAGACATGGAGGGATAAATTCTACATGTACATTTATGTACAGGAACCTATTATTGTTTGAGAAGTTTATAGAACGAAATATATTTAGATGTAGCAGAAGTAGGGATTATATGTAAGAATAGAACAGCATAGACAGGTATGGCATTGGTGTAAACTACATTTAGCTATATTTCTTTTTCTTTATCTTGTCTCAAATCTTTATTTTCTTTTGTGTAATATTTTTGCTCCTTGCTTGCGGTTATACGTTTTGTATCATTTATTGGTTAAGAGAGACTTACCATTGGCATTTATCCTGTATTTCATATTACCAACTTGCTCTGTTTTGGGATTGAGACCTCTTTCTATTTCCCTTTTTGTTGTGTCAGTGGTCTGAAGCCCATAAATATCCTAGATGAGTTTTCTTGCTTTCTTTCACTATAATAGGTTAGACTGTCACAATGTTTGAGATTCATTAAGTTTGAGATTCATTTTTCATGTATACCTAAAAGCATTCATTTTGATGTATATGGCTAAAAATTCAGGCTCCTTTTCCCATTCATTTCATGTTGGATTATCATTTAGATTCTTGCCTGTCTAGGAACAATTCCTATAGAAGTGCATGCAAAAGATGAAAAGGCTATGAAGGAATTGAGTTGAGATGAATCCTGCACTTCAAAGAGCATGCAGTCTAATTAAAACCATCCATCACGAAGAAAGTGAATATGCTTCCAAGTTTTATTCTGCAAAAGGGAATGGTGCAAACTGCTAATCTGAATGTTGGCTTTCAGTTGCCAAGGAAATTAATATAGGTGTAATTAAAAATGTGCAAATGGCTTTGAAATATGTTATTTTGGAAATGGGGACCAGAAAAACTGCAATGGCTTTTCAAGTAATGTAGAGAGTGGCTGTTGAAAAGTATTAATGAAGTGGGGGTGTTAATTTGGTTAGGACATGGATCCTTAGACTTCTGGAATGTTAGAGCACTTTGTAGGTGCTGTCATAGAATAACTAGGAGGCTCTTCATTCCTAGGGTAGGGATGGCTGATCATAAAAAAGAATTTCGCAGATAACTGAAAAAATCTTATCAAACTTAACATCATTTCTAACCTCCTCTTTGTTCCCATCTCTCTTTTTATTAATCTAAGTTTCATTTGTCCTTAAGAAGTTGTGCCCAACCTCAAAATATGTTTGCCTACTGATTTTCTTGCAAAGAAAAGAGGCTGCAACTGATATTTTATTTAGTGTATGTTGGGTGATGGTCAGGTATGGTACCAACCTTGGGAAGCACTAAGAGATATCTTGAGTCCCATTGGCACCCATGAGCTCAGTGTGAATAGCCACTGAGCTCTGGTGTATTTTGGCCATGGACTATTCTAAAAACAGTTTTGCCAGTAGTAAAAAGAAAATTATATTTTGAAATACAGGCATTCCTTGACTTGCAACCACAATTGGGACAGGAACGTCTGTTGCTAGTGATGCAGATATCAAGTGAGGGGTGTCTGATTTTACAATCTTTTTTTTTTTTGCCATGGTTGTTAAGCAAATCAGCAATCATTAAGTGAATCCAGCTTCTCTCATTGACTTTGCTTCTCAAAAGCTCCTAGGAAGATCACACACCGCAATCATGTGACAACCCCCCCCCCATCATAAATACATGCAAGTTGCCAGGGTCTGACTGTGGGGACACTGCGACTATCGTGTGAGGACCTCTGATAAACCACAGTGTTGTAACTTCAAACATACATTAAATGAATGAGCGTAAGTTGAGGACC
Source organism: Ptyas mucosa (assembly GCA_012654045.1). NCBI lineage: Eukaryota > Metazoa > Chordata > Lepidosauria > Squamata > Colubridae > Ptyas > Ptyas mucosa. The sequence goes on along the minus strand of WNWU01000011.1, from coordinate 11,596,322 downwards.
AACTGTATGCTATATCCTGTAGCACAGCGGTCCCCAACCGTTGAAGCTTGGCAGCTCAGCTGGAGGGTGGGGGAGAAGGGAACTGGACCGCATGAGCGGCAGGCTGGCACATATATACATGCACGTGCAGCTCGACTGCAAGTCAAGCTGTGCATGCATGTGTATGTACCAGTCTGCCACTTGTGCAAGACGAGCTGCGTGCATACATGTGAGCATGCACCCATGGCCCGGTTACAAATAAGCCACGGTCTAGGACAGAGGTCTTTAAACTCAGCAGCTTTAAGACTTGTGGACTTCAACTCCCGGAATTCCCAAATCTTAAAGCTGCCAAGTTTGAAGACCTCTGGTCTAGGGGTTGGGGTCCTCTGTTATAGCAAGGATGTACAACTTTTATTAGTTCAAGAGCCACACTTAAACAATGGGTAGTGTCAGGATCTGTTTTATGTGGGAGTTTCAAGTGTGCTTAGGCCAACTTGGATGTGCTAATTCTACTCTAAAAATTCTGAACTACCTGAAAAAAAGTTAAATTTTCTCCAATGCACTGATTCCCCCCATGTACTCTAAGTGGGTTGGGAGCCAGAAGAAGTAACTTAGTGGGTCAGGTGTACTTCATCATCTCATTATAATTCTAAAATAATGACAAGAGATCATTTACCCAAGATGACAGATATCATCTTCTGGATACTGTTTTTTGGGAGCAGAAGTGCTTGTTCAGCATGAAAAGATATTTCACGGTTGTTGGGGGTGAGAAAAGGAGGCTAGAAGTTGAGTGATGGCATTGAATGGAGAGCATCTGCTTTCATATTTACAATGGAAATGATGACAGTAGTCATGTGAAAAGATTCTTGTGCAGCAGAACAGACATGAAAGCTCTCTGAGTCTACAGAATAAAGAAGTTTATGAATTATCTAGAAAAAGGACATTGTAAGAAGGCTACTCATTAGCTTTTACTCCCATGGCTTAGCTGATGCAATGTTATTGTAGTTAAAGCTGTTGAAAGGGAAGATGCATTCAATGAAGACTTGATTTTGCTTAAATGTCCAAGTTTGTTTAGGGTAACTATGGAGTAGAGCACATTGAAGGAGAACCCCTAGGATGTTTTCTGTTTGACATAATGATGAGACCCTGAAAAATATGTCAATGAAGACTCAATCAAATGTATCTAAAGGTTGAATCATGGCAACCGGACCAAACTTTGTTAATCTGAGATGTTTCATTGCTCATCCAAGCAACTTCATCAGTCAAAGCAAAATTAGTTAGACAGAGAGTCTAAAGAGGTCTAGAGACCCTGAAGAATTTCTGTAGCACTTTTTAGTCACCAAACAAGAAGGATGGTTAATACCATCCTTCAGGTGTCTACTCTTGGTGCTTGTCCTGGTGCCACCAACTGGGGCAAGGCAGACTTCCAATGAGATGTATTTTTCCTTTTATGGGCGTTGGCATCTTTAGAGGCAGGTGTGCCAGGATTTTCCTCCAGCTGCTGCTTCTAGAACTCTTGACATAAGACAAACCTTGGCCTCTGGACATCTTCCATGTCAGCAAAAAAAGGAGGAGGAAATCCAAATTTGCCCTGTGAAGCTGGCAGGTGCAGTACCATTTTACATGCAAAGTATTTTGTGTAGTAGCACTTTTAAGAGTTCATATTCATTCTGCAATATGCAGAAATCCACTCCTAGTTGTCTTTGTTGCAGGGTGGATAAAAATCGATGATTTTTAAAATAAAATTTTAAAAAATCGGATTTTAAAAAAAAATTAAATCGGATTTTGTTTTTATTTTTATCAAATTTATTTTAATAAAATGCTTTTGGAGTAAAAATCTATCTAAATATAGTTTTCTATTTAAAATACATTAATAATAAGGTGCAAAGTCAACATGATATAATTTCTTTATAAATAATTTAATATCTCCCTCCAGAAAGCATATTTACTTAGAAAAAAGTCTTGCTGACTTCCATGAGAACATAATTTTCATAGGAATATGCTTAGGGTTCTGTATATTAAACTACTTATTTTGTAGGTCTACCCTTTCTCAATTTTACCCTCCTTACTCTCATTTAGTAGTATACTCAGTTCTGTCAGAATAATGTCCTAATGGGGCACGAGAGGCTGAAGAACAGTAAAAAGAATAATTCAATAGTGAGAGTCTATAATAGTGAATGGAATTCTATAATAGTATTCTAACATCTCCGCTCCCCCCCCCCTTTTTTTATAGAAGTGACAGTTTCTTTTGTGGAAAAAAAAAGTAAACTGTAAATTATAGTTATTTCTTCAATATAGGGCGATTTTAACACAAGTGGTTCATCAGCGGAAGCTATTCCTCTCCTCATCTAATTATTCTTTGGCCTTTGAGAAAAAGCATCATTGCGGTAAAAAGATCTTGTGAACTTTCTAGTTAACTACTCTGGATTTGTCAGACCTTCAAGGTTGATCAGATCTAGAAACAGACTCTTTAAAATGACTCAACTTATAGGTAAAGGTAAAGGTTCCCCTCGCACATATGTGCTAGTCGTTCCTGACTCTAGGGGGTGGTGCTCATCTCCGTTTCAAAGCCGAAGAGCCAGCGCTGTCCGAAGACGTCTCCGTGGTCATGTGGCCGGCATGACTAAATGCCAAAGGTGCACGGAACGCTGTTACCTTCCCACCAAAGGTGGTCCCTATTTTTCTACTTGCATTTTTTACATGCTTTCGAATTGCTAGGTTGGCAGAAGCTGGGACAAGTAACTGGAGCTCACCCTCTTATGCAGCACTAGGGATTCGAACCACTGAACTGCCGACCTTTCGATCGACAAGCTGAGCCACCACGTCCCTGACTCAATCTATATTATAAGCCTTATGATGAGACTTTTGCATACTTGACTACATTTTTTCTTCTTCCTTTCTTATAAAGCCAGGGAATCAAGGAGGACTCTATCTGAGTCTTTCTCTAAGGTCACCTCCATGGTTCCATCCAGGATTGTAGAGTCTTGTAAGACCCAAGTTTCATTTTAACTGCCTAAATTGGAGCCTTCAAGAGATGCCTGGTGGTCCCCCAAATTGCTAATGAATTGTAATTCCAATTTGCCTTAGGCCCCAAATTCCTTAAAGGAATACATTCATGTTTAGTATATCTGCATTTTTGGGCCCTCGATTTGATTTTCAAATGATGGTTGCAACATCAAAGGTTAATTTGGTGGAGGCCATAGAGGTGGAATTACGGCTACGATTTAATGAATCTAGGTGAGGTTAAAGTGTACTTGTCATCCATTTAAGACTTTAATATTTTAATGTTTAAGAATTTAACATTAATTGGCAGTGTTATGCATTTCTTGTCTTAACCATATTTTAATTGTTTTATTGTATTAATTAATTTAAAATATGATTTAAATTGCTTGGCCTGACCCTTTTTATATTCATCTGGGCACAGTTTGCTTTCTCTAGATTTCTTGTCACCCAAAGACCAAAGTGTAGCTTGGCCCTAAAACAACTGCACAAGATTGAGACAGGAAACATTTTGTGCCCATCAAATGGTTCAGAATGAATGCTTCTTAACATATTTTGCTCCTTTTATATCCTGTCCTGGAGGGAAACAAAACCTTTGTATTCAGAGGCATCTCCTGATCATTTTTCAGTGATCTTGGGACATGCTGAGGGCCGATTGCCATCAGCTGGTGACAAGTGGAAAATATGAGTGGGATTTTTTTCCTTGAAAATCATGCCTCCATTTTATTTCATTTTAATTCTGCATTTCCAATGGTACCTGATGAAGTCAGTTTATCTCCGTGATCCAGGGCAAATCAGGACTGTAACACACGCACTATTGCCGTGATGGTGAACCTATGGCATGCGTGTCACAGGTGACACGCGGAGCCATATCTGAGGGCATGCGAGCGTTGCCCTAGCTCAGCTCCAGCACGTATGTGCGTGCCGGCCAGCTGATTTTCGGGCCTTATGGGCCCAAAAGAAGTCAGGAAATGAGCTGTTTCCGGCCTCCGGAGGGCCTCCAGGGGGGTGAGGAAGGCTGTTTTCACCCTCCCCAGGCTCCTAGAAACCCTTTGGAGCCTGGGGAGAGTGAAAAATGGGCCAACCGTGCCATCACTTGTCAAAAGCGAGGAGAGTGCGGGGGGAGCACACGCACATGCACGGGAGGGCAGGGCACAGGGGGCATTGAATTATGGGTGTGGGCACGCACACGCACAATCCCCCCGTGCTCCCCCTGCTTTTGGCACGCAACAGCAAAAAGGTTAGCCATCACTGCACTATTGTGTGTTTGGACATAGTCCCCTTTTTGTGAATGTTTTGAAATGCGAGTATTATTATTTGTTATATATAATAATATAAATGCCAATTATATTGTTGTTGTTGTTGTTGTTGTTATTATTATTATTATAGTATTACACTTCAGTTTGACTCTTCCCAAAAGTTGAGAGGGATGCACAGACTCAGTTTAGACCATTATCTAAATTATCCAAGTTGCAGAATAAGCGTGTCTAACAGACTTGTAAGATTCCCATTTTTGATGAAGATGAAAATGTAAAGTAAAGAGCTTTTGCCTCTTCTTCAGACCAATTTCTAATTCACATTGGGGTACAGTAGCTTAAGCCAAGGAACCCCAACAAGATTACCCTCATCAGAGTCGAGATTTTTGAGGCATGGTGTGGGCATACTTGGGAAATGAATATCTTGGTGGAGAGTATGCCTAGAGTAGGCCCCCCCCCATTTACCTGAGAGTAAAGGACTTGCCCCCAGAACCTCCCATCCAATTCTTCCTTATCTCTCGTGGATGCTCATTTGGCAAATTGACACATTTTCAGACAAGGTACCTATAGTTGTAAAAAATACCCATAGTGTCCTAGCACCTTGTGCCTTACTATTTAATTATTGTTTTAATTTTTTAAAAATGCACATGTGCCTCCCCACCTCAGAGTCAAGTGGAAAAAAAAGAGCCCAAAAGATGTCAACCATGTCCATAGACTTCACATAAGAGAATTCAAATTTATTATTTTTTTAAAATAGTTTTTATTGAACATTTTCTAAGTTTAAAAAACACAAATAAAAAAGGAAAAAGGAAAAAGAAAAAAATACTAATACTAATACAAAAAAATAAAAAACACAAGCAACACAACAGTGTAATGTAATTTTACAGCTTTCTGTATCAGCATTTATATTTTGCTGTTACCATTCTAGTAATAGTATAATAATTATGTTGTAATACTATGTTATGTTTTGATTATACGTATATACGTTTATCTTTAAATTATAGACAATCGTTTTTGAAGTTTTATTTCTTGTTTTGGCTTCTTTTTTCTAGCCACTTGTATAGTCTACTCCAAATTTTATAATAGTCCAACTCTTCTCCTTCTTTTAACTCCATGGTCAAGTATCTTCCTAATTACCAATATTGATAGTTCTTACCTATTTTTGAATCTAGTGTGCCTAATAAACATAATTCTGGTTTCAGTTCTATCCTATGTTCCATGATTTCTTCCAGGCATTCCTTAATTTTAAGCCAATATTTCCTGGCATTGGGACATGGCTACCACATATCTTCGAAAAGTGCCCAATCTTTTTTGAATTTTGTTTTAATTTGTAAATAAGGCACCCATTCCATAGCAAAGAGAATTCATATTTAAATGATCCTCCGACTTCAAACCAAGTGGTTGGTTGAATCGAGAGAGGATGGCTTGTTTAAGATAATAAATAATGTATTTATTTAATTTTTATCCCGCCTTTATTACTTTATGAGTAACTCAAGGTGGCAAACATTCCTAATAACCCTTCCTCCCCCTATTTTCCTTGCAACAACAAGCCCTGTGAAGTGAGTTGAGCTGAGAGAACGTGATTGGCCCAAGGTCACCCAGCAGGTTATGTTATATGATGAAGATGGGACTAGAACTCGTCATCTCCTGGTTTCTAGGGCCAGAACCTTAACCACTACACCAAGCCTAGCTCTAAAATAAGTAATGTTATTATGGCTGAGTGAATATTGAGTGAATATTGAGCCCAATTTTCCTTGGCCAAACTCCAATAATTTTGCCACCTCATAACTGAGATTCTGAATAGACACATGCGTTTATTGAAATGATAATACTCCTAAAATCCATTTGGTGATGATCTGCAAAGCTGCTATTGATGCAGACTGACATATTTCTAGGAATAGTCAATTCCCTATCAAATTCTGATAGAACATTCCACAAGGCGAAGGGTTTATATCAATTTTATATGATAACGTGGAAAAAAAGTGTTCACCTCAACAGGTCACGGACTGATTTGGAAACCAGGGAAATCTTACTCTGTGTATGCGATTGCTCATCTCCATCAATACATGTTACTGTATTTTCTTTTCATTTGAAGAATATGTTTGGATGTACATTCTGGAGAGCAGATGAAAGAAACCTGAGCTCGCTATACATTCCACCAAGGTTAATGTGAATCTCTGGTGTTAAGAAAGAATGCAGAGTGTGGCACACGTTGTATATGCATTCTGTGTATTTAATTTCAGCCACATATCCTGTCTCCAATGATTGTTAACATACCCTGCTGTGCTTTAGTCTTTTGCAAAGATTTCCAGACATTGGGTGGTCTTATGGCTGAAATTCTAAAGCCTAGGAAAGCTAGGTAACTGGAATTTCAGTGTTAATTTTAAGTTTGCTTGTGTTTGAAAAGGGAGGCCAGAACAGTTCTCCATTTGATCAGATTTCTGGTTCAGCTTTGGAGGGAAAAAATGTTTTCTTAGCTCCCCCTCTTCCCTCCACTCTAGTTTTTGTTTAAAAAAAAGTTTTTGTTTTTTTTTTTAAAAAAAAGGCTGCTGGGGATTTGTTTGAGGAAAGCCTGTTGAGAAAATGTTTTTGAAATTACAGGGATCTTGATTGTATCCTGCCTGTCTGTTAGGGTGCCTTTTATTTTCTCAATTAAGGAACAAACAAAAAACATATTTGGTTCAACAGAGAAACATAGAGAAAAATGCGTTTGAGCATTTACTGTTAGATAAGTAAGGAATACAAATAGCTTTTGTGCCCTGAGATTTCCAGTGATGTTAATCATTTCAGAGTTCACTTACAGTCATTTTAACAGCCAGACAAGGGAAGGGGGGGGGGGGGGGAGGCACATAACAAATTCTGCTTTCTTTTCTAGAGTTCTTGCTATGATCTTTGCCATTTTTGGAAACTAGCCATAAAATAATTTTGCATGATTTAACCCATGGGGATTTCTTGCAAATTGACATTAAGGGAAAGAGCTGTGGAATTTTTTTTCCTGCAAATCTATGTAGGGAATAAACAGAGATGTTGGGGATAGATTAAAGGCTGATCTCCCATTAATGAATTCTGGCTTTGATTTTCCTCTCCATTTATTTACTTTGGTATATGCAGATACATACTTATGTGAGAAGAACATACATTTCAGTATTTATTGTGCTTTTAATGCAACAAACCAAGTTCTCTGGGCAGATTACAAAATTGCTAGATTTTTTTTTTTAAGTTGACAATATGTGGGATGCTGCAAACAGCCATAAATGCAGGCCCATCGCCGAGCGCCCCACATGCGGTCACAAGATAAGGGTGTGGCCATCAGAATTTCAGAACCAGATCATAAGTAAATACATCCAGGGAGTTCCATTGTAACTTCACCTGGTTGTTAAACAACCATCATAAATAAAGGACTATCTGTATTTACTTTAAAGATACAGTATTTCTAAGCTGCTCAAGTAGAAAACCAGAACCTTGAACTGGATCTGGAAAAGGGGTTATCTTTCTCCATCAACATACTTCTCTTCCTCTCCCCACTTTTTATAAATTTATTTGAAAAAAATTGCATGCATTCAGCTGGCTAAGCACAACATCACTTGAGTATGTAGCAGGTTTAAAGCTCTATATTACATTAGCTGGAGTATCCCTAGTATAGTGCAATTTTCCAAGAGTAAACCTACTAGAGCATATGTAACTGAAGGCAATCAAAGATATAGCAGTAAGGAATTATGGGCCACAGATCAGTCTATAGCAATGTTTCCCAATTTGGCAATTTCTCAATGTATGGATTTGAATTCTCAGAATTCTCAACAACAACCATCCTGATTAGAAAATTCTGGATGGATCATAGATCGTTGTCTCATAGATATATAGTGTTTCCAGGGTTTGTGCTGGATCCTAAAACAATCCAGAGATACTACCCGTGTCATCCGTTTGGCTGGTGATCTTAACTGGGGCTTATTTTTGGGGTAGGGCTTATTTGATTAGCATCCTGAAAAAGCTTGCTAGGGCTTATTTTCCAGTTGGGTCTCATTTTCGGGAAAATACAATAAGCTAACTCATTCATGGGGAACACAGCTCTTTTAAAAACAGTAAACTCCCAATCCCAATACCGTAATTCTGTTATATCTCCTTGACTGACAACTACAACTGAGCCCAAAATGTATGTTGTTAAATGAGGCAATTGTTAAGTTTTGTCCCATTGTATGACCTTTCTTGTCACAGTTGTTAAGAGAATAACTGCAGTTGTTAAGTTAGTAACGCGAGTGTTAAGTGAATCTAGTTTCCCCATTGACTTTGGTTTGTCAGAAGGTCGCAAAAAGTGATCACATGACCCAGGGACACTGCAGTCACTAGCTCAATGGCTGAAACAAACAGAAATGAGTTTGGCTATGACTAACAGAGTAAAAGTTGGCTATGACTAACAGAGTAAAACTTGCAGGGACTCTTTACTTTTACCTCAGAGGTCAGAGTTTTGGATTACTTGGGACAGGCTTCATTCAAGAGGATCTTGAAATTATTTTTGTTGCTTTCTCAGTAGTCAGATTTCTGCACTATTTAGGAGTGGCTTCATTCATCTTACCCAATGTTTCTCCACCAGAAAGATACAGATCTCCTGATCAGACTTTTTAAACCGTTAATTCATAGGAATTCTTTCTCCCCCCCCCACCTTTTTACTGTAACATACAATGGTACAGATGCAATTGGACTGAGATTGATGAGGAGATTAGAATAGATGCATGAACAGCTGCCAAAGGCCTCTAGCCATAAAACCCACTATTTGTGTCCTCCACTTCTTCTAATAACCAACCTACATTGAAATGACAGGGAACCGACTTCAATTCTCCGATCCCAACTCTTTTGTTCCATTAGAAAAACAAATCTATCCCAGTAATAAGGATGCTATTGACCAGACCTGCTTTGCCAGTTTAGGACAACAGTTTCAAACCTCTGATGAAGTGGAATTTCATCTGTAAAATTACTTGTTAGGATGAAGTAGATAGTGCTTTTTAGGATGTTGTCTTTTTCTTCTTTGCTCAATATTTGATGGTTTTGCCCATTACAGAGGAAAGAGCATAGCTTTTCTATTCTCTTGTTAAAATGGATTTTGTATAGCAACAATTTTGGTTCTCTTTCTCAATTTCTAAAGACACTCCCTCGCTCTCTCTTCACAAAGCTACAAGTAAAACTTAAAAAATGTATTACCTTTCCGAATATCTCCGTCAACCAGGGTCTATAGAAGCTGATGTTTTAATGGATTAGGTGAACCCAATTCAATACTAGCAAATTGAATTTATCATCTGCAGGATCAGTGAGATGCGCCAGAGAAGAAATGAGTAATATCAAAACTAGATTTGTGGTGAAGAAGGAAAATAATATTTTAACTGGATAATTAACTGTCTCGCTCCTCCCTTTTGATTTAAAAGCTCTTAGTTTGCTGCTTTGTTACAAAATAGTTTTAAATGTCTTCCGGCAAATTTTATTTTGCATGTTAAATTGCATACAAGTTATTTTCCATTGCTCTAGAAGGTAGTTATTTTGAATACTAAATTGATTTTAACAACTGTATGAGCAATTTCATGCACTTGAATAATGTAACCATTGAGTTAAGGCAACAGTATCTTTCATCAAACAGGTATTTAATTAAATTTTCATTTATACTAATAAGTCTCCAGCAGCTGAGTAATTGTTGCAGTACCCAAACATTGCCTATGTGTTGCTTTTACTGCTAAATCTTCATTTTCCCACAGTATAAATTCTGAGTAATATCAGAATCCTTATAGACAAAAAACAATCTATAAATCTTAACAAAAACCTAGCTGCTGCCAGTAAAAACATACCCTAAATAAGTATAAGTGTGTGATTGATCCTCCACTTACATTGAAATGATGCACAAAAGCTACTGTAAGGGTTCATTCATTATTGACTTTTGGGAAATCTGCATATTTGGCTAATACTATTGAAAAACATAAATGAGTATGCAAATCTAGAATGGAAGAAAAATGTTTAATTGATTTCAGTTTGCATGAATAAATTCAATTTGATTTGTTCATAAATTTCCATATTGATCCCTTGTTATCTGCAAAACTGATTTGTTAAATAGTTTTATTGAAATGTGAAACAAAAACTAGTAAATTTTTGTTTCTTTACTGTATTAATCACTTTACTGATGGTTGGTCTTATACTGTATATTTTAACTGATTTGTATGCCAGGGAAGGGTGGTTGACTTTCATTGTGATGAAGAAACATTTTAATAAAAACAGAGTTAGATTGTCCTGTGTCCACCCCAACAATGCCTTCTCTTTGCTCAAAACGTCTAGAAATGCAGTGACAATAAAACTTCTTGAAGAGAGGAAGGAAAATGTCAGATAACAGTAATCTCAGCAGTACTTCCATTGCAAAGTTGATGCGTTAAAAAGACACACTATCTTACCCAAGAATTCCAGCTTCTACACCAGTGTTTGTTTTTAAAAACAAACCTGTGTTTGTTTTACGCAGAGTTAGAATGCCCAACAGGCAAATATAGGGACTATTTTCAATATTTTTTTCCATCTTTCGATTAGCGTCATGGGCCAGATCACAGATCATAATCATTTTTAGTGAGGGTGCTGACAGATTTGCATTCTTTTGATGCCACAACTTCAAAACCAGTAAAAAAAAATATGGGGACTTTATTGATTTGAAAATATATCTTTTTTTCCTCTCTCTCTGAGAATTTGACATCTAATATTTTTATCTTTTTATCTTCTAATCTGATTAGGGTACATCGTTATTTCTTGGAAGTCTGTCAAGGAATGTGAAAAACTGAATAAGTATAAACTCTGCATTTCTGTCCATGGGATAGTTTGCCCCTGTTGACATCGTTGTGGGAAAATCGACTACAGTTCACTTCCTTTTTTTGTATTTGAATATGTGTAATATGGACCTCCTGTCTTGTCATAGAGCATCACTAAATGCAAAATGTTTTTATGGGCCTCGGTCATTTGTTCAGATTGTAAAAACCAATAACGTTGATTTGTGGCAGTACTTTGAATAGATGGGCATGTGTGTGAGAGTGCCCAAGTCCATCTGATAGCTAAATTCCTAAGTCCATTTTTGTGGATTCTATAGGGATCTTAGACCTTTATTTCCACCTTTTTTGATTTTCCAAGCAGGCTGTTTAAACCATGCATATGCAAATTTTATCTTACCTAGCTTTAGGCACAATGTGATTCTGGCAGTAGCTAATTTTTTTCGCTGTCATGATCAGTCAGCAAGAAATTATTTTTTGAATGATTTGTTTCCCATGAAATATTAAAATGAATACTGTTTTAATACTTTGTTCTTGGGTCCTTTGATTGTAATAAACGTTTCCACTCCATTCAAGAGTTCTTGAGAGAGCATGGCATTCTACCAGCACCAATAGCACATAAGGTGTTTTCTTGTTTTGGCTTCATGTGATGTCTAAACCCAGCCATTGTGGGTCTGCCAAACATTATTTACCATTTAGTGTATCTGGCCAGTTGTGGTTTAGTCATTGATTTTTGGGCAAGCAAAGCACAGTTATATTGTATATGTTCTAGTACAATATAACCGGGATATAAATTAAATGCACACCAGCCTCTCCCTATCTGTTCTTTCCTCGGAGATCCATTTTTACTTGCATGAAAGGCAAGATGAAGTATGTATGTATGTATGTGTTTGTTTGTTTGTTTGATTTATATGCTGCCCTTCTCCGGAGTCTCAGGGTGGCTTACAATGCGTTAAGCAATAGCCTTCATACTTTTGTATATACCTGCTTAGTAGGGCTTTCGCCCCCCCAAGCGGTGTTCTTTTTTATACAAAGTCAGCTTATTGCCCCCACAAACCGGGTCCTCATTTTACCTACCTCGAAAGGATGGAAGGCTGAGTCAACCTTGAGCCTGGTGAGATTCGAATTTGCAGTAATTGCAGGCAGCTGGTGTTACTTAACAGCTTTCAATCTGCTGCACCACCAAGACCACTGCTACTATCATGCAGCTCACAAGCTTCATAGTCCAAAAATGAAAGCCATATCCCATTTTTTTCTATACTTTTTCAGAATTTTTTCCTTCACTAAGGCATTTAATGTCTTAGCAGCTAATGATTTTAAAGAAGAAAATAAAATTGCTTATTCTTTAGAAAATGGAAAATTGCTGTCCTGTTTTGCTGGTAACCATTACAGTGCATCCGAGTTGAATTGCCATTTCAAAAAGTGGGGGGGGGGGGGGGGGAGAAATCACATTTCTCAACCTCTTTAATGCATGGTGCCACCATTGGGAACTCCAAAATATAAATTGGCTCCTAATGGTGAAATGCTACTCTGTCCTATAATGGAGCCATTTTTCCTGATCAGAAGTTTTGCATATAAATCAAGCTGGAAGGGACCTTGGAGGTCTTCTAGTCCAACCCCCTGCTCAAGCAGTTCAGATAGATGGCTGTCCAATCTTTTCTTAAAAACCTCCAGTAATGAAGCACATACAATTTCTGAAGGCAAGTTATTCCACTGGTTAATTGTCCTCACTGTTAGGAAGCGTTGCCTTAATTCCAGGTTGCCTCTCTCCTTTATTAATTTTCATCCATTGTTTCTTGTCCTCCCCTCTAGTGCTTTGGAAAATAATTTGACCCCCTCTTCTTTGGGCAGCCCCTCAAATACTGGAAAACTGCTATCATGTCGCCCCTAATTCTTCTTTTTTTTAGACTAGCCATACCCAATTCCTGCAACCGTTCCTTATATGTTTTTGTGTCATAATCCAATAGATTCCTCAAGATTAGAATACAGAGGCTGAAAAAGTTTCTTGTCCTTTGTATTTTATTTTTCTTGGAGCCTCCAGATTCTACCTCTCATAATTTGGACCTGCTAATTCAAGAGTTCTTTCGTGACAAGCATGAAAGTTTAATAAGCTTGGCTTCTCTGTGCTTTTTATATTGCTTCCAAAACTCTGTTTGGTGAGCTGTGTGCACCTGATGCCCTGGCTGGACCGGTTTGACTAGTTTCACCTGTGGAAGGATCTACCTGCAAGCTGTGTTTAAAAATAAGTGTTGAAATCTCAACACCTTGGCAACAGCCTGTAAACAGCCTGTGAACCAAAGGGTAAGGCCACCTAGAGGAACTTCAGATACAGAGGTTGCTCTTCCTTTGATACCGCTGCATGCTTGTCGCCTAGACGAGATGGCTCTTACTTCGTTGAGACAATTTTGGGATCTTGGAACGTGCCCAGTAGAGTTATAGCTGCCAATATCACATGCAGAGATAAAAATCAAGAGAATATAGAGAGCCAGAATGAAAGAGGGTCGGTCTTCTCCTTTCAAATGCGTATGTCCAAGCGAGCAGTTTTGCTTTGTGAAGACTATCAAGTGTTTGCCATTTTGATAAGCAGTTGCTTCCAACATACAGATAGTCCTTGACTTGTGACTACAGTTGAGCCCAAAATTGCTATTGCCAAGCAAAGCAGTTGTTAGGTTTTGCGTAACATTTTACAACTTTTCTTGCCACTGTTGTTAAGTAAATCCCTGCAGTAATTAAATGAATAACACAATTCTTAAGTGAATCAGGCTTTCCATTGTCTTTGTTTTTCAATCATTTTTTCAATGCTGTTGTAACTTTAGACGGTCACTAAATGAACTATTGTAAGTTGAGGACTGCCTGTACTAAGAATCCCCAAAGCTAAAAAAGCTATCCTCCTTTGTGTTTCCCACCAATTAAATTGCCAAATAAGATACTCGAGAGTCTACATTAACCTGTCACATAATTGTCACACTTCAAGGTTCAATAGATTGGTGTTTTCTTTTAAACCTTTGGTTAAATAATTATATGAACTCACTGAATATTTTTATACCTACACGAACAGCAAATAAAGGGAAACAATTGCCTTTCTCTTAAACCTTTTCTTTTCAAACTCTTACCATTTATCTTCCTTTCTGGTTTTCTGGTTCATGAATTTATTTTGTTCATACTTGGCTGGGATCTTACATATGCAAATGCAAAAATTGTTAGCAATGCATCGGTAATCATACATGAATTCAGAATAATGTTGGTTTTTAAATGGCTCAGTGTAAATACATTAATAATATAACTTCATCTCCCCAGTAAGTACAGATTCAGTTGTAATGCATCAAACAGCTATATAAAGTTAATTCAAATTTTGATGACGTACATTAAATATATTCTCTGTGCTAGAAATATTAAGACCTTGTAAAAACAAAGCCCGTATTTTTAAAACCCCTAATTACACCAAACCTAAGGGTGCAATCATATATGCAATAATCTGGAAGAAAATTGCATTGGACAAAGGGGCACACAAAATTTTACTTTAAATTTGTTATAGTTTGTTTGCTCATTTCATTTCTCTGGAAAATATCTGCATTGCATTAAACAGTATCTGCCTACTGATAGAATTATATTCTCCAGAAATGTTTTTGTTATGCTGTGTAGAGGACATGATTGCAAGATTGCTTGAAGGCAAGAGTGTGAACATTTCCTATTTTCCAATCGTATCTTTTAATATGGTATTGGAAAAAGGTTTTGTTCCCAAAGCACCTGATTTTTGTTTTGAGATTTGCTTATTTGCAGCATTGTATGTTATTGGTTTTTATTTTTTCTTGCTTTGGTCTAATGTTTTTTGATGTATAATACATTACGTAGAGCCCCTTTGGCAATTGAGGCAATTGAGGTAGCTTATTTATTTACTTATAAAATAAATTAAAGATTTTAATAAATCCTTGCTTCCTCCTCTTTGAAAAATTGTAATGGGCTTCTGAGCCTAATTCAAAGCATGGACTGTCACGTACGAAGCCATCAATGGTGTTTGTATAGGATTCATTGGGGTCCATTTTCCCAAGTGTGATTCTCCCTTAAAATTGAAAAAAATTCAACCCCCATATGAAGTGAAGAGGGTTTTAAATTGGAGGCTTGGTAGCCCCACCTGATAAAATACACAGAACCCAGAATAACAGTTGGCTCCCGGCGCCCCCCCCCCCCCGATTTAGGAAAACCCTTAAAAACTGATATCAGTGAGCCTTCAGACTGCAAGATAATTGTGGCTGTATTGTTTTTATGATATGTGTTTATTAAATCATTAAGACACCGTGTTTTGGTTTGTCGATGTACACTATAAAGAGTTGATTGCATTGTGGCGGTCTGTTAATATTGTAAATGAATAAGACAAATAATCAAAGTATTTTAGGCCTCAGACTTTAGGCATAGCAGGCCCTAAGGTTTTTAAGAAGGGCAGTTACCAAAGTAACATTTAGAGAAGTCCTCTTAGTTTCATGCTGTTGTCAGCTCAGGAAAGTATTGGCCCATTCCTAAATGATGCATCCAATGGTTCATTGAATTTTCCACAGATGAGGCACCCACATCTACAACTTTCCAGACCCCCCAACCGCCTTCCGGGTTCCTGGCCTGATCTATGCCTCTATTCTAAATTATTTTAGTTGTTTCCCTTAATCAGATTAAAAAAACAGCCAATGGACAAAATAGGTGCCCTTATTGTCTGACAGAGATGCTTGCGGTCTAACATTGACTTGCAAAAGATAGACACTTCATTTGTAAAATGATGTGACTGTAAAGTCCAGAGAATAGACTTGGGGTTTAAACCCAGCATTTCCCATCTGGGAAACTCTTCTGGTCTTAGATCAGCTGAAGCTGAAATCCTAAATGTTTTGCTCACTTAGTAATGAAAAAAATGCTGCATTGGCAATCCTCTTAAAGCTTGTGTACAGCAGTGCTTTCAGGGAACAGTGCTATCAATTATGTGTAATTATGTATTACTGAAATAATAAAATGTATTTATTTTATTGCTAGGCCTCTCACCTGCATGCTCTCAGCAAGCCACAGCATTAAACAATAAAGCCAACCATTAATAAAAGATGACATTAAACCAATACTACCGATACAAATAGAGCCTCATAAAATATTACCAAAAGAGCCATTAAACATAAATGATAAATATAAAGTGCCAATCAGAAAGGGAAGGTTTATTTCCACTAAGTTTTTAATTCCACAAAGATATTGGGAATTAATCATTTCAGTCTTCTTCTGCTCGTATCTGCATTCTCAAGTTAAAGAATATTTGAAACAACTTTGTCCAACTGATATTCTTCAAGTACATTAGAATAGAATAGAATAGAATAGAATAGAACAGAACAGAACAGAACAGAACAGAACAGAACAGAACAGAACAGAACAACTTTATTGTCACTTTGAATGTACACTAATCGGCATACATTAAAATGAAATTTCGTTGCATACAGCTCCCAAAGGGTCACACCTCCAATATACACTACATAAACGTGACAAAATCAATAAATAAAAATTATGCATACACCCATATATATGACATGGAGAAATAACACAGTCTAGTTTGGATGTATACCAGTGGTGGGATTCTACCGGTTCTACCCAGTTCTAGTGAACCGGCAGCGGCGGGAGGCCCCGCCTACCCACTCCGCCTATCCACCCAGACATCATCACAGATGCTCTGCACATGTGCAGAGGTGGTGAGCGCTCTTGTGAGTTTGCCAGACAGATAGCATAGGGAACAGAGCTGTTACAGAATCTGGTAGTCCTGCTAGAAATACTTCGAAACCTCCCAGAGGGGAGCAACATAAAAAAACTGTAAAGTGGGTGTGTGGGATCTCTGACAATGCTTTGAGCTCTAAGCACATAGCACTTACAAGCAGTATCCTGAATGACAGGATGTGAGCTTCCAATAATCTTCTCGGCTGTCCTTACTACTCTCTGAATGGACTTTCTATCTGAGGCACTGCAGCCACCAAATCATACCGTGATGCAGTTTGTTAAAACGCTCTCAATTCTGCCTCTGTATTAAAAAGTGGTCAGGATAGAAGGAGAAAGATGAGCTATAAGTCCCATGCCGAATGGGGGAATATGGAGCATGTGATATACATAGTAAGAGACCAACTGATTCAGGCAGTGAAAATTGAAAAATTGATGCCCCCTCCTACATATACTTAATATAGAAACTTAAGAGCTCCTGGATAATGTATTTGCTCCTAAGAGTGATATCTGATGATTGGTGGCCCCCTGCCTGATTTGAAATTGATGAATTTTTTTTTGCAAAACTGAAACTTATTCCTTTGTGGGTTATTGTTGTTGGTCAGCATCAAGCATCCATGGGTTTTCTTCATAATACAGGTAAAGTGCTTGACTTAAAACCATTTGTTTAGCGATGGTTGAAAGTTACAGCAGCACTGAAAAAAGTGACTTATGACCATTTTTCACATTTACGACTGTTGGAGCATTCTAGTGATCACAGGATCAAAATTCGATCACTTGACAACCGTGATGGTTGCAGTGTCCTGGGGTCATGTGATCACTTCCTTCTGGCAATCAAAGTCAATAGGAAAGCCAGGTTCACTTAACAATTGAGTTACTAAATTAACAACTACAGTGATTCATTTAACAACTGTGACAAGAAAGATCATAAAACGGGGCAAAATATCACTTAACAACTGTCTTGCTTAGCAATGGAAATTTTGGGCTCAAGACTATCTGCACAAAACTTTGTATGCATTTTTATTTCAGTAAACATGCATACCTTACTATTTTCTGTTGACTTCTACCTGACTCACGGTGGCTTCCAAAATAACATGTTATAATAAAAGATGTATAATAAAATAGCCATGGTCCCCAAATCCCAACCATATAGTATAGCAAGATATATTCAAGCAAAACCAAAAAAATCAAGATCAATAGATAATGTTTTTGGGAAATAACAGAAACAATATTTCATTTTGTAGAGCACTGCTTTAGCAATCTTATGTGAACTTCAACTCTCAAAATACCCCAGCCAGCATGAATTCTGGGAGTTGAACTCCTCATATCTTAAAGATGCCAAAGTTGAAAAACATTGCTGTAGCATTTCTTCTGATGTAGAGAAGTGCCGCAGAGTATTCTCAGCTTACTGATGTCACCCATCTTCCTCCTTTTGCTAACTGTTCTTGCTGATTCCATAAAGTTGTTAAACAGTACTATGTCCATGTTTAGATCATTCAACCATTGCTTTAGATTAGAGGTGGAGAGTGATGGCCCCTTTATGGCTTGTGGACTTCCACTCCCAGAATTCCTGGGCCAGCATGGCTGACTCAGGAATTCTGGAAGGTAAAGTCCACAAGTCATAAAAGGGCCATCGTTCCCCACCCCTGCTTTAGTCTGTGCACGCAATCAGGCAATAATCACAATGTAAATTCCACAGGGCACAAGCTGAGGACAAGGTTAAGTTCTTGTGCTGAAATTCAGCAGGAAAGGGTTGGTGAGCATTTCAGTGAGACACGGCTTGGACAACTCCAAGTCAGGTCTACCATCTTGATTTCTATGGAGGGAGGGAGGAGGGCATATGAAAGTAGCAGTGATCAATAACTTACATGCTTATATTTTCTCGTTTGAATATTTTATTTATTTTTATTTTTTATTTTTTTATTAGTCATATTTCTATGCTGCCCACTCTCCGAGAACTCTGGGCGGCTTACAACAATTGACAGTATACTAAATAGCATATTGCCCCAACAATCTGGGTCCTCATTTTACCCACCTCGGAAGGATGGAAGGCTGAATCCACCTTGAGTCGGCAAGATTTGATCCGCTGAGCTGCTGAACTAGCAGTCAGCTGAAGTAGCTGCAGTACTGCCTCTATCCACTGTGCCACCTCGGCTCTATTATTGGATCATGATCCTAAAACAAGAGGTAGCAGCTTTTAAATAGCATTGAAGTCAAGTCAATGTGGTGCTTTTTGTGGGTTGAACTTTCACTGCAGGACTTCTCAGGAAGCAAGCGATAATTTTATAACTGTACTGACATCTTTCTCCATCACTTTATTTATAAAGACACAAAGTGCTGACTTTTCAAAGTTGGGATAAATTTCTAATCTTGGAGAGGTTTTTTTTTAAATAAAAAAAATGCTGTTTAACCTCAATCATATTTTTATGTTTTCTTTGTTAGATTGTAGTGGTTGGTTGACTAGTTTGTTATATACCAGACATTGGACTATGCGGATGAATTGCTAGATGCCCAACTTAAGGTGGCTCAAAATAGCGCCTGTTTAATCAAAGCCGTGCATTCCTGTTTAGAGCAGCTATCGCTGACTAAATCTGAATTTAATGAAGCAATTTTATTTGAAAATACTGTCAGCAGGAAAGCTGGTGGCAACTGAGTCAGTTGAATCCACCTTTTAATTCCCCAGCTGATCTCAGGCCTGGCTGTTGCCAATGAAAGGCTACTTCTGTGGACCTGCGTCCTAATTTCATTTCTGCAAAGCAGGTTATCCGTGTCCCATCACCCTGTAATTAAGTTTGTTCCATCTCTGCAGCATAGCTTATTTTCTGCAAGCAAGAACAGAGCTTTGGCAATGCAATGCAAGGGCATATCATACTGGATAGACAAAAGATACTTTCCTCAGCGATATTATACAAACTTGATATTTGTAAGTCCTAAACTGGTGTTCCTCAGCTGGAAGTTCTAAGATTTGTAGTTCAAAATATTTGGAGGAGCCTGGTTGAACATGGTAATGACAAGGCAATTCCATATAGCCACTAGCCTCATTCCTGTTGCCCTTTTGTGTGGATATACCAAATCTTCAAGACTTCTTCATAAGGCTTTAAAGGGTGAGAAAAGGGAAAGAAGGAAGGAAGGAAGGAAGGTTGGCCAGTGCAGGAGTAGGAAAATCTGTGCTTCAATCCATCCCCTCTTCTGTAATTATTTTCCTGATGGTATTTTGTTTTCAATGAAGATGTTTAAAAAGGCAACTATCAAGGTGAAAGTTGAGGCAATGTAGTATCTTGACTTCAGGCAGAAGAGTCTGGAAGCCAGGAGGTAGGAAGAACAGGTTCCCACCAATGAGAAGCCATTTGTCTCCAGGCTCAGAACAAATGCTGTAGGGTTAAAGGTTAGTTGGCTTCACTTACCAAGCTTTGGAATGTTCAACATGGCTGATCTCAAATTGATGCTGTCCTTCCATTGTAGAAGGGTTCTTAAAGGAGGCAAGGAGGTTACATTAAAGTAAAGATAGTTTAGAATAAAAGGGATCTTTGAGTTCCAGAGCAATAGGTAGAACTTTTCTCAGGTCAGGAACCTGGCGGGTTTGAATCATATCTGGGCTGCGTTCCAAAAGCTGTAGAACAAAAATAAAATGGATTGCCTTCTATTTATCTGCAACTAAAATTTAGTATAGTTAATACATTTACTCTACAGGCATGTCTTTAATAAATTACAGTCTGGGAGCTACACTAGTGGCTACTAAAGGTTCTGTGGATCTTCAAAGACCTTTTAACATTTGGAAGATCACCTCTGCCCAGTGGTGGGATTCAAATAATTTAACAACCGGTTCTCTGCCCTAATGACCAGCTGGGTAGGTGTGGCTCAGTGGTCATTTGACCGTGTGGGCATGGCCAACTCAACATCACTCATGTGGATGCATGCTTTGCCTTATCTGTTACATTGTAATAAGGGTTAAGCAAAGAGGCAGTTTCTATAAGCAGGGCAATAAAGATTAGTCTAGAAACAACACCAGAATGTTTCCTTCCTGCCGTCCTTACAGGATTAGCTCTGTAAAGTGGAAAAAAAATAAAATAAGATTTCTTCCAACAACTGGTTCTCCAAACTGCTTAGAAAGTTAACAACCGGTTCTCCCGAATAGGTACAAACTGGCTGAATCCCACCACTGCCTCTGCCTGATTATATCTCACCTTATCAGGTTCAAGAGAAGAAGTATGCTGTAGGTCCAGTATGTGAGGGAGTTACATCTGGTGGAACCCGGGAGAGATGCCATTTCACCCTTCCCTCTGAGTTGAGAGTGGCCCCATCTTTGACCTCCTTCCAAAAGTCCTACGAAGCATGATTGTATCACCAGGCTTGGAGATCTCAAAGTAATGTGGAATTAGTGAGGAGGCTGCATTGCCTTTTCCATCAAATTCTCTGTGATCTGTTAATAGCACATACTGCTGTTTGTTTTTCATGGTGTGCCATCCAGAGCCGCATCTTGTGATAGAGGCAGCTATATAAATATGAATAAATAAACGGATAGCATGTTGCTCTCAGACTTCAATTTATTAAGTATATTCCCAGTTTCCGTTGTGGAGCTGTTAGAAACTATGGAAATAAAAATATAACGTGTATATATTATAAACCAAGAATGTTGAAACTCATGTAGACCGTGGGAATAAAATTACTCATTGATTAAATTTCCAAGTGCTAAGAGAATCAGAGGGTCACTGTGGAACGGTGGTTAGAATACTGGAGACCATGTTTGTGTTTGATTAAATCTCTATACATTGTGTTCACTCAACAAACCAAGACACAGTGCGGCCTGCTTGCCCATGTTTTAGCATGTTGTGTGAACACAATGTATATTACTTTAGTCAAAAAACTGTAATTAAACTGGAACCTGGCTCACGGTGATGTATGACCCCAACCTGTGTGAACCCAGGTACATCTAGATTTGAATCCATACTGATCTGTGAAAATCACTCTGTGGAGCATAATTTTTGGCTAAGAATTAGTACTTGCATATGCATTTTTAGTCATTTTCTAAATTCACCTGATGGAATAACAACATACATGACTTAAGGGTAAAGGTTCCCCTTGCCCATATGTGCTAGTCGTTTCCAACTCTAGGGGGCAGTGCTCATCTCCATTTCAAAGCTGAAGAGCCAGCGCTGTCCAAAGACGTCTCCATGGTCATGTGGCTGGCATGACTAAATGCCAAAGGCGCATGGAACGCTGTTACCTTCCCACCAAAGGTGCTCCCTATTTTTCTACTTGCATTTTTTACGTGCTTTCGAACTGCTAGGTTGGCAGAATACATGACTTATTTTAAACCTTATCACAAATTTAAAAGACATTGGTTGCAATGTCTGTGCGTAAGGTTCAGATTTCTGATAAAATAGAATTATTAAGACTTGATTAAGTGAAATTGCTATGCTGAAGAAGTGTTAACAGTTCTTCACACTTGCTCAGTTATGTTCACTTATTTCTGTATTGCATTTGCTAAAGCTTTAATATGGCCAATTGAATCAGGTCTTCATAGCATACAAGTTCATTGTTTCTTATAAGCATTTCTTAGAAGTGTTATTTTATTTATCTTTGTGTTATTCAACATCTTCATAATTGAACAGAGTCTTCCCTGATAAAATCTTATCATTTTTCAATGGCTCTTCAAATTAAGTGAAGATACATTTGAAGAGGGAAGGTAAATAGGAAAAATCAAATGTGTTAATTTCTTGCTCTTTTCACCTTGGAGCACTATAACAATTGACACTTTCTTCTTGTGGATCCCTGAGGATTTAAAAATGAGGAGAGATTAAAACAAGTGGGTGCAAGACAGAATTTATTTAACAAATTCTGTTTTCAAGTTCCAGTTCTATTTGAAATCTAATTGCTTCTCTGGGGAAGCCCTGGGAGCTGAAATTGAATGAAAATACAGATTTTGGTTTTTAAAATTGATTTATTAATAGCTGAATTATTTCTCCTTTGTCACATACTGTGAAAAGGTTCCACTTAAATTACGGTAGAAACCACAGTCCAAGAGGCTGAATGCTTTCTTTTGATACTTAAACTGGATCATTATAAAAAATAACTTTTGCTGAGTTATACAACTATATGCAACTAATTTCTATTGTTGCCTAGTTACATTTATGAATGACAGTGGTATAGTGACAAGTGAAAAATAACCATGCTTAACAAACTTATAGGTTTCCTTTTTCTGATGTTTTTTTTTAAATGCCAACCTTTTCCAACAATAAGGAAATATTTCCACAGTTCTTTCCTTATCTCTTTTCTTTAAGAACTGTGAATTCTGTTCCTTTTATTCCTGCCTACTGTCCTTTTACTTTACATTTAGCCCTGTATGATATTCAGCCTTTTAACCCTTAGACTTCAGGAGGTCTAGCTCAGAGGTGGGTTTCAGCAGGTTCTGACCAGTTCTGGAAAACCAGTAGCGGAAATTTTGAGTAGTTTGGAGAACTGGTAAATACCACCTCTGACTGGCCCCGCCCCCATTTATTCTCTGCCTCCCGAGTCCCAGCTGATCGGCAGGAAATTGGAATTTTGCAGTAACCTTCCCCTGGGGTGGGAATGGAGATTTTACAGCAGGGGTCTCCAACCTTGGCAACTTTAAGCCTGGCGGACGTCAACTCCCAGAATTCCCCAGCCAGCAAAGCTAGCTGGGGAATTCTGAGGATTGACGTCTGCCAGGCTTAAAGTTGCCAAGGTTGAAGACCCCTGTTTTACAGTATCCTTCCCCTGCCACACCCACCAAGCCATGCCCACCAAGCCATGCCTCACCCACCAAGCCACGCCCACAGAACTTCTGGTAAAAAAATTTGAATCTCACCACTGGTCTAGCTCAAGGCTTAAGTAGCCTAGTAAATGCCCCCTTGTTCTGAGCTGCTTCTCTGTCTCTTTTACTAATTTATAGGAGGAAGGGAAGCAGTTACTTGTTGCTGGTTATAGCTGGTCTGCTTCTTGTGAACTATAAGGCTCTGCTGCTCCTATCTCAGATGCAGTAGCTTCTAAGTCTCTGCTCACTACACACCAAGTGTTTTGGTCCCACCTTCTCCACACACAACTAGGTGCTGTAGCTCTCCAATACACTCTTCTTTGTCTCTTCCACCAACTCGCACAATCTGGGCCTTCAGCATTTCTGTTTTATCTTTCTGCAGATGTGCTCCCTTGCTCTCTCTTAAAGTCCCAGGGAACAATCCATAAAGGAGGATGTAATTCCATAAAGAAGGAAAACACATCAGCAACTTTGACTCTTTCCTTCCACTAGACCTTCTGGGTTCAGGGTTGAATGCAGGAGCCCTATTGTTCCTCTCTTGACTATCATTCTAGCTATATTTCCTGGTACTGTTTGTATTGTCCTTGAGGGACAAATATGTGGGATTGGCAGGCTGTCAAAATAGCACAGTGGATGATTGTCTCTTTAGACCTTGTTCTTATGAAGATGTAGGACAGGTTGTTCTGGAGAAAGCCCTTAGGAACATGTTGTGCTTCTGTGGGCAACGTCATTTTGGCTGCAAACTCTTTGAAGAAGCAGGCAAGCAAAATATTTCCATGAAAATCCAGGCCTGGCTATTTGCAGTTTCTCATTCCTTTCTAGTTAAACTGCTGTGTGAACAATCTCATGGGGATGCCATACTTGATATGCATGTAGTCCTTTCATCAAATAGCAGAGGTTCCTGTAAAAGAAGCAAAATTGTCATTCAAACCGTAACATTGAGAAACTGGGCTGTTTCTTCATTCACACGGATGAAGCGTTCAGAAGAAGCAGCTTTGCAGGGGCCACATTGCAATTCTCCTGCTTTTATTGTGCACAGTTGCCTGGCCTGATTTATAGAGTTGTTTTGCAATCTGCAAAAATCATCACCGTTCACTTATAGCACATCGTGCTGCTTTCACTATTTCTCTTTACACGCACACACAGCTGGATCAAAGAAAAAAAGAAACCAGCAACAGACAAACTCTGCAATCCCCTTTGATGGGCTGTAGCCAGGAGCTGTCCATCTGGAAGCATGTTTGAAGATTCGGATTCAGCTTTGCTGAATCATGTAGTAATGAGTGTATGACTGATAGCGACATCAGAGGAATTTCCCCTTTTCTTCCCTGTTTTCCAAATTCCATCCAGCTTTCAGTATAGTTTTGCCAGCATAGGAAACAGCTGCTTTCCCAGCCAGCGTTCAAGGCACAAACGAACAAATGTTTTATTACAGTCCAAGGCCAGCTCATGCATTCAAGGCAAGAGATGACTCCCAATAGCTGAGTCCAGCTCCTAGAACTTCAAAGTCACAGTGCAAAATCTCTACCATCCAGATGTGTTAGGTTGTAACTTCAAGTTGCTACAGGGGGGAAAGTAGAGCTGGCTGGAGATTAGGAACATTTATTCATTAACTCAATGACTTGTTTTTACATGAAGAGCTCCTTTCATTTTATTTCCACAAAAACTCAGTGAGATTGATTGAGCTGAAAGAGGATGATTGACCCAAAGATACTTAGTGGTTTTCCATGGCTGAGAGTAGATTTGACCCCAGGGTCTCTGCAGACTTATTCCAACACATTAACTCCTATTCCACACTGTCTCAAATGACTTCCTGGATT
Source organism: Ptyas mucosa (assembly GCA_012654045.1). Taxonomy (NCBI): domain Eukaryota; kingdom Metazoa; phylum Chordata; class Lepidosauria; order Squamata; family Colubridae; genus Ptyas; species Ptyas mucosa. The sequence goes on along the minus strand of WNWU01000011.1, from coordinate 11,570,989 downwards.
ACCACCTCCAGAGGGCACACCAGGTTGGGAAAAGGTTGTGTTTTAGGGATTCAGCCATATCCTCAATAAATAGAATCTTAGCAATAAAGAATCTCTGAAGAAGCCTTTAAGATTTTTTTAAAAAAAACAAATACCGCTGCTTTTGCAGTAAAAGCGTACGGAAATTAGATGCACAGATGAAAGCGACATTGGAAATAAATTTAGCTAAATCATGAGACTTATGATTTTGGTAGTCCCTTTGTCACACATGGTGAAAGTTTATCATTCTAAATTAGAAGAATCATGACGGTTTTTTTCTTTTTCTTTTTCAAAGTGTGTAAACAGCTTTCTTTTTTTAAAACTACTTTTGGAACTTCTTTAAAAATATATATATATTGGTTTGAAAGATCAAATGCTATAGAGTTTGTCATCTCAATTTTTTGATTAGTTGAAAGGACAGCCCTTCCCAACCTCAATTTCTGCACCAGAGAAACAAAGCCATGATACCCATAATTTCAGAACTGCACCCTTACATTCTGTCATTGCTTTAGTTCAAATCATTACATCTAATGTACCCTTCATTTGTCAGCTTTTAAAATACTGAACTACTTGAAAAGAGGTTAACTGGTATAGCAATCAAGAAAGAAGCAGGAACACCCCCATTAACAGTGACAGGGCAAACCACTAGTATATAAGCGGAGAGCAAATCCCGCTCCCTTATAGCACTGATGATGTTACTTAGTTGGGGAATGAAATATCTGCGAGAAAACAACCAAACTCAGAACACCCCAAAGATTATTTGACATTTTTGAATAAAACTCTGTCATTTCTGATTGTTTCTAACTTCCGTTAGGAAGGTAAAGTTATTTGTTCCAGAAGGAAACCTGGGCAACCTCCCTAAAATAAAAAGCTGAAATCATACCTCAATCATTTCCACTGTGAGCAATTGACTTTTGTTAAATTGCACCATAACTGGGACCCTGGGAATTTTTCAGAGTGTGATTGACTTCTTTTGTGGAAATGTTTCTCACACTGCTGAAAAAAAAATTCTCATTTTTACTTTGCTAAAAATCCCAAACACAGTTGCGGAATTAGATGGAAACTCTACCCGTTAACATGTGTTCCTCTAAACTGAAACTCCCCTGAAGTTGTTCTTTCTCTAGTACGAATATTATGATATACCATTCCACATGAACAAATGCTTTGATATGTTTTTAGATCTTGGTATTTTTTCAATACTTCTGATTTAGATTATTATTTTTTCTCTTTTAGTGTGTTTGTATGGGTGGGCGGGTATCTTTTTCCTGTAGTTACTGTTATGTATGTATCTATTTAAGCGGGAGATTTGAATTGGGAACTGTTCGTGATTGGTTAACGGTTGGTGCTGAACTGTATATAAGGAAGGCTGTTGCCTGTGTTTCTTTGCTGAAGTCTCACCCTGAATTAAAGAGCTGTTGTCACTAGCTTGCTTGTGCCTCTCGTTATTCCCGCGCTATAACAGTTACAGTTAGCAATTTTGTCCCTTGCTGCTTACATGGAAGCATGTTCCAGCCTTTGCTTTCCTTCTGGAACAAGCAATTTCCCAAAAGAAGTTAGAAACAATCAGACCTTGACAGTTTTATTCAAAAAATGTTAAATAATCACTTACATACTTTTCAAAGTAGGTTTTTTTTGTTGTTTTTTTTTAAAAAACACAACTTGGCAAATGAATATTATGTTGGATGTTTAAATGAATTCAGTCTTCTATATGAGCTGAGGTGGCGCAGTGGTTAGAGTGCAGTACTGCAGCTACTTCAGCTGACTGCTAGTTCAGCAGGTCAGCGGATCAAATCTCACCGGCTCCAGGTTGACTTAGCCTTCCATCCTTCCGAGATGGGTAAAATGAGGACCCGGATTATTGGGGGCAATATGCTGTTTAGTATACTGTCTTTGGTGTAAGCCGCCCAGAGTCCTCGGAGAGTGGGCGGCATAGAAATATGACTAATAAATAAATAAATAAATAAATATGCTATCTTCACTTGCAACCCTAAAACATTAATAGAAAATGAATATTGATGCACCACTTCTGTTGTGCATCAGACCTGTTGCAAATGTGTTCAAGCATATGCAGAAAAACTGCTCATTTTCTTTAACCTCCTCATTGCTGCTTGTTTCATTTTGTAAAGCAAAAAAAGCCTAAATATATTTGCCAAGTGGTTCCATTTGAGAGGAACCCAAGGAAAGGTAAAATGGTGCCAACCGCAATTCCAAGAACACGGAATGTATAGACGTTAGGGTTAGGCACCAAACAAACCTTTTTTCTTCTTCTTTTACATATCTGACCTTGGTATACTCCGTTTCTACTATCAGGAACTGGAGAGTTTGTACCAGGAAACTGGTTGCTAGTAAATAGTGGGAAATATGCTAGTTCTTGAGATAGATATTTCATACTTAAAAGCTTCTGACAGCCAAGGTGACCTTCCCCAAGGAACCTATCCAATACATTTGATGATTCTAGACAGCTCTGAAATTTCTCTCCATCAGGTATCCGTGGCCTCTTTAGAAGCCCCTGCTCTAGGGTCTAACCTTGCTTCCTTCTGTTTATTACAATTCTGCAATTGTATTTGCAGAAACCCAGGGAGTGAGTCCACTTCTTGGCGAATTTGTAGCCTACGCTGTTTACTACAAGCAAACTAATTCAGCCGTAAAGATACAGTCCTTCTATTCAGAAGAGTACCTTATTTTCCGGCGTATAAGAGGACTGGGTGTATAAGACGACCCCCTACTTTTCCTATTAAAATATAGGGTTTGGGCTATACTCGCCATATAAGACTACCCCTCAATGTTGTTGGCGCTCCCATAGCGTCATCGGTCAATGCCGGCAACTCAGATTCGGGAAGCTGTGCCGATCTCGTCAAGGCTGCATGCCGCTGAATGCTGGACCCAGCTGGTTGCTGCGCGGAGCTTCCCCCACCGTTCCAGGCATCCAGGTGGATATTACCGACGCTCCGACTTCCCCAGACAGCTGGGGCTCGCCATCACTGGGGGTCAGCTGGGGAAGTCAGAGTGTCGGTAGGCTTATACCCGGCGTATAAGACGACCCCCGACTTTTGAGAGGATTTTCCTGTGTTAAAAAGTAGTCTTATACGCCAGAAAATACGGTACTTCTGTGTGCTTCTGATCACAACCATCAGATACTGTAATTTTTCTAAGCCTCAAAATGCGGAAAACTTTTGTATCTCACTGGATTCTTGCCCTCACAGGTTCTTTTGCTGTTTATTATGACTGCGGGTACCTTTCTAAGTTTTCTTTCACGAGGTTTTAAAGAAGCATGGACTGTGTGAACTAGGATGGGGAGCAAAAACCCGGGCAGAAAAGTTGAAAAGTCACAAATCATCTTTTCCATAAGCTCCCATGGTCTTCACTAGTCTTTTGCTTTGGGAAAGTGACTTGATAGTTTTCTTTGACACAAGCAAAGTGCCTTCTAGGTTTACCTCCTTAACCCCAGTGTCAAGAGGGGGAGAATCTATAGTGTATCCTTATGGCCACGTAGTCTAGAGTCACATAGCTTTTCTTGAAACTGAAATCAACTTTTCTTGAAAAAAAAGATGAAATGCAATGCCCCTTTTAACTTTAACTATCCAAAATACAAACATTTAGTCATGAAGGAGATCAATTACAGAGCTGTGCAGATCATGGCAAAACAGAAGCTTGGGAAAGGAGGTGATTATAAATAGGTAGATCCAGCTGAGATGGTGTTGATCTGGAAAAGTAGAGAAATTTAAAATCCCCATGAAAAGAGGTAGGATGGAGAATTCCATATTAATATTACAGAATCTTTTTTACAGAGAAAAATGATCTGGAACCCAAATGAAAGTCAGAAATCAGGGTGAGATTTAAGCATCCAATTTTTTAGTTTGTAGAAGACAACGAGACTAACTTAAGCCAAAATAAAGAAACAAAACCCTAAGGGAAATTCCTTGGTAGATATATTTATCTATTACTTCAAAAATGTCTTAAATGTCTTTTTCGCTGCTTCTTTTTTTAGACCTTTTTTCCCCTAAAAATTTCAAATTTTTATTTGACGCTATGGAGACAAACTTGCTTCATGCTGTTCCCAGCCATAGTTCACAGCTTCTAAGGTTATGATTTTTTGTTTTGTTTTGTTTTAAACTAATCTTTCTTCAGTAGAGGGAGACACTGAAGTAATCTGACTGTATATGCCTCACACATGGGAAAAGCGTCTATGTCTGGCCTGTGGTCTGAGTGGCTGGGATTGCAGCATGCCATTCAATATTAGTTTTAGAAGAGCTCTGAATTTTTCACTTGTGGTCATAATACTTTAAAATAAGTATGTTGGGATAATAGCTTAGATCTCTAACCATTTGATTTATTGCTTTTTTTTTTTTGCTCCCTAATGTTCTTATTGAAGGGACACGGTGGGTCAGTGGCTAAGATGCTGAACTTGTCGATCGAAAGGTCGGCAGTTCAGCGGTTCGAATCCCTAGTGCCGCATAATGGCATGAGCTCCCGTTACTTGTCCCAGCTTCTGCCAACCTAGCAGTTAGAAAGCACGTAAAAAATGCAACTAAAAAAATAGGGAGCACCTTTGGTGGGAAGGTAACAGCATTCCATGCGCCTTTGGTGTTTAGTCATGCCGGCCACATGACCACGGAGACATCTTAGGACAGCGCTGACTCTTCAGCTTTGAAACGGAGATGAGCACCACCCCCTAGAGTCGGGAACGACTAGCACATATGTGCGAGGGGAACCTTTACCTTTTAATGTTCTTATTCACTCCCTTACTGTAGCTGTTTCAAAGTCATTGCTTCTCTCCTAACACGTAGTTTGTCAGTAGTTTACTTGGTGAGAAAGGCAAGTAGCTGTCATGGAACGCCTCTTCTACCATGACTTCCTGTTGAGATGGGAGGATAAGTAAGAGGTAGGACATCCATCTGCATGGCTCAAATCAAATATAGGATTCTAGGTTTTCCAAAGATAGAATGTCTGAAACTCTGGGAACCTCTACAAGGTATAACAGTGGAACAAGATGAATCAGTGCTGTGATTTGGAACAGGGTTCTGTATTCTAAACTGATTCTTAAGGTTTGTGGAAGATTCTTAAAATTCCCAAGGCTGCACTTATTTTTAAGCTGAGGATACTTATGACTTTTGCACTACCAGGGGCAGCCCTGCAAAAAGTAATTGTGGCAAATCACTAGCTTAAAAGCAAAGATTGATTTGTGTATTTATTGTAATTAAATTAATACAATCCATTTCTTCTTTAGCCGTTACATTTATATTCCCCTTTCTTTAAAGCAGTTTAGGTGGGCAACTCCTTCATATTATCTCTGCAATAAAAACCTCATGAAGTAAATTGCCTGAGGGTGTGGTTGACCAAGAGTCACTGAATTGTGTTTCCTGGGCTCAGGATGGATCTGTACTTCGGCCTCTTCAATTATAAACCAATACCTTAATAACTATATTATGATGATGATGATGTATATAATTACATTATAATTGTCTTTTTCTATTAGAGGGGAAAAAATACATTGGCAAGTTGGTCAAGGGGTTGCCCTTAATTTACTCACAGTGGTTTTCTATATAGCTTGATACACTCTTGACACTTTGGGAGTGCAACTTCCAGATTTTCAGCCAGGATGGCCCAAGGAAACCCTGTTTATTACAATCTGACATTTTAAAGTTATCTCAATGAAGGTTTCCTGCCTGAACCAGGTGTTGAATTAGAAGACTTCCAAGATCTCTTCTCTTCTCTTCTCTTCTCTTCTCTTCTCTTCTCTTCTCTTCTCTTCTCTCCTCTCCTCTCCTCTCCTCTCCTCTCCTCTCCTCTCCTCTCCTCTCCTCTCCTCTCCTCCCCTCCCCTCCCCTCCCCTCCCCTCCCCTCCTACTCTATCCTATTCTTCTGCTTAGTGCATTTCTGAATCAAAGGAAGTTTTCAGCATTCTAAGAGTACGAGAGTTTACTAGGCAAGAACAGTCTGATGACTTTTCCTTGCAACTGAGGCTCGGAAAACTTATATTGAGGTTTCATTGCTGTGTTTCTTCCCATAACACTTGCCCTTCTCAACTCAGCAGCTTTGTAGATCCACGCGATGTGCCAAGACGAGAGAGATTTAGGACTGTGCTGTGAGTTGGACAGAGGAATGCGACTTAATCTTGCTTCACAAAGGGAAAACATACCATTTGCTTTGTGTCATTCTGTTTTAATTTAAACATAGTCTGGATAAAATGGAATTGATCCTTGTTACAGTGTTATTGGGTCAGCTGTAAATACAGCGGGCAGAAAGTATGCACTCATGCAGTTGGTCACATGAAGGTTAAATGTATAAAATATTTCTAGAGTTATAAAAGTCAAAAGCTTTTATTTGTGGTGTGAGAATCAATCTAAAGCATCGCTCCTGCCTAAGGGGACCCTAATCCTTGGCAAATTCTTGGAGCCCTCTATACTATACAGCCCTTCTTTATTATGTTTATATTGGAAAATGCTGAGCTTTTTCTCTCTAGTAACAAATTGCAACCAGCTTGCCTTCCATTGAGGATCTGTATACTGCACAAGCCAGAAAGAGGGATGAGAAAATACCTACAGACCTCTCACATCCTGGTCTTAAACTGTTTCAATTTCTCCCCTCAGGATACTGCTACAAGACATTGCATGCCAAAACAACTAAACACAAAGACAGTTTTTCCCCCATGCCATCACTCTGCTAAACATCTAATTCCCACAACGCTGTCTTATGCCTAAATATATTTACCCATGCAGTAGGGCTGTATTGCTATTATCCTTCTTATCTTCTCATCTTTCCTACTACTTTTTCCTATTGGTATCTTATCACTTGTTTATATCTTATGATTTATGATTGTGTCTTATGATTTATGATCTATGATTTATTACCACTTTGTTGTTTTTGTGTACACACACAGCTTATGCACCGGAAACAAATTTCTTGTGTGCCCATTCACATTTGACCAATAAAGAATATTCCTATTCCTGTGTTCCTATAAATAAAAAAAATTGATAGTCACTTTTAAATGTACACTAATTGGCATACATTAAAATGAAATTTTGTTGCATACAGCTCTCAAAAGGTCAACATCGCCAATATACACTTCATAAACATGACAAAAAATATATTATACATATATTATACATATATGACACAGAGAAACAACACAGTCTAGTACGGATGTATACATGTACATGGCAAGAAAAACAAATCTTGCGAGTTTATCAGACGAATGGCATAGGGAACAAAACTGTTACAGAATCTGGTAGTCCTGCTAGAAATACTTCTATAGATACATATTCTCCATTCGAATTGAAGTCAATCTCAAATAAAATGTATTCTCATCAAGCTGGGATATTTTGGACTACGGTTCTCGTGATTTCTTGCCCCAAGCCTGGCTGGTTGGAGTTGATGGCTGAAAACCAAGACATCTGGAGAGCTAGCAGGTTGCCTTCTCCAGCTGTACGAGAATATTGCAAACGTCATGAAATATTAAGCTAAGCCGCCCTGTGAGCTTCAGCCTGTCAGTGTGAATAATACAAGTCAGGCTAAAGTGTCCAAGTTAGAAGTTGATGCAGTTGATGTATCCTGAAGCTTGGAACAACAGGAGAGTAAAATAGAGCACAGAAACACAGAAGGTTTGGTGCCTGTAAACTTACAATAAGGGAGTTTGTTTTGCATCTTTTTCACTTCTCCCGTGCCTCTTTCCTAGTGACCTGATTGAGTAAAACAACAATTTTCCCTCTGGGAAAAATATTGTGCTTATAATATGTGTTGTTTGGAAGCTATTTCCCCCCCAGTGATGGTCAAAGTCATTAATTTGGGTGTGGATTATCCCTTTGTTAAAAATCCATGGAAATTTCTCCTTTATCATAAAAGGTGTACTGTGCAGGAAGCGGTGATGTTGAAGGCTGGTTTGTCTTTATAGTTCATTCTGTCATCACTGTCTCATAGCTAGAAGCTTTTAAGGAGCAGGAGATTGTTGGGTTGACATGTTAATCATGTGTGAAATGAATGGCTGCTTTCCTTTGCTTCCTTTTTTTGTTTGTTTGTTTGCTTTGATATCTAAAATAAGCTTCTTAATATATTCAGACCGTGATACTTCTCAGAGTTCATTCTTCCCCCTTTCTTGTAAAAAGTATTTTGTCTGCTGAGCCAGTTTTTCCTCATTGTTTTGATCTGAAATACAAACTGGAGTTAGTTTTCCCTTAGATTGTGAGTCAGCATTAGCTGTTCCCCGAATAGCAAATTCAACATTGGGTAAATGTAGGTGTTACATCTTAATTAACAGTAAAATAAAGTAAAAAAACAACAACAGCAGCAACATAAAGATATTAATTAAAATATATTTTAGACTGCATCACAACCATGTACATAAATATTCTCGCTGTATACATGTTCACATGCATATTCATATCTATATGTACAATACTTATCAAGCAGTAAGTCTATTTTTAGTTTAATTCAGTTGTGGATAACTATGATGTATGTGTTACCTTCAGTCAGTTAAAATACACTGATTATACTTATTCAGATTTATTTAATTTTGTAGCTTGGTGAACAAAGCAGCAAACAAAATGTTGTCAATTAAAAAAAAACCTCTTCATTTTTTAAAAAAAATATACCTTCAGAAAACCGAGTTTAATTGTGGCAGCTTCTTGATTATAGAGAAACCTGGGCTACTAGAAAGAAAAGTAAATACATGTGAAAAGCAAATACTAACCATTTAAAACTGAAGTTTCATCAGTGGTGAAATTCAGCTGGCTCTATCTGGATCGCGCAACCCGGTAGCTCCAGTGGCGGGAGGCTCCGCCCACCCACCCGGACATCATCATGTCCCGTTTTTGACTCTCTGTGCATGTGCAGAAGGCTCTCTGCATGTGTGGAGGAGGTGCGCGCACTCACATTTGCGAACCGGTAGCGAAGGTAAATGAATATCACCCCTGATTTTCATATTATACTATATGCTTTTAAAGTATAAAGTTGCTCTGGTGTCTCTTCATAAATGCAATGGCCTGAAACAGCAACATAATGGGGTTAATTTGGTTCCTAGTACAACATTGATTGCTGCTAAATTAGGAAGTACACATCGCAGCATAGCTTATTAAAATAGAACTGATTTAAAATTAAATGTGTATTTCTTTGCTTTCCCTTGAAAGGAAAATAAAAACTGATTTTTTTTTCTTCGTAGTGTTTTCCTGCAAGAAATAGGTCCACTTCCCCCACCCCCCCAAAATCAACCAAGTGTTGCTTCATTGCTTACGACAGCAATTGGCTGACCAGCTTGTCCCCCGAGCCTGACATTGTGAGCTGAAGAGAGAGTGACCGACCCAAAGCAAAATTAGAAAGTGATAGAATTGTCTCAAAAATATGTCGAAGGCCCATAACTGAAACAATATTCGAATGTTGTTTTCATAATGTGATATGTTGGATTTTGTTTTGTATGAATTCAGTCACTTGTGATTTGTTTTGGGTTTTTCCCCTCCTTTTCCTTATGCTTGCCTTGAGGTAGTTGAAGGAAAAAAAATGTGGCACATCCTTAACCTTGAGACACAGAGGAATAACGTACACTATTAGTTGGGACTGAAGAGAATCCTTATAGTTATTCCTGCAAGTGTAAAGTTTCAAGTAGAACAGATGGTCTGAAGCATTCTTTTAAGGAGATGAGAGTTTGTTCCACATTGGATGTCATGAGTATATCAGTGGTGGGTTGTCCCCGGTTTGCACCGGTTCTATAGAAGGTCCCTTCCAGTAAAACCAGCGGGAAGCTCCGCCCACTGACCCTGACGTCATCAAAATGCTTCTGCACATGTGCAGAAGAGCGTGTGCTCACACGAGTGAAGCGAGCGCATGTGCGTGGCCCCATTGCGAACCGGTAGTAAAGGTAAGTAGAACCCACACCTGGAGCATATGTTTTTCTAAGGGAGCGAGGGGCCAGTGGTCATGAGAGGGTTAGCTGCTGTATCTAGGCAGATTGAATCAGACAGTTAGGAAAACTCCGCCTCCTCCTTGCTGTCTCCCAGCTTTCTGACTCGATCTGTCCAGATCGCACGCACCCAGATTTGTCTCTGACTTTGACCTTGCTTTGCCAACTTAATTGGGTTTTCCCTTAAATTGAATTCTCTAAATTTAGTGAGCGAGGTGCACCAGCGAGAAGGCCTTCGGTCCGAGCCCGCTGGGGACCTTCCTGGTCCGAAGGGATTGAGGCTCCCTTTGATTGAGCCTCTCCTCTCTGCAGCATGATGGGCTCACGGAACGCTGTTACCTTCCCACCAAAGGTGGTCCCTATTTTTCTACTTACATTTTTTTTATGTGCTTTCGAACAGCTAGGTTGGCAGAAGCTGAGATAAGTAACGGGAGCTCACCCCGTTACGCGGCACTAGGGATTTGAACCGCTGAACTGCTGACCTTTCGATCGACAAGCTGAATTTTAGCCATTGAGCCACCGCGTCCCATAAAATTCAGAATTATAAACTATGAAATTAGTAATCTCGCCTTAAACTACCCCAAATTTGTAGACTTTCTAGTGTGGTGTAATCTACTTTGTATCTTGGCCATCGTGATCTTTTGACTGGTGATGGAAAAGTTTCTGTGTAACTTCTGTTCTCTAGCGGTGTTGTAGATCCTGTTGGTCACGCTTCGTTGACCGAAAGCATTTTAAGTAAGATGGATGACAGGCCCTCCTCTGTGCAATAAGAGGTCTTGGTGCTGGCCACTTTGACTCCCTCAAAACACGACACCTTGTAGTATTTCATTCGTAGTAGAAAGCTGTGATGGTATTAAAATGTTCGTTGGCACTGAAATGGTTTAAAATGTATGACGTTGAAAAGCCTTTCATAGGATGCACTACATGGTTGAATGCTCTTATATTAAAAAAAAGATTGGGAGGGAGACTTCCTGGGGATAATTTGGTGGCCATAAAGCGAAAACAAACATCCCCTTTCTCCAATAAAAAGCTTAAGAGCCTTGGCTGCAGTGTTTCTGGTGGTGGTGGGGGGAAATGTTTCATCTTATTTAGAGTTGATCAAACTGGATATTTTGTGTAGCCATATTCAAGTAATGCTGTACATAACCCTGAGCTCTTTTCATGCTTGTAATAGCTATTAATTTATGTATTCTTTTTTGACTATACGAATTTTAACTTATAGCCTCTAGCTTCTCACAGCATGTAAATACTTCTATTCTGGTAACTGTAACCATGGAAAGCAAAGGGATGAGACTGTCCTTAAAGCAGAAGAGAAGAAAACTGGAATATAAAATAGAATAGAATAACACAGTTGGAAGGGACCTTGGAGGTCTTCTAGTCCAACCCCCTGTCTAGGCAGGAAACCCTACACCACTTCAGACAAATGGTTATCCAACATCTTCTTAAAAAGTTCCAGTGTTGGAACATTAATAATATAGGAATTAGAGGAGGTTTTGAGTTATATATATATATTATTTTAAGATGTACAGTGAAGTCAGAAGGGTACCTAACAGGGCATTTGGCATATTGTTCATATTTGTGCTTCTTGATTCTATCAGGAATGGTTGAGATTTCAATGTTGGCAGCTGAAGCAAACATTTTATGGGTGACTGAGGGCTGCAGTGTATCTGGAGAGGTGTGGAGGAGACGAAGCCAGGATTTTCAAACTTTGCTTTGCTTCATAAATTACACAACCATGCCTATGTTTGTGTAGTTTATGATACATGATCTGCATTAGTATGCATTTGTGCATGGATGTGCAGGTGTGTGTACCAAACTACCAAGTTTTGATAATTGTTGTCAATAAATAAAAAGAAGTGTGTATGTGTGTCGCAGGCTGTCCTGTGTTTTCATGTTGTCCAGCCCTGGATTTGATAATAGTTTTAGATATTAAAAGCAGTATATGCAGGATCCAACTTTTGTTAGGCCCCTTCTGCTATTCACTGTTACATTCTGGCAAGTGTTCCGGGTTAGCTTTATTCGTGGCATATTCATCTTGCAATTGTTGGATTGATTCTTGGCGTTAATGATGAGTAATCAAGTTGATTGGATTCTTTTACTATTTATTGTCAAATATTTTATTACAGTATACCATACTATATTGTACTATATAGTACTAGAATAGACTCCCTTTTTATGACCCTGTAATCCCTTAATTCGGGCTAGAGTCCGGGGGATTGGATGTAGCTGAATATTTACTGGCCGGATGCTCTTCCTGACGCCATGTGAAGTTTGCAGCAGATTTTTTTTCTTTGTGCTCTAGGAGAGAAACCTCTGCTGCTACCTAGGCTTGAACTCTGAACCTTCTGAGTGGGAGGCGAACATCTTCACCACTAGGCCACCACACCGCTCATAATACAACATGATACCACACCTCACCTCACCTCACCTCACCTCTTGAATTTATAAACTACTACTGGGATGGTGTACAATGTGATTTGAAGACAATATAGAGGCCTCAGAAATATTGCAGCCCTTCAACTCATAATTTACTTCTTAGACCAGGTATTTTTAATAAGAAACTAAGAAGACGGTAGAACTGACTGGTTAGCTGGTTGGCTGGAATGCTCTTCAGAAAGATTCCACTATGGAAAATTTTCCTGTACTTTCATTGTTCTCTTTTAAAAATGACCTAAAAGAGTTGATTGACCTTTTGGGATGGCAACAAAACACTAACACTCCAAGATGAGATAGTGGCTTATCCCTCACTTGGAGGAATACATTAGTCTGCCTCAGTATCTCTGCAAATAATTTGGAGAAGATTAAATATTTTAAGCTTCTAAAATTATCTGAAAATTATCTACAACACTTCAGGATATGAAGAGTATTAAGTGTCTGGTGAGAAGAAACTGGAATAGGAAGAAAAGGAAGAGCCTCTATCGGTTTAGATAAGTGTTCTGGTGGGAAGGGAAAAGTTGGTGTTAACAACTTCTCATTAAAGATGCACTTTTGTAAACTTTTTTAAAAAATTGTTTCTCCGTTATGATTTTAGATTTTTAAAAAGCCTTCAAAACATTTTTCTGCCTTATGAATGTGTTCGTTGTTTATTTTCTGAATGTTGGTTATGTGGCTGTTTCATTTTGGGGAATTCATTTATTGTTGTTGATCCTTTCATGTGATATGTCATTCCACCAACTGGAACAGCTTTTCTCTTCGGAGCCAATTTCAGATTTTAGATTGGCTGTCTGCCCCAAATCACTTCCGGCTGGCACGAGATTGTGATCTCCCTACTATATTTTTAATGATGATATACTCTTAAGATTTCTGGGGAATGGAATGGAATGGAATGGAATGGAATGGAATGGAATGGAATAGAATAGAATAGAATAGAATAGAATAGAATAGAATAGAATAGAATAGAATAGAATAGAATAGAATAGAAT
>WNWU01000011.1:11528678-11557650 GCA_012654045.1 Ptyas mucosa | reverse complement strand
ATAGAATAGAATAGAATAGAATAGAATAGAATAGAATAGAATAGAATTCTTTATTGGCCAAGTGTGATTGGACACACAAGGAATTTATCTTGGTGCATACACTCTCGGAGTACATAAAAGAAAAGATACATTTGTCAAGAATCATAAGGTACAACACTTAATGATAGTCATAGGGAACAAATAACCAATCAAAACAGTCAATATAAATCTTAAGGATACCAGCAACAAGGTTACAGTCATACAGTCATAAGTGGGAGGAAATGGGTGATAGCCAGATGTTGGGTTAAATATGTGTGCATTCCTTCACATCCCAGCATATGTGCAATAATACATGCAATATTACACACACACACAAACACACACATGCATGCACACACAAACACCTTTCCTTTTTCCTTTGGAACTGTTGGTCCCGTCTGGTAACTAAAATTCAGCTAAACTATGACTCATCAAGTCCTCTGCTTTTCCAACAAGCTGTGACTCCAATCCAATTGCTGGTCCTTTCTCCTGTTGCTGGGGAAAACTGAGTGTAGAATTCTCCTCTGGCTGACCACGCCCACTCTGTGGCACCCCCGCCAGTCTTTCTCACTCAGTTTCTGAGGGAACTTGACTTCTACAATTCTCCTGCTATTCACCATTTGTCTGACTAAATTATTTGTTTTAATTTATTATTTTCTTTCTTGCATTCACCCTCTCTGTGGAAGGAGCTGCTCCGTGGGATTGGTGAGCCTGCCGAAGGAGCGGTAATGCGCCTGGGGCTCCAGGCCATTCCGTTCCTTTCCTCTGACTTTGTGATCTGTCAGGCAGCTATCCGGATTCCGACCCAGCTGGGCGGATCCGTGTTTGTATTAGCCGCTGGCGTCTTGTTGGCTTCCTGGTGAGCTGGGATAGCCACGAGCGCCTCAGCTCCGTCATTAGAGCGGCTCCGGAGTCACTGCCAAGGCATCAGGGCATACTCTGAGGTCCAGGACTTGCTCCCCGTCAAAGCCTCCCTGCCTTCGATTGGACCGTTCCACATCGTCGCGGTCGCCATTTTGTTTCTGTAAGCATCAAAGCATTCAAAGGGCCACCAAATTGATGGTGCGCTCAACAAAGGAGGTACAGGTAATCCTCGTCTTATGACCACAATTGAGCCCAAAATTTATGTTGCTAAGCAAGACTATGTTAAGTGAGTTTTGCCCCATTCTACGACTTTCTTGTCACCGTTGTTAAGTGAATCACTTTAATTGTTAAAGTTAGCAACACGGTTGTTAAGTGAATCTGGCTTCCCCATTGACTTTGCTCGTCAGAAGGTCGCAAACGGGATCACATGACCCTGAGACACTGCAACCGTCATAAATATGAGCCAGTTGCCAAGCATCTGAATTTTGATCATGTGATCATGGGAATGCTGTGACAGTCGTAAGTGTGAAAACCGGTCATAAGTCACCTATAGTTGTAACTTTGAACAGTCACTAAATGAACTGTTGTGAGTCAAGGACTACCTGTACAAGGAAAATGCAAAGTCATACCTGGGAATTTTCTGGATAGAGCAAGTGCTTCAAACCACCTTTAACCACGAGGAACACAACCTTCCTTTTAGATGCATTATAATGTTTAATAATAGCTCTTAGATATACAATTTTAATTTAAAAAGATAAGTGCAGCATTGGGAGGAAGGCCCTGGAAGCATTCAACCACCAATAATCAAGATATGATTTCTCATTTATTTAAGTTATATTAGTCATCTCAATGATATACATGATACAAAGGAAACTATTCCTAATGTGGTCTCTCTTAGTACAATTCTTCTCCAATTAATGCTACTTAAAATGTATATCGGATTTTAATATTCTGGCTACCAGAATTGATCGATTAATTAACTGTACATGTTGTACAAGGTTGACTCAGCCTTCCATCCTTGCAAGGTGGGTAAAATTAGGACCCAGATTGTTGGGGGCAATAGGCTGACTCTGTAAACTGCTTAGAGAGGGCTGTAAAAGCACTATGAAGCGGTATATAAGTCTCAGTGCTATTGCTATGTTAATATGTAATTCCCTTTTTGTATCAAGAAATGCAAAATATGCTTATTTTAGTATGTTTACCAAAAACCTTACCCTATGCAGGATTCTCAGTTTCTCTTCTCTGTTGTGATGTCATAGAATAGTCATAAATATTCTCATTTGGCTCAGGTAAATATTTTGCCTCTAGCTTCGAAATCAGTGATACCAAACATTTTCCAACCTTGGAAACACTTGCCCTGCAAATTAAATCCTAAAAGATATACTTCAGAGAGTAGGTGGGGCCAAGATGGACACCCTGAATGAAAACTAATTTATTTTAATTAACATTCACTTGAAATAATGTAATAATAATGAACTCAACTTTTGAGGGAGTTTGAGGACTATAGTTTAAGTTTCCCAGGGTTAAGGCTTCTTAATAAATATCTAAACAGTCCTCTGGGTTGATTCCCTAATAATGGGGGATGTGTTTTGTGGAGGCCTCGTGTCAACTGGAATTTTTAGATCACAAAGTTCTAGAACTTAAGAATTAATGTCAAAAGCAGCATTTTTGGCTGGACCTTGTTTATATCCTGGTGACAGGGAAATGACTTAATGAGAGAAAAGAGAAGTCTCGAGGCTGAAAAATTAAGAGATGGAAACAAATCAAGGAAGATTGAAGGCAGAGATAAGAGCGCATTAAAAACTCGCTTAAGTCGAGGGCCTTCTGTTCGATTCCCAAAATAATACTTCCTTTTACAGACTGGCAGAAAAGTATATGCCTCTTGATTGAAAGAGCTCAGTCCTGCCTTCTCTTCACTGGGCCTTGGCTTTTTATTTTGTCTAGATTGATTTGTATTTCAGTGATAGAGCTTCCTTTATACTATGGAGATTCTCAGTCATCCAGGTCATGGTTGTCCCAAAGGTGCTTTTTTCAAGGCAACTGGACTTTCTGAGGTTTTTTTCCCCTCCCTTTGAAGAGGTTTTTCTTCTCATCCAAGAAGAGCTGAAGAAGCTTCTTGGATGAGAAGTGAAACATCTTCAAAGGAAAAAAAAACTCAAACAATTCAGTTGCCTCTTGTAAAAAACACCTTTGGAACTTCCTTGATGCTGTTAATCTGGGGGTACCTGTTAGTTGGCATATGACCACAATGCCTAACAACAGACTGCAAGACAGCTCTGGACTTTTATGTTCGGTGGTTTCTAATCAGGTTAGATTAGAACACAAGCCTACAGGCACATCTGTAGCAAACAAGCCTACAGACACATCTGTAGCATATTTGCAAACATTGCAAGCCGCAAGTATTTTCAGATACTATCAAAGGGGATTGGGTGATGATCTGGACACTCGGTAATAAGCTTTTCAGTCTTAAGTGCATTATTTTCAAAAGTGAAGCGAGGGATTACAGTGATGTTAAAAGCAAACAGCTACAGAAAAATCCCTTGTTTATATTTGCCGGTAAATCTGTTAAGGAATTGGATAGCTTTCTTTCACAAACAACATTTTTAAAAGCGATGAAGCCTGCACAGTCCCTATCCAGAAGCCCCTTTTTTAAAATCATCAGTCTTTTAGCATTTCACATAGAGATGCAATAGCATTCAACTGCTTTAATAATGGGACGCGGTGGCTCAGTGGCTAAGACACTGAGCTTGTCGATCAGAAGGTCGGCAGTTCAGTGGTTCGAAATCCCTAGTGCCGCATAACGGGGTGAGCTCCCGTTACTTGTCCCAGCTTCTGCCAACCTAGCAGTTCGAAAGCACGTAAAAAATGCAAGTAGAAAAATAGGGACCACCGTTGGTGGGAAGGTAACAGCATTCCGTGTGCCTTTGACGTTGAGTCATGCCGGCCACATGACCACGGAGACGTCTTCGGACAGCGCTGGCTCTTCAGCTTAGAAACGGAGATGAGCACCACCCCCTAGAACCAGAAAAAGACTAGCATGCATGTGCAGGCGAATCTTTACCTTTACTTAAATAATTCCAGACTGAGAGAGTTAATTGTCCATCTTTCCATTCCAGCGAAACTGAGTATTGTAAACCAGAATTTCATTACAGGAGAATGTGATTGTGGGAGTTGTACCTGTTGCATTTATGCATGGATACCTACCTACTGTACGTAGTTTATTTATAAGACAGAAATATCTTGACTTCATTCTTCAGTGATTAACACAGAATGTTTCAATAGTTGAAAAATTACAGAACAAGCTGCTATTTGTGGAATCTCCCATGAATCTTCTTACTCATACTATTTCCTAGGAGGAAATAGGTTCCTTTAGTGTAAACAAGGGAGTTTAAGGGTAGTTCAGAAGGATAGGATGTTCATTACTCACATTTTAATTAAAATTATTCATTAATTCCCTGCAGTGATTTGTTTAACAATTGTGGCAAAAAAAAAAGGTCATAAAATCAGGCACAACTCAACAATCACCATGCTTAGGAACGGAAATTATCTTCCCAATTGTGATTGTAAATTGACTGCTTGTAGAAAACAGTCTTCTACAGCCTAGTCCCCTCCCCTACCTCTTTGAAGTATGGGACTCCAATTCTCATAATTCCCAGTCAGGATAGTCTTGGAATTGAGTCACCTGTGGTCTCCTTTGCCCAAGACAGTAAGGATATAGCTGTTGTGTTAGGCAAGATAATTTGTTCATAGGGAATTTGAATCTGTGGCTGCTTAAGCTGTTATTCCATGCTATACTTAATGGATAGGTTGATACAGTATTTTCATGGCTTATTTAATTACATTATTAGTATTTGCTAACGCACAACAAATCATTTTCAGCATAGTGCACCCTCTAGTGGTGAATTGAAAAGAAATCCGTCTTTAAGTTTAAAATAAATGTTTACTTTTGCTTCATGTAAATACCCCCTCCCTCCAAGCTAATATCAGCTTTGTAAGAGTGACGCTGAGATTTTCTTAAAATCTTAGCAGATAATCATAAAATCTTAACAGTATGAAAGTAATGTACACAGTTAATTTGAGTTGGATTAAAAAGCAGTGGGTCTAGGAAAATCTAATTGAAGAGAGAATACAGTGTTCATTTTTAGAGAAATTGCACTGCATGCCAAGTATCTTGCTCACACTGTAAATTATACTGTCCAATATAACAGTGAATTTAAAACAATTCTGTCAGGGATCCAGTCTTCTTTTTCTTTGAATCCACTATAGTTTTAAAGCAGCTACAATTGGATGGCATCTTTATTTACTAATTTGTTGAGCAGGTCGGCTCCAATTTCTCTTGGTGTACTTTGCCTAAGTTGGGAAATTTACTCTTGATTATTCAAACCAGCACAGAGAATTAAAACTAATGACATTGTGCATAAGCTTCTTACATGGCTGTTGGATTTTTCTCCATTTCTAGTGAGTTTTTTCTCGCCTGTTTAATACCTTCATTTGGCATTGGTAATTATTCTAAGAATGTGTGCTAGTGAATCTCCTGAAAAGACTTGGATGCTGGAAAAAAGTCTGCATTTCTATTCTCCCCTTTCAAGATACTATTTTTTTTAACAGAGCATTGCATCAAATGAGTGAGCACTTTGGTGGCCTAGTGGCGAAGACTCTTGCCTCCCATTCGGAAGGTTAAGAGTTCAATCCTAGATAGTGGCAGGTGTTTCTCTCTTGAGGCACATACAGAAAATATCTGCTGTGAACTCTGCGTAGGTGTGAGGAAGGGGATCCAGCCATAAATGCTCAGCTCCATTCAGTTGCCCTGACTCTACCCTGAATTAAGGAATTACAGGGTCATAAAACCAGGGACACGGTGGCTCAATGACTAAGACGCTGAGCTAGTTGATCGAAAGGTCGGCAGTTCAGCATTTCAAATCTCTAGTGCTGCGTACTGGGGTGAGCTCCCATTACTTGTCCCAGCTTCTGCCAACCTAGAAGTTCAAAAGTACGTTAAAAATGCAAGTAAAAAAATAGGGTCCACCTTTGGTGGGAAGGTAACAGCGTTCCGTGCGCCTTTGGCATTTAGTCATGCCGGCCACATGACCATGGAGATGTCTTTGGACAGTGCTGGCTCTTCGGCTTTGAAACGGAGATGAGCACCACCCCGTAGGATCAGGAACGACTAGCACATAAGTGCGAGGGGAACCTTTACCTTTACCTTAGGGTCGTAAAAATGGATCAAATGAGTATAACATGAATGTTAGCAAACACACAGTCCTAACAGTCGAAGTAAGTAGTTAACAGGACAATACAGAATCTTCTAAATAATTTTGGCCTCAGAATGTCTGAAGAATCTTTTCTGGTTTCCTGAACCTACAAAGGAGGGTCTCATTTTTCTTCTAGAATTATCTGGATGGGATAGAAGAATTCTGGGTGAATGGAGGGACTCCCAGATTTTGCGGAAAAAATGTCTTAAAGGCCAAGAGGTGATTGAAAGAAGAATTTCAATTTATAAAATGAAATTAGGGGTTTATATTTCTGTTGTTTTACTTCTCGCTTTGAATTATGTTTACATATGTGATGTCTGGAGGCAGACTTTCCCTGAGGATTCCAAAGATACCTCTCTTTAGTTTAATTTTAATTTTCAAGTGGCCCAATAATATATAAAATTGGGCTGCCTTTGTTCCTAGTTTTTTTTTTTTTAGTTGGTGGACTGGGGCCAGGAATAGGATTAATTTTGTGCCTCTGGTTTTGCTTTTATCTTTCATTGATGCTGCTTTATATGTGTGTGTGTGTGTGTGTGTGTGTATACACACACACATACACACACACACACACACATACGTATATGTATATGTATGTATGTATGTATGCATATATATATTTTCTTCATAGCCCGTGTCTCCATGTTTATTTTTGGTATTGAAACACCTCCTCAAGCACTAGGACAAAATGATAAGACGAGTCCCACAGTTTCAGATCTCAGTTTGCAATGGGAAACTTTATGCAGGATAAATTCTTCTCTTATGAATGCTTATGCAGTAATAATTAGCTAATAATGGGCTCGAAAAGAATTCAGCTGAATGGCT
The DNA here is from genome assembly GCA_012654045.1 of Ptyas mucosa. Lineage (NCBI taxonomy): Eukaryota > Metazoa > Chordata > Lepidosauria > Squamata > Colubridae > Ptyas > Ptyas mucosa. The sequence continues at coordinate 11,550,694 of WNWU01000011.1, read as the reverse complement.
TAGAAGACACTAATTGTGAAATCCTGAAGTGTTGCAAGATGGCATAGACATATTCTCCACCATTCAGTTAGAACGGAAGAAGTTTCTTGAATGAGAAGTGAAATGTGTTTTTTTTTTGTTTTTTGTTTTAAATCCAAGACAGTCCAGTTACCTTTTGCAAAAACACCTTTGAGGGAGGTCCTTGAGGAAGGATATCCAGGCTAGACATCAAGAGGAATGTCATTACTCTATATCAGCCTTGGAAGCTATTCCAGACAAGAAGCTGAATGTATGTCTCTCTGTATATCTGTCATGCCCCTGTTGGAGCCTGAATCTGCAGAGGAAGACGAGCCAGAACTGGAATAGATGAAGATTGAGGGGGTAGCTTTGTTGGCTTGGGAGGAAAATGGGGGAGGAGCAGGTCCAGTCAGGCCAAGGCCTTTCAGGATTGGGACGGCTTGTAGGCAGGGAGGAAGGAGGACAGGATGACCAAGAGAGGCTAAGCAGTGAACATGACAGAGCTCAGGCAATGAGCAAGGACCTCCTGATCCTTGAGCACGGAGAGTGGAGAGAAGTCAAGAACAGCTCAGACTGACCCAACTATTCGGGAGGAGAGTGCCCCACCCCTAGCCCAGCCCAACGTTGTGAGCACCACCACTGCAAAGCAAGAAATCCAGAAAGAATGCAAGGAATCGGGGAAAGTTAAAATGTCAGCACTCAACACTCCATGAATTCAGTGTTTGTTTCTGACAAATGCCCCTCCCCAGTCTCAGTCCCTAGGTGTTCCTTGTGAAGAGGGGTCAGTTTATTTGTCAATTTAGAAGGATAATGAATTGATTTAGAGAGGCTATTAATCAAGGAACTTAGAATGTCAGCAGCAAGAGACAAGTTGTAACTGTGTCTCTTTGCTCCTTGAGTGTAGATAGTGCCTGATAATTAAAGCCACTAATTAGTTATAACTCTCATGTATGCCTTTTCTTTAAAAAATTGTTATGTATACCTCAATTTTTTCTTTTCAGTTTTTTTTTTAATTTCTGTGAACTGAGTCAAATACAGATTTACTATCTATATTCCTCTGTTTTTCCTCTCACAAATTGATTTAGAATTAAGACTTGGTCTAACCTTTTTAGACCTGTCCTAAAACTTATGTGTTCCTTTGCTGCAATATTCTCTCTCCAGAAAGTTCCTATAGAAGCACATCTAGTTTAAAGTTAGTATTACAAAGTCTAGCTTTAAAATATTAATATCTTTAGTTGGCAAGGTTTTCTTTTCTTGGTTTTTTTTTTAAATTTTGTAAAATGGAATTATAAGTAAAGTCAACACTTTTTAGGGCTGCCTGCTAAATACTGTAACTGATACAAATATAGAGCACTGCAGGTAGTTTGAGAGGGATGAATTTTTGAAATATTTTTTTCCCAGGCATTTTTTTTTCCTGTAGGCAACCACCAATTAAATGCTAAAAAAATTGCACAATGTTTTGAGTTGATATGTAGCAGAAGGTAATTAGATCTAGTCTGGCTGGCAGACAAAAAATATAGAAAAAATAATATGTGGTTAGCAGAAGAAATTCAAAGCAGCAAGTTGGAAAGAAGAGAAATGAAATCTAGTTTACACCAGTGCTATTCGTGAAACATTTTTATACCTTTTTATCCTTGCAACTGGTCTTTGCTTGTACGATGCTGAATACATCTTTCGTTCTTTAATCTCATCAGCTAATGCCTACAACCTCCTTGGTTTTCCCCTTGGATCAGTTTGTTCCTGCTTCATATATTTATTTTGTGACTTAATTCTCATTCCCTGTTTCTATATGATCAATCTACCTTACCTTATTGGTCTGCATGGCCCATCATAGATTTCAATCAACGCCTTCAGAATAAGATCAGAAAATAGGGGATAATTTGGACATTCGCTTAACAACTGTGGCAAAAAAGGGTCATAAGATGCACTTAATGACTGTCTTGCTTAGCAATAGAAATTCTGGACTCAATTGTGGTCGTGATTTGTGGACTAATTGTAATGAGTTTTTTCATGATTTTGAAAGATATTTGGCTCTTTCTTAGTATTGCTAGCAAACGCTGCAGTCGTGTATCCTCCTCCGGTATGGAGCTCTTCACACATGCTGTAAAAAATAAACAAAGGTTTCCTCAGTCCAGTCCAGTCATGTCCTACTGTAAGGGGCAGTGCTCATCTCTGTTTCCTAGCCGAGGGAGCCAGTGTTGCCCAACACTTCCATGGTCATGTGGCTGGCATGACTACAGTAGTGGCCAAAATTGTGGAAATCTTTTGGGAAAAGTGTATTTTCTAAAACTAGCTAATAACACCAATTTTTTGGGGGAGTAGTACCCTAAAATTATATATCAATGGAAAGATAATTTAATCAAGAATGTAATGCCATAACTTTTATGAAGGATTTGCTGTTAGAATAGCAGTTACAGTATAAAGAAGAAAAGTGAAACACGTAGAAAAAACGAGATATACAAAAATTATTACCATAGAAAAAATGAGATATACAAAAATTATCACCATGTCAGTTAATACTTAGTTGGGTAATCTTTAGCATGAATTATGGCCTTTCAACGTCTTCCCATTTAGTTCTGCAGCTGTTATAATGTTAAACTAAGATTGAATGATGGCTTCTATTAACTAGGTTTTATTGCTGGGTCACTTCTGACTAATAAGTTTCTTTAGTCGGCTCCATTGGGTTAAGGTCTAGGCCCGTGATGGTGAACCTATGGCACGCGGGCCACAGGTGGTACGCGTAGCCATATCGGTGGGCATGCGAGCTCAGCTCCGGCGCACACAGCTGATTTGCGGGCCCACCGGAAGTCAGCAAATGGGCCATTTCTGGCTTCCGGAGGGCCTCCGGGGTATGGGGAAGACTGTTTTCACCCTCCCGAAGCTCCTAGAAAGGCTCTGAAGGCTGGGGAGAGAGAAAAATGGGCCTACTGGGCCCACCGAGCCATCTCATGCCAGAAGCAGGGGGTGTAGCGGGGGGTCATGCGTGGGGGCAGGGCACATAGAATTATAGATATGGGCACATGTGTGTGCGATCCCCCTCCTCCCCCCCAATCCTGGCACGCGATGGCAAAAAGTTAGCCATCACTGGTCTAGGCTATTCCCAGGCCATTCTAGCAGTGGAATATGGTTATCTTGAAACTCTAAAACAAGTGGTGTTATTAGCCATCAAACCTCAAAAATACACTTTTCCCAAAAGGTTTCCACAATTTTGGCCACTACTGTTTATGCCGAGGCACACAGAACGCAGTTACCTACCCACCAAAGAGGTGCCTATTTATCTACTCACATTTGCATGCTTTCAAACTGCTAAGTTGGCAGAAGATGGAGCAAGTAATGGGAGCTCACCCCGTCGTGTGTTGCTTGGGTCTTCAACTGTCCACCTTCCAGTCGACAAGACCAGTGTCTTAATCACCAGGCCAACTAATAAAATCTCAGACAGGATAGTATATTGAAAGAGAATTATGGACATAGCCCTCATAAGTTACCTACAGGCTATCTATTTACGGAAGGCTGTTATTGCGAAATCACTGCATAGCCTGAGAAATGGCGATTATTTGTACCTTATTTTAACTGGCTTATTGTTAAATTTGTTAAACCGTTCCAGCTCGTGTGGTGTGCTGATGGATTGTCCTGAATGATTGCCAGGAGACACATCAAATGAAGAAACACATAACAAATCACTGTTATTCAAGAATTTGGAAAATGAGGCAGGAACAGACAAGTTGGTATATCTTCATGGCTTTTCCAGCACGATCCTAAGCATTAATCAGGGAGCTTAGAATAATAGTTCAGACTTGTAAAAAAAAAAAAAAGCATGAGAGGCATTTTTTATCTATCTTTGAAGACGCTGACAAGCAAAGCAGCTCTGGGCATGCTCTTGCAGCACCGAGAACCGAAAAAGGCAAGACAATAATACTTAATCATCATCATCATCATCATCATCATCTTCTTCTTCTTCTTCTTCTTTTTCTTCTTCTACAACTACGATTACTCTACCGCTAAACTAATTTCAGACTGGCTTGGTGCAAACTTTGTGTCTACCCAGGGACACAGGTAAGGTATCTTTATTCCTGTTTCATAAGCTTTTTGCAAGAAACTGTTCTTTGTTGCTTGGCATGGAAAGGAAGCCATTTGTGTCAATCTTTTGCAAAACTCTTACTCTGAGAAAGCAGTGTGCGCCCTTTTTGAACTACTTTTTTAAAATTCTTTCTGCTGGGAGCTATTGATAATGTCTTCTTTGTTTGCGAAGCCATCTTGCAGAGAATTTGCGTGAACTTTTATTTGAGGAATGTTTTTATATTTAGTGACCTTGCTGTTGCTGCTGAGAAGATTTTTTTTTCCTGTCAGGCAAATGCTAAAGTGGCAATTCTAGCTTTTATTCAAGGAGGAAGTAGTAGAAGTGTTTATATCTCATCTGCTCCTTGGTAAAATAAATGAATAAAATCCTCCCCCTCCCCCACACAAGACAGAATATCCTTAGATTTTCACCTGTTTTCATTAATATATATATATATATATATATATATATATATATATATATATATATACATATATATATACACACATATACATATATATACATACATACACATACATACATACATATATATACACACACACACACACATATATACACATACACACACACACGCACACACACACACTTAAATGTATTAGCCTCCCAAAATCAGTGAAATTAAGTTTTATTAATACTAATTAATGCATTAATCATGGTTCATTAAATTAAAATTTGAAATTAATTTGATAATAATGTTTCATTAATAATCTAAACCAAAATCATATTAATATCTCATTTTCCTCTACCTTGCTGTAGTTCTAGTAGACATAAATATATCTAAAAAGTTCTTAAATATATAAATAGGGTAATGACAAGCAAAAGAGAAGCATTAAAATTTCTGGAACATTACATTTTGAGTGTTTTAAGTACTTTTACAAGCTCAGTTTCTACCTTTTAGAGTAATTTATAGTATTTTATATTGTGTGGGTGTGAAATATTCACAGCACTAGTTTGAAGACTATATCAAAATTATAATTACATAGTTGTTCAGTTTTAAAAAAAGAACATTTATTAATATTTTTACATTTTTAAAGAATTATGTATTTGGAAACGATATTCTAATGCGCATTATGATTTGAAGAACATTGAAACATTATGAATGCTTCTTTTAATCTTATATATTTTGTTATACTAATTCTAGCAATGCCATGCCCAAATTTGAAATAATTGCAGTAAATGAACCTAGTTAAATTTTACCAAACTTTAAATAAACGTTTTCTTTCCTTCTAGGTCTTTCTATGTGGCAAGACAGGGACATATACTGTAGATGTGAGGATTTGTGGTAGGCATTAAAATGAAATAAGATTGTCTACTCCAATGTTTGTCAACCTGAGCAACTCTAAGACCTGTGGACTTCAAGTCCCAGAATTCCCCAAATGACCACATTATGTCCGCCATCTATGCGTTGAAGTCCATATGTCTTAAGGTTGCCTAGATTGAGAAGCACTGGTTTATTTATTTAGGGCATAGATTGCAATGGAGGAAATACAGAAAATCAGGGGTGGGGCAGCCTTCCTCAACTTGTTTATTTTGGCTAGTGGCCTAATTCCTTCCTCCCAGTTTGGCATGTGCTACTGTAATTGAAACAGGTTCTACTCAGACATAGATTATGATTATCCAAGGAAACCATCTATGTAGACATTAAAAAATTACATAGCTGGTGCTTTTTTAAAAGTAGACTTATATAAAGATAATTAGTTTTTATTTATTTATTTTCTTCCTTTAGTTTGTTTTTAAGGTGCCATAAAATCTGTTGAGAGTTATTTTTTCTTCTCTAGCAGACTGACAAGCAGAGGTGGGTTTCAGCAGGTTCTGACCAGTTCTGGAGAACCGGTAGCGGAAACTTTGAGTAGTTCGGAGAACCGATAGTAAAAATTCTGATTGGCCCCGCCCCCCATCTATTCTCTGCCTCCCGAGTCCCAGCTGATTGGGAGGAAATGGGGATTTTGCAGTAACCTTACCCTGGATTGGAGAGGGAATGGAGATTTTACAGTCTCCTTCTCCTGCCATGCCATGCCCACCAGGCCATGGCACACCCACCAAGCCACCCCCACAGAACCGGTAGTAAAAAATTTTGAAACCCACCACTGCTGACAAGCCGATCCTTCTTGAAATTACAGTAGGACTGATAGGGGTTGTGATTAACAAAAACCTATAAGGGGAAGAAAAATAATTTCTCCTCCTCTGTATGTCAGACAGGTATTTTCTAATCCAGAGCATGGCTATCCAACTTTTGGGCTTGCCTGGACTGCATTGAGTGAAGAGGAATTGTCTCGGGGCGCATATAAAATACATAATAATGTCAGTGTATATAAATCACATAAAATGCTAAAAGTCTGTGATCTTGTGGGGGTCACATTACTAGTTGTCCAGGGCCGCATGTGGGCATGCCTGTTCTAGAGGAAATCTGCATAGAAATATAACATTTTTTTAAAAATAAAAGTGCTATATGGCCTCAATATTTCCTTCTTCTGTAATTTTGTTTGTTTTTCCTCTTCTGAATGGTGTGATGTGTGTGCATGTGTGTGTGAGGGAGATTGTATTGAAGAAAAACAGATTTCAGGAATCCTTGGTGTTCCCTGAACTTGGTTGTTTTCTTGCAGACTTTTCATTACCAAACTAGTTAACATCTTTTTCCCCCCCAACATACTCTCATTACTCATCCTTTAATATTGGGGGACAAAGTACAGGTAGTCCTCGACTTACAACCACAATTGAGATCCAGAATTTATGTTACTAAGTCAGACATGTGTTAAGTGAGTTTTGCCCCATTTTACGACTTTTCTTGTTAAGTGAATCACTGCAGTTCTTAAATTAGTAACATGGCTGCTAAGTGAATCTGCCTTCCCCGTTGACTTTGCTTGTCGCAAAAGAGCAATTGTGGGACCCCAGGACACTGTAATTGTCATAAATAGGAACCAGTTGTCAAGCATCCGAATGTAAATCACGTGACCATGGGGATGCTATAACGGTCGTAAGAGTGAAAAAAGATCACAAGTCATTTTGTTCAATGCCGCTGTAACTTCAAAAGGTCACTAAATGAACTGTTGTAAGTCGAGGACTACCTGTGTTTTGTAGATATGTCTGTAGAAACCATACAACACCTGTTTCCTCAAGATTGGGAAGTTGTTGCGGTACACCATCAGTTTAAAGACACTTATCATGGCCTCAAGATGTGTATTGCAGTAAAATTGGCTGAGCGGGGGTGATATTCATTACTGCTGAAATATCCTTTGTGAAGGAAAAAAAGAAAATCAGGGCTCCATTGCTCCCAAAGTCCATCTTAGACTGGATAACTCTTTGTTTCTCGATCCACACTGACTTACAAGGTGTTTTTGTGATTCATAATTGGCCCAGCTTATCTTTTGTGTGCTGAATTTGTACTTATTTGTTTATTAATTAAATTTATATGCCGCCTATCCAGTGGTGGGTTGCTCCCGGTTCTGTCTGGTTCTTTAGAACCGGTAGTAAAAGCAGCGGGAGGCTCCGCCCACCTGCCCAGACGTCATAATTGATGATCTACGTGCGCTTCCGTTGCGAACCGGTAGTAAAGGTAAGTAGAACCCTATCTCACGGTTTGAGGTGACTATGGGTGTCACTTCCTGAACTGGCATAAAGATTTCCTTGAGTTATGCTTGACACCACATGACTATATATGCCCATGTAACACTTCTGTTTTGTAAGCTGCATTGATTGACTTCAATATGCTTCTGATATTAATGTCTTAGGGCCTGGTTACTGGAGAAACTGCTTGTCTCTCATAACATCTGCCCTGCCAATGTGATCTGGCAGTGCCGATGCACTTCAAATTTCTTCAATTAAACAATGCCATCTATTGGAATCCAGAATGGTCTTTCTGTAGGAGCACCTGCCCTCTGGAACAAGGTTTCTCCTCAAGATTTGGATGGTCAACACTCTGCTGGAGTTTTGAAGGGTCTTGAACACAGTGGCTATTCACTCAGGCCTTTGGCGAGTGTAATTGAAGCCAGCTTGAGTTTCTGGGGTTATATAAACCGCACAGAATCGTTGAGAGTTGGGCAGTATATAATATAATTGATTATGATGACAATAACCTGGACCTATGTTTCTCAACTGTGACCACTTCAAGAAGGGTGGAATTCAACTCCCAGAATTCCCCAGTCAGTCATGCTGGTTTCGGGAATTCTGGGAGCTGAAGTCCACCCATCTTCAAGTGGCCAAGGTTGAGAAACACTGAACTAAAATGTGAAATTTTCTTAGTAGCAGTTGTTGTTCTATTCTGAAATTTTTATGGATTTTCAGTCTAGCCTACCCTCCAAAGAGCAACCAAATCAAACCCTAGTTAATATACCATTTTTTTCAAACTCCTCTCAATGCTACATAGAAGATGGGCTGTATAGCTAACTAATACAAAGATACGTATTGAAAATATGAAGAGACAGGCATGTCAGGCAAGGGTGTCCTTTTCTCTTATTTGAAATCTGAAACAAATGTTTTTAATTCTACTTCAACTTCAATTACTTGGTCCCTGATGGTTTGCATGAGAAGTGAGTGGTGGGTGGGGATTTTATGGTGAGGAGAGAAAGAGAGAGTAAGAAATCAGATTGTATCCCATACAAACAAGCTGCATGCTGCAACCCCAATTTCATTGCTGTGGAAATGTCGCCAATGAGAACACAATAATGAAAGCTGTATATCATCGGAAGTAGCTGCTGATGCTGCACAACCTTTATTTTTTCCTAGGAAATAGTCATTTAAAATAGTAAGTGTTGTGAGCCACGCGTTGATTTATGGATTCTACAAACACTCTTTTCTCTTGTTGGACTTACAGAATTTTATTCATCCCAGCAGAAACCTGTCTACTCTCAGCCCTCAGTGATGGGATTTTTTAAAAAAATTGTGTGTGTTACAGGTGGCTCTCAATTTACAATCATCTATTTAGTGACTGCTCGAAGTCACTAAATAGTGACAGAAAAAAGAGAATTACAACTATTCCTTACACTTACAACCATAAGATAGCATCCCCACAGTCACATGAACAAAATCCAGGTGCTTGTCAACCAGTATATACACTTACTGGTTGTAAAAATATTGTAAAATCGAACACAATTTCCTTAAGTCTTGCTTTGCAACAGAAATTCTAATCCCAGTTGTGGTCGTAAATTGAGTATTACCTGTATTTCCATTGAAGAAATACGGTCACAGCCTTCTTTAGACGTATAGAAGGTTCAGATTTTAAGGTTCTGTATTCCACATTGCAAGGAAATCTAAGAATTGTGCTTCTTTTAGTTTCAAAAGATGGCTGGCTGATTGATCCTTTCAAAATCTACCTAAATTATCAAAATGGATGGCCGTAAATCTCTAGAAGCCAGTAATAAGCTCTATGGAACACCCACTCCAGCTTTTAGAAATCTTAATTCCTCAGATTTCATTATGGTAAAATAATTTCAGATAGATATGTTACCCATAAAATAATTGCAGGTACAGTAGATAATGTAGATACATAATGTAGATGGGGTAGCGTAAGGTTAAATACAAGATCAGAAATGCTTTGTCTTATAGAGGGGGGGGAAAACATCTTTATTTCCAGTGCCTTGTGATTTCATCCCCTTCTCTCTGGTGATGATAATTGCCTTCGTTGCATGCATGCCTAAACTGCTCATCATAGATTTACAGAAGAATGTTAGTGATATATTTCATGCCTCTCTCAATTAGTTTGACATGATGTGTCCTTTGCTAATCCAGTTAGACTCTGAATTATGTCTTGCTGAAGCAATTTTTTTTTTACTTAGAGACTTTTGCAGACGAGTGAGTGCCAAAAACTAAAAACCGCAAGCCCAGAGCAGACAGGCAAGCTGCTCTGTGGAGCCTTCCCTTGAAATCTCAGGGTCTGATTTTATTATTATGTTTTGAGATGATTTTAATGAAATGTTTTTTGTTTTTTTTTAAAAAAATCCTCCAATGGGGAATGCTTGCTGATGCAAAGGAACGCTCCACCCTTAATGTTGTTGTTTCTCCAAAATGCCACTGGGCCAATGCAGAATGCATATTGGTGTCATTCGAAAATGATGGAAAGCTGAAATACACTGCTTTATTTGGGAAAATGCCAATCTCTCTCCCTTCCTCCCCAAAAAGGGTGGTTTGCAGAATTTGAAATGGAAAAGTAGACGCAATTACAGAAGCAAAGCACATCGAAAGAAATAAAGAAAACAGATCTATATGCATTAAAATAAAGGAAAAGCTTGGTGAAAAAAAAATCTTTTATCTCTTAATTTGTTTATTTTGCATGTTAAAAAATAACAGGTGGGAGAATGCACAATTTTCTTTGCTGCATAGCCTTTTATTGCACCTCTGGGAAGCAGAGACATATTTAAATCAATCGATCTGTCAGTCTTTCTATCTATCCATCCATCCATCCATCCATCCATCCATCCATCCATCATCCATCCATCCATCCATCCTGGCCATTTCATTTTTTAAAAAAAATTCTGGCTGTCAATGTACCATACAAGACTGACTGTATTTCTTGGCTCAAAATGCTTCAATCACACTGACTTTAAAGTCTTAGAGAAAGATCTCCTGATTTCATAATGTCAAGATACGAAGGATTATTTTTTTTCCTCTTCCATTTTTTAAAAATGATTTTTTGCTAACTTGAATAATTTTTGCCCCTTCCACCTTCTTGGGATGTGTTTATAGTCCTGGGTACTATAAGCATCTGCTAATCCATTCAGGATTCTTCTCCCTTACATCCTTTGGCTTTTCCCAATCTTGATGTTAGAAAATGGTGGTAGATCAAGAATTGCTAAGGTTTTCTTGGGCATAGAAAGTAGTGTCTGTCTTCCTTTTTTTTTTTTTTTAAATTTGATTTATATGCCGCCCTTCTCTGGAGACTCAGGGCAGCTTACAATGCGCTAAGCAATAGCCTTCATACTTTTTGTATATTTATACAAAGTCAGCTTATTGCCTCCACAAACTGGGTCCTCAATTTACCTACCTTAGAAAGGATGGAAGGCTGAGTCAACCTTGAGCCTTGGTGAGATTCGAACCTGCAATAATTACAGGCAGCTGTGTTAATAACAGGGTGCTTTAGACCACTGTACTATCCAAGGCTCTTTTACTTCCTTCTCAGTCAGGGATATCTGAAATATCCCATGACTATATGCTTAGCCCATATATCAGAGAAAACAGCCGCGAAAATAGTGTGGAAAACACCAAATGTGATGAAAGTTTAAAATTATGTGAATGTATTAAAATGACAGTGTTTTGTCTAGCACTGAACAACCTTGATATTCTTCTTAGGGACAGCATCCAAATACACTTAAGAGGAAGCCTCATTTAACACAGTGAGACATTAGACGTAAGATTGCATGATAATAGCTCTCTCTACCGTTCCAAGAAGCTTTCCCCTCCCAGAATTTCAATTTTTATTTGGTTTGTTATCTAATGAGAAATATAGTGGCAGAGTTATCCCACAGGGGCTTTGCAAAAGTCAATTGGACTTTCTTCGGTTTTTTTTTTCTTTGAAAATGTTTCGCTTCTCATCCAAGAAACTTCTTCAGTTCTAAAGCTAAGCGAAGCATTTTTCGAAGAAAAACATTTGGAAAAACCCCTTGGGGACAATCATACCTGGATCATTTGAGAATCTCCATTGATATTTAGTGGTGCTTTCTGAGTTTGGTTGTTTGCTTGTAAGTGTTTCATTATCCGATTAGGTAACTGTAATGATAATATTACCTAGGTCAGTGATGGCTAACCTTTTTGCCATCACATGCCAAAAGTGGGGGGAGTGCGGGGGGTTTGCTCATGTGAGTGCCCACACCTGTAATTCTATGCGCCCCATCCCCCGCGCATGTGTGTGCGACACCCCCCCCCCACGGTCTCCCCACTTTTGACATGTGATGGCAAGGTAGGCCCATTTTTCGCTCTCCCCAGGCTCCAGAGCCTTTCTAGGAGGCTGGGGAGGGCAAAAATGGCCTTCCCCACTCCCCCGGAGGGGCTGGGAACAGCCTTTTTCCTGACTTCTGGTGGGCCCAAAAGGCCCAAAAATCAGCTGACCGGTGCACACATGCATGCTGGAGCTGAGCTCGCGTGCCCACTGATATGGCTCCGCATGCCACCTGTGGCACGTGTGCCATAGGTTCGCCATCACTGACCTAGGTTCTAGTCAGAAAATGAAACATCTATAAGAAAATAATCCGTGTCAAAGGGCAACAAGAACTAAACAGTTTAGGTTAATCCTGAGCTACAAATATTCTACTCCATTGGAGGAATGTAGTGATTTAAAGTTTTTCTTTAAACAGGAGATGTGGCCTTATTCACAAATGATAGTTTATTTGAGTTATTTTTTTCAACAATAGCAAAGCACATAGCTGACATTGGCTAGTCTAGAAAACTAAGCAGGATTGGTATTTAGATGGAGGACTACCTAGAAAATCCAGAGCTCAGAGACTGGTAATTGAAAACAGGAAATGGTAAGCCATTCTCCATCAAGCTAAGGAAATGATGAAAGCATCCACATAAATGTCTGGTAACTGAGATAGGATTTAAGGTGAATTTATTTTGGGGGGCCAAGCTGAATCTTTCTTAAGCAGCAAGATTGAAGCTCTGCCAAGTATGAAATGGAGTATAACATTTCTGTTTTGTACAATATGCTTGTACTATAATTACAGTGTGTTTTCCCCCTTTTTCCAATACCCAATTATGGATAAATAAGCATTATTTTTAGATTATTCATCTTTGCAACCAGAATTCTATTTCAGTTAAGTGGTGGAACAACCACTAGGCTAATGATTTATGAGAAGATTAAAAATGAATTTTGGCAGAGCACTTCCTAAGATCCGGGGTATTGTGAAATATGCCGTTATAGCACATTTGATTCTCAGACATCAGCCACACATTTTGGGGAAGGTATCTTTCAAATGTTTGATCTGGCATATAAAAATACAGGTATTGAGAATGCTCCATAAGAGCAGGACTTAAATTTTTAAATTCGACTTGAATCATATATTCATTGGTTCATTTTGAATTTGCCAAAGCTTTGTAAACATTCTTAAGAATACAATCTAAACCTTCTGGTCCTAGATTAATTAATAAGTGAGTGCATGTGTAAGACAGAACCTAGTTACTTAAGAATAATTTATTTAGAGAAGTTTCTAGCTCTTCTGGTATCTTGGCAGAGGACTGAACTTATAATTACTATTTTTGCTTGAGGTTTCATTTTGCCAAACTATTCCATGATGAGAAAATCGCTGTAACCAAATTGAAGAATCTTTTTATTTAGCTCATCCCCTGTAGTTTTTCTTGGCAGTGAATTTCCATCTGATGAGTGAAACCCCCCCCCCCAAGATATTTATTAAAAAAATCTCCTTGTACACTAAGTGTTGAAGCGACATCTTCTGTTGCTCTTCATCTTAGGTAGCATTCAAGAACTTAGTCTCAGTAAAGATAACCTGTTTTCCCGAAAATAAGACATGCTCTGATAATAAGCCCAATCAAGCTTTTGAGCGCATGCGCTAAAATAAGCTTCCCTCCAAAAATAAGCCCTCCCTGAAAATATTTAAATGCCGAGCTGGAAATCAGGTAAGATGGCAAAAGGAGCCCCATCTTGCTTCACACACCCCAAAATAATAAGACCTCCCCGAAAATAAGGCCAAGTGCTTATTTCAGAGTTCAAAAAAAATATAAGACAGGGTCTTATTTTTGGGGAAACATGGTATATCCTGAATCACTAATGTAATCTTAACCCCTGTTTATAACAGACCCACCAATTTTCAATTTCTGGATTTTTAGTTTAGTAGGCTCCGATACTTTCGAATGCGCTTGCTGCTGTTTCTGGAGCCCAGTTCCAAGGTGAGGTACCCAATAGGTATATATGTAATAAGACTGTGGGGTCCTTGGTATTCTGTGATCTTAGTTGTTTTCTTGTAGAGCTTTTATTACCCAACTAGGTAACACCAACAGAGCAAATGTAAAGTATCATGCTAGCACACATGGTGTTACCTAGTTGGGTAATGAAACATCTCCAGGAAAACAACCAAACTCAGAGCGGACCAAGGACTTCATCATTCAAACCTGAACTACAGATATTCTCTTCTATAAGAACAATCTAATAAGTTTGTTAATAAACAATATGATTGTGAAATCATAATAAGATTGTGATGTATAATCCATAAAATTTATTGGTTCAATTTATATGCCGCCCTTCTCCGAAGACTCAGGGCGGCTTACAATGCGTTAAGCAATAGCCTTCATACTTTTGTATATACCTGCTTAGTAGGGCTTTCGGGCCCCCCTAAGCGGTGTTCTTTTTTATACAAAGTCAGCTTATTGCCCCCACAATCCGAGTCCTCATTTTACCTACCTCGAAAAGATGGAAGGCTGAGTCAACCTTGAGCCTGGTGAGATTCGAACTTGCAGTAATTGCAGGCAGCTGGTGTTACTTAACAGCACTTTAGTCTCCTGTACCACCAAGGATCTTATACTCTTCAGTATTTATGTTTCATTTTCATTGCTTTGTGCCTGATGCATAATCTTAAGTACCTGAATATTACTGAAATTTGATTTATCCCCTGCTGTTGCTGTTATCCCTTAAATTTGTCCCTAAATGTCATTTCAAACTACATGATCTCCAGGGTTTGAGAAAACAGAAAAATCCAGGACATGTGAGGGCAAAGCATATTATGCATCTAGGAATGCAAACAGGGTAGTCAATATGATTTAACATTTGCTCTGAGGGTAATTTTGGCAGCAGTCTTTATAGAATTCTTTATTGGCCAAGTGTGATTGGACCCACAAGAAATTTGTCTTTGGTGCAGTAGTGGGTTCCTCACGGTTCGGCCCGGTCCTCCCGAGCCGGTAGTGGTGACAATATGATGTCATGAACTGGTTCTGCCCCTCGCCCCGCGCCCCCCCCATTCCTTGCGTTATTCTTACCTTTTATTTGGCCCCACCCCCAATCTATTGTTGCCTCCTGAGTCCCAGCTGATGGCTAGAGGGAAAAAAACTGTTTAAACTCTTGCCGTGGGGCTTCAAAGGGCTGCCCTACAGCTGATCAGTGTTAAAAGAAAACAAATGAGTAGACCAGTGCCTGCAAAAATACATGAGTAGATCAGTGCCTGCAAAAATAAATGGGTAGACCAGTGCCTGCAAAAATACATGAGTAGATCAGTGCCTGCAAAAATACATGAGTAGATCAGTGCCTGCAAAAAATAAATGGGTAGACCAGTGCCTGCAAAAATACATGAGTAGATCAGAGCCTGCAAAAATAAATGGGTAGACCAGTGCCTGCAAAAATACATGAGTAGATCAGTGCCTGCAAAAATACATGAGTAGACCAGTGCCTGCAAAAAATAAAAGGGTAGATTGGTACAGCTCTGCAAGCAGTTAAAAGCCTGGTAGACCAGTACCTCTGCTAAATCCTAAAGAATTGACACATGATCATCAAACCACGCCCACAGAATAATCCACACCCAGAAAACAAGCCACGCCCACAGAACCGGTAGTAAAAAAATTTAGAACCCACCCCTGCTTTGGTGCGTATGCTCTCAGTGTACATAAAGAAAAATAAAATATATTCATCAAGAATCATAAGATACAACATTTAATGATAGTCATAGGTTACTAAATAAGCAATCAAATCATACTAGGAAACAAATAAAACAATATAAACCACAGAGATACAAGCAACAAGGTTATAGTCATAAGTAAGAGCAGATAGGTAATAGGAAGGATGAGAAGAATAATAGTAATACAGTCTTAGTAAATAGTGTTGTGGGAATTAGTTGTTTAGCAGAGTGATGGCATTCAGGGAAAAACTGTCCTTGCGTCTAGTTGTTCTGGTGTGCAGTGCAGCTAATTTATTCCTTTTTGATTTTGGTACTAAGCTGCAGCCTTGGCCCTGTAAAACTGCATAGAATTTAGCAATGAGCTAAATGAGCAATGAGAAAAAAGAACTTTGTAGTGAGAAACCATGAATTACATCCAAATGCTTTATTCTTTTTCTTTTTGCATTAACTTTGTTTCAAACCCTTTCCATCCACCCAAAGATGGAATTACAGAATGCCCATAACAGGATGGTACAAGGATTTTTCCTCTGTTCCCTTCAAACCATGCAAAATTAAGGGTGTGTTTAGGCAGAGTTGTTCTCCCATATCAGATTTCATGATCAAGGTTTCTCTAAGTCAAATGAACATGATTCTTGACATTTGGAATTTTCCTTGGTTTCAGAATCATTTTGTCACATGTTGAGCCGACAGCAAAGATGTTTCAGAGACACAAACTTCAATCCTAAGATGGTGCCATTGAAATCTGATTTCGGTGGCGTGATCAAAGCCTGATTTCTTACTTTCCCTCTTTTGAAAACAATGATGAAAAGAGGTGTGTTAAGCCTCTGCTAAGCTTATTATACCTATTTTGGTTTGGGCTCTTTTCCTTGAGAATTTCCCCAGCAAAGCAGAAAAAAAGAAGAAGATCAGCTTGGCCCATTAAAGTAAAGGCCCTATGTCATTAGCTGTGAAATAGTGAAGGGTAAGCCTCCCATCCCCAAAATTGCCTGCTTCTCCTATCGTATGAAATGAGGAAACCAAATTGTAGGCTTGCCCTAAAATGGTTGGATAAGTTGTGAACCTCCTCTGCGCGGGCCCCACGCATGCATGTACAGGGAGCAGGGCGTGTGCAGGGGGGCCTCATATGTATACATTGGGGGGGGCAGGGCACATGCACGGGAGCTGCACATGCATTGCATTTTGGGGGTTCGGGTGCATGCGCATGCATTCACATGTACACACACACACACTTTGGGCACTTGGTCCAGAAAAGGTTAGCCATCACTGGTATATGGTGTATCAAATGTCAAACCCCCATAGACAATTTATTTTATAAAGTGCAACCATTAAATGTTTGAATAGTTGCCATTATCTTCTAAACATTTCTTTACTTGTTTAACAAGACAACCTTCGAATGTTTCTAAGTAGGGTAATATTTTCTCTCTAAAAAATTATAAAACATTGTGGTTGGCCTATGGAGCCTGTCTAACATCCTGTATTTCATATTATTTTTTTTAATTTGATTTTTATACCGCCCTTCTCCTTCCGGACTCAGGGTGGTGAACAGCCAACTAAAAACATTATAGACAAAAGTTAAAATAATTTTAAAATAATTTATAAAATTTGGCCCATAATTTAAAACATTTCAATTTAAAATCAGTATCAAACTTTAAAACCAACATGGAATCAGGCCAGCCCGGTTAACTGAAAAAAATAAGTTTTAAGGGCCCGGCGAAAAGTCCGGAGGTCTGGGATCACTCGTATCTCTAGGGGTAGATCGTTCCAGAGGGTGGGCGCCACCACAGAGAAGGCTCTCTCCCCCTGGGGGTCGACATTGTCTGGCTGACGGCACCCTGAGGAGGCCCTCTCTGTGGGAGCGAACTGGCTGGTGGGAGGCAATTGGTGGCAGAGGCAGTCCCGTAAGTACCCCAGCGAACACACACACACACCACAGATGTAAACAAGCAAACAAATAAACAAACAAACAAACAGATGTCACTATAAGTGGCTGTCCCCACGTAATGTTCTGAGGCAGTGATGGGTTGCCCCCTGTTTGGACCGATTCACAAGAACCGGTAGTAAAACAGGTAGGAGGCTCCGCCCACTGACGCAGATGTCATCATAGGTGATTGCGCATGCAGATCACCTGCAGATCCGCACGCATGCAGATCCATGCGCAGGCACGATGCGAACTAGTAGTAAAGATAAGTAGAACCCACCCCTGATGTGAGGCTATCGAAGGAGAAAAACCGTCTCAATGTCTTGTTCCATTTTCTGAAAGTCTCTGGAGAAAAAAAAAGCACACTTACTCTTTGCCTTTGAAAGTGCACCCTATGACTTGTCCTATTTAATTGATCTGAGTTTTATATAAAATTACAGAATTTTTCAAAAGGGGCAGTTACATCTGCATAGCAATTTGGAAGGCTTTTCTCAACAGTTGTTATTTCCCGCCTCTAACATTTTTTTTTAAATAAATAACTCAAGGTGGTGAACATATCCAACACATCTTCTTCCTCCTATTTCCCCCACTACAACTGCCCAGGGTTGGACTGAGAGAGGGAGATAGTCACCCAGCTGGCTTTTATGGTCAAGGTGGGGCTGAACTCACAGTTTCTTACTTACCAGTGCCTCAACCATTAGATCAAACTGGGGAAAAAAATGTACGGTATTTTTTTCTGGAAAAAAAAAAGAGAGAATGTTTTCATTTAAAAACAAAATGTTTAAATACATTTCAGAGCCTTCTTTTCCATTTTTTCCGTTTGGGGGAAGACATACAAAAAAACATTTCCTTCTCCCTCACACCCATATTTGTCCATTTTTTTTTATTGAGCTGCCACATTTATAGCAGCCAGAGAGAGATATCAGCATCAGCTGGACAGCCACAGTTTCATCACACCGCTGTTGGCATTGACATCGCTCTCCATCTCTCCCACCCCACCCCCAAAAAGAAAGATGAGATGCTAATTTGGCACAGGGTTAAAGACTGTGTCCTAGGTTATATATATACATGTATCCATAGTAACAATTATACTTGTTGTGCGCGCTCTCCCTCTCTCTCTCTCTCCCTCTCTCTCTCTCTCTCTCTCTCTCTCTCTCTCTCTCTCTCTGTGTGTGTGTGTGTGTGTCTCCATTTATCTTTTTGTAAAAGTTGTTTTTAATGGTTTTTATGCTTTATGGTGTATGTAACCCAGAGTCAATTCCATATTATCAGAAAAAAACAACACACAACTGAATTCTTATCACAAAAATCCTTTGAGGTGGGTAAATTCGTGCATATGTAAAACTTGGGAATCCTCTGTAGTATTCTGTCAGAGAATATGAGGGAAATAAGGACTGCCAAATTCTGCTGTGACGCATTGTGCATATTCTGAAATTTGCTTCATTTAGCAGTTTGCCCTCCCAATTAGTTAGAAGGCTAGGAGGTAGTATCCCAATGTATTTCAGGGTTCCAGATTGTGAGAGGCTGACATGCAGGATTTTAACAGATTTTTGCATCCAAATTAGTCCAGAGAATGGGGACTCTTGATGGATCCACATAATTAGTGCTGACATTTCTGACATCAGATGAAAGTATTCTTGCATTTGATAATATGCAATTATCAAGAGCCTTCAAAGGCTCTTGCTGTCTGTGCCAGCTACTGAATCTCAGTGATTCTTTCTGCATATTGTCTTCTGCTCTTTGTTTAGGACAGATCTGTCTGAAGGAAAAGATGACCGTGATAATGATAAAAAGGGGTACAGATCCTAGAAAATACCAGTTGCTTTAATATGTATAATGACTATAAGTTTAAAAGATGACAGATGTTGAAAATGGAAAATCCGGATTGAATCCAATTTCAGCCATAGTGACTCACTGGCTACTTTTTGGCCAATCAACTTCTTTTGGGGTTGTTGCTGTGGGAAAAAAAAATGAGCACCTGAAGGAAAAGTGGGATATAACTCTAATAAATAAACACTAAAATTTGCATGTCTGTGGAGGTTCTCAGTCACCCAGCTCATGGTTGTCCCAAAGGTGCTTTTTAGAATAGAGTAGAATTTTTTATTGGCCAAGTGTGATTGGACACACAAGGAATTTGTCTTGGTGCATACGCTCTCAGCGTACATAAAGAAAAATAAAATACATTCATCAAAAATCATAAGGTACAACACTTAATGATAGTCATAGGGTACAAACACTGGAATTTTTTTTAATTTTTAACACTCAATAACCACCTGGGGGTTAATTGATAAGGAGTCTTATCCCTTCCCTCTATTGTGGGAGGGCTGTTCATTTTTGACGTAGATAGTTTCTTCGACTTTTCTTCCAAATCAGTGGATCTCTCTTTCCAGAATGTGAACCTTGCTTTCTTCAAAGGAGTGGCCATTTTCTTTCAGGTGCAGAGCGACTTTTGAATTCTGCCCTGATTCATTGGGCCCCTCAGAATGCTAATGACTGACTGACTGCAAATAATATGCTTTCCATTCCCTGCCACTTAGTTAATTAGAACTAAAGAAGCTTCTTGGATGAGAGGTGAAACGTCTTCAAGAAAAAGAAAAACCAAGAAAGTCCAGCTACCTGTTGTGCATATTCTGAAATTTGCTTCTGTTAACAAAATAAAGGTGGGATAAAAAATAGCTTTAAAAAACACTATCTTTCTGGTTTCTTGTTTTAACCAAAACAGAAATTTTCTTTTCAATACAACACCAAAAAAAAAAAAAATGCTGGAAACTCCGTCACTTTATAATCTTTGCAGTCTTTTGATTGTAAAAAATAAAAATGGGAAAAAATTAGTCCTGCAGTAGAATTTAGCTTCCTTGATACAACCACATTACCACATTGGATTTTCTCCTTCACTTTTTGTGTCTTTGGAGACTCATCCAGGGCATGGTTGTCCCAAAGGTACTTTTCTAAAAGGCAACTGGACTTTATTGATTTTTTTCCCTTGAAAGAAGCTTCTTCAGTTCTGAACTGAAGAACAGAACTGACCGAACTGAAGAAGCTTCTTGGATGAGAAGCAAAACATTTTCAAGGAAAAAGTTCAAGAAAGTCCAGTTGCCTTTGTAAAAGCATCTTTGGGACTTCACTTTTTGTGTTTGTGCATATAACATGATTATGGGTATGTGGTACCTCCCTTGTCCCAAGAATCAGATATAGATATTAAAGATACTTTCCTGTAAACAGTAATATATATATTCTGAAGTTTTCGCGGATGTTTGCATGTAGGTCTTTGGTTATTCGGGTTTTCTCCCGCATAAAATTGGAAGTGTCTTGGCGACGTTTCGACGAAGACTCATTCGTCATCTTCAGGCTGGTGTTTTCGGCTTTGTGCTTCTAGACACCAGCCTGAAGATGACAAATGAGATTTTGTCGAAACGTCGCCAAGACACTTCCAATTTTACGCGGGAGAAAACCCGAATAACCAAAGACCTACCTACCTACCTACATACATACATACATATCTGGACTTCCGGGTGTGCTTCAAGGTGTTGGTGATCACCTTTAAAGCGCTCTATGGCTTAGGGCCGGGGTACTTACGGGACCGCCTTCTGCCACCGATTGCCTCCCACCGGCCGGTTCGCTCCCACAGAGAGGGCCTCCTCAGGGTGCCATCAGCCAGACAATGCCGGCTGGCAATCCCCAGGGGGAGAGCCTTCTCTGTGGTGGCGCCCACCCTCTGGAATGATCTCCCCCCAGAGATATGAGTAATTCCTGACCTCCGGACTTTTCGTCGGGCCCTAAAAACCCATCTTTTTCAACTAGCCGGGCTGGCCTGATTTTATGTTGCTTTTATATAATGATACTGATCTAAATTTTAAATTTTGAATTTGTAATACATTTTAACTATATGGGCCAAATTATTTAATTTATTTTAAAATTATTTTAATTTTTATATACATATGTTTTATTCTGGCTGTTCACCGCCCTGAGTCCGAAAGGAGAAGGGTGGTATAAAAGTTTGAAAAATAAATATATATATATATATATATATGTGTGTGTGTTTCTTTTTCTCTTTCGTAGGCTTCATGTGCTTTTCTATCTAGCCAGGTTTCTACCTACGTAAACTATGATGTTCTGCCGCGCTGGTTCTGTGAAATCTCATTCACAAGCGCTGGGCTTTTTTCCCTGCAACTCCCTGTTGCATTCTGGGGGACTCAGATGGACCATTTCTGTCTTTTTTGACTTCCTCAGTGAGCCATACCCTTTTTAAAAACTTCCCTGTTAAAGATACGTTTCTTTTTCTCTTTCGTAGGCTTCATGTGCTTTTCTATCTAGCCAGGTCGGCAGAACATCATCGTTTACTTAGGTAGAAACCTGGCTAGATAGAAAAGCATATTTATACACACACACACACACACACACACACACATATATATACATATATACATATATACATACATATATATATATATATATATATATATATATATATATATAT
>WNWU01000011.1:11476670-11528578 GCA_012654045.1 Ptyas mucosa | reverse complement strand
ATATATATATATATATATATATATATATATATATATATATATATAATATAGCTTTGTGATCTGAATGTGTTTGTTATTCACAATTAGTGAGTCTATTATCCTTAAATACCTTGCATAAAAGCAGCTCTGAAATGAGAAGTCATTGTGTTCTCTGAGCTTGGTTGCTTAATTGCAGACGATTCATTACCCAAACTAGGCAACATCATCAATGCTAGTAGGGAATGGGGTTTGCTCTCAATTTATATTCTAGTGGCTGAACCTGTCAGTATTGGTGGGAATGATCTTGGAGGTTCTTTGGTTGGGTTGTTTATTGTTAGCTTGTTTGGCAGTTCCTTGATTGGGGTATTGTTCACTACTTGATTGTTGGTCTGATGTTAATCTTGGTATTAATCGATGCTCACCGGCATGTTGATTGCTGGTGGGGAGGTGTTTTGGTGTTTTTGTTCCTTTTTTTGCTTGTTGATTGTCTCTTTTGCAGAGTGTGTAGATGTTGTTTATGTCTATATGTTCATTGATGAATGATTTCTCAGAGTGCCAGGCTTCAGGGCAGGGGTGAAATTCAGCAGGTTCTGAAAGGTTCTGGAGAACCGGTAGTGGAAATTTTGAGTAGTTTGGAGAACTGGCAAATACCACCTCTGGCTGGTCCCAGAGTGGGGTGGGAATGGAGATTTTGCAGTATCCTTCCCCTGCCCTGCCCACCAAGCCACACCATGCCCACTAAGCCATGCCCACAGAACCGGTAGTAAAAAAAATTGGATTTTACCACTGCTTTAGGGATTCTTTAGTGCTTTTGAATTTGGCTTGGTTTAGGACAATCATGATTTCTCAGTTGAAACCATGGTTAAGAAACCTTATGTTGTGAAATTAAAGAGTTTTCACCATGTCTTCTGACTGCAGAATGCATCCACGAACAATATCTAGCAGTTTGACGTATGAAATCTAAACTTCTTCTTGCCTCCCCTATTATCTCTAACATTTGTTCCTAGAACTCTAGCATTTCAATGGAAAGTTAGCCAGAGATATTTTTTTTTGTTTCTTTTTCAGTACTGGAACAGTCTGAGTAATGGAATGGAAGCATGATCTTGGGGGAAGAAAGGACACATGCTACACCTTGGAAGCAATCAGATAAAAGTGGTAGAGCCCACAGTCGCTTATGGTCAGAGAAGGACTGAGGATGGTTAGCTCTATTGGCTCAAGTAGTTTAATGAGGAGGTGGAAAGTCTGTGCCTTCATGCTTGCAAGATTCTGTTAACGTAGCCTTACATTAAGTAGAATTAGTTTATCCTGTTGTGTTTCCTGTTTGCTGGAAGGGCTGACACAGTCTGTAAGGATAAATTTTCTGACAGATGTCAGAAGTGCCTGAGCATTATAAGAGATGATGGCAGATTTATTTTTCTCTCATTCTGGTGGAGAGTTAAGATGTGATAAATGTTTCATTTGTATTAAATCACGAGTGCTTCGCAGTATTTGAATCCCATGATTTCCAGCTGTTTCTGTGTACATTATACATCCATTAAGGTGGAGCAACTACATTTTGTGATAGTCGAGATTTTGGTAGTAAAGAATCTGGAACTTGCTAGATGGCAGCAAAGACAACAAATCACTCTATGCCAGTGATGGCTAACCTTTTCCGGATCGAATGTCCAAAGCACGCCTGAACCCCCAAAATGCAATGTGCCTGTGGCCCCCGCTCATGCGCCCTGCCCTGTGCATGCATGCACACCCCCTGCATGCACCCCACCCCCCGTGCATGCGTGCATGCCCCCATGTGCCCCACCCCTTGCACATGCGCACACGGGCCTCCCACATGTCCCCCACCTCCCTGCATGCATGGCAGAGACCTGAAGACCAGCTGGCCGGCGGAAGGCGCCCGCGCATGTGTGGCAGAGCTGAACTGGGGCGACGGCTCTTGTGCCCACAGAGAGGGCGCTGCATGCCACCTCCGGCACGCGTGCAATAGGTTCTCCATCTATGGAGCATCTCTATGCTATCATCTATTGGTGATCTGTTTGCAGCAAAGATCTGATAATCCTATATTACTATAAAATCTGGAAGCTGTCATAACTTTTAAAGGATTAGTTTTTCAAAGTCTTGCTGCCTTTGGACAAGATTCTCAAATCCTCCTTCCTTCCTTCCTTCCTTCCTTCCTTCCTTCCTTCCTTCCTTCCTTCCTTCCTTCCTTTCTCTCTCTCTCTCTCTTTCTCTCTCTCTCTCTTTTTCTTTCCTTTTCTTTCTTTCTCTCTCTCTCTCTCCCTCTCCCTCTCTCTCTTCCTCTCTCCCTCCTCTCTCTTTCTTTCCTCCCTCCCTCTCTCCCTCTCTTTCTTTATTTTTCTAGACCATCCATCCCTCTCTGGGTGATGTATAAGTCTGTCCTCCTTCCCCTAATTTCTTATGCCTCCTAAGGTCTACAATCTATATACCCAATAGAAATGGTTCCAGCGAAGTCATTGAATGTATGAGATAAGATAATGATGATGTGATTGTTTTAGAAGTCTAGAATCTATAAAGTCTTCAGCTTGTCTCAAACATTGTTTTAGTAAGCTGATCTTTCAGCCTTGCCAAGCTATCTGTGAAAAGAAAAGAAAGAAAAGAATAGGAAGACAAAGTGTATGGATAACAGTAAAGAACAACTTCAAAAGTTCTTACTGACTTCTTAAGCTTATTTGGCAAGGACTTTCAAAACATATTGTTTAGTTTTAATATTACTAGAAGAATGAATTTTAAAACAAAGCGATGTAATATGAGCGTGTTCATTCATTTAAAAGACATACATACATCATGCATTATAAACATGGAAAGTTTACCCCCCCCAAAAAAGGAAAAACATTAAATTATCATAAAGACTCCCAGTGTCCATCAAAACAGCAGATCCTTACATATTAGTAAAGTTTACTGAGTTTTCAATTTCACTTTTCCCATGCTAGATCCTGCTAGATGCCAACATTTAAGGGACGATAAAATCTGATAAAACAGGTAGATACCCTCAGGGAGAGGCAGTCCCACGAATAGGTTGGCCCTGAGCCATTCAGGGCTTTAAACGTGATAATCAGCACCTTGAATTGCATCATAAAAGAATCTGAAAGTTAGTGCAGCTCACACAACAACAGTATGACATGGACAAATTGTGGGGTACTTAAAAGTTTCACTGCATTCTGAACCAGTTGTAATTTCCAGATGGTCTTCAAGAACACCTCCATGTAGAATGTGTTAGAGCAAAGGCAGACCTCAACGTACGACCATAAACTGATGCTAAGCGAGACAGTGAAGTTCATTTTGCCCCATTTCATGACCTTTCCGCAGCTGTTAAATGAATCACTGCAGTTGTTAAGTTAGTAACAAGGTGGTTAAGCGAATCTGGCTTCCCCATTGTCTTTGCTTGCCAGAAGTTCACAAAAGATGATCACATAACTCTTGGACACAAATACATGCCAGTTGCCAAGCATCTGAATTTTGACCATGTGACCATGGGGATGCTGCAGTGGTCGTAAGTGTGAAAAACGGCCATAGGTCACTTTTTTCCAGTGCTGTTGTAACTTCGAACAGTCAGTAAACAAACTGTGGTAAGTCGAGGACTATCTGTAGACCAGTCAGGAAGTGACCAGGTCAGGATCCTTGGTGCTTTCTGAGCTTGGTGGTTTTATTGGATACGTTTCATTATGAAACCAGATAACATCATTTGGTGCAGTGACCAAGGTGTCGGTGAGCGTGAATAAACCTCCAGGTCAAAAAATGGAAGCAATTTGGCACCACTTTCACTTATGAAGATGCCAACCACAGTTGCTAGAGAAACATCAGGAGGAGGATGGGCTCTAGCTCATGTCCGAAAGCATGGAATGGAATGGAATGGAATGGAATGGAATGGAATGGAATGGAATGGACTGGACTGGACTGGACTGGACTGGACTGGACTGGACTGGACTGGACTAGACTAGACTAGACTAGACTAGAATTCTTTATTGGCCAAGTGTGATTGGACACACAAGGAATTTGTCTTGGTTCATACGCTCTCAGTGTACATAAAAGAAAAGATACGTTCATCAAGAATCCTAAGGTACAACACTTAATGATAGTCATAGGGTACAAATAAGCAATCAGGAAACAATATCAATATAAAGCATAAGGATACAAACAACAAAATTACAGTCATACAGTCATAAGTGGAAGGAGATGGGTGATGGGAACGATGAGAAGATGAGAAGATTAATAGTAGTGCAGACTTAGTAAATAGTTTGACAGTGTTGAGGAAATTATTTGTTTAGCAGAGTGATGGCGTTTGGGAAAAAAACTGTTCTTGTGTCTAGTTGTTCTGGTGTGCAGTGCTCTATAGCTTTGTTTTGAGGGTAGGAGACTAAATCTCTGGTCCTGTTGACCAACTCAGATTAGATCCTGCAACAGATTACCCTGGGACATGTATATTTGCCTTCATTTGAGACTCAGGCCTATTAACCTGGAATTTCTCCAACCTTAGAAGTGGAAATCTTTACTTTGTTTTATATTTCAGTTCCAAAATAATGCTAATACATAGAACATTTTGATAAGACTGTTCCTTTCCCCCGCTGAATTTGCATAAATTTTAAGGGTTCATGGCGAATGGTGAAAGTTAAAACAAAACTCGCTTAGTTGATATTCTGAAGATTGGGTGTTTGTGAAGAAATGTCAGCCTGAATAATGAAAAAGTTTGTAGGTGCTCCTACTTGATGACTGAGAGGGGAATTTATTAATTAGTTCATTACAGATAGCTATCCGAGCTTTTCTTATTCTTTTTCCCTTTCATTATGGAGCAGTAACTCAGCACAGGAAAAAGAAAGCGGCTAATGATTTATGGGGTATGCTTAGATAGGCAACAAAACATCTCAGTTAAATGGATAATTTATGTATAAATAAAAAGGAAGAGACAGGTTTTTATAGATCCAATGGTACAAAAGGCAGTAAATTAGCACTTGTTACAGCCTTGCATAACGTTTGAAATAAATGATGTGTGCGAGGAGGGGTTCGTTTTGATTTCTGGTCCCTTGATTCACTCCCTCCACTCTCCCCTTAGCATCCTAACAAAATATAACAATACTGAATGGATTGTATAAAATCCTAAAAAGCTGCTGAGTTTGTTTAGTCTGTAGAGATTCTCAGTCATCCAGGTTGTCCAAAGGTGCTTTTTTCAGGAGGCAACTAGATTTTTTTGTTTTTTCTTTTGAAGACGTTTCACTACTCATCCAAGAAGCTTCTTCAGCTCCAAGAGGATAGTGAGGAATGGAAGGGTTTATATTCCTTGCAGACAGCTGGTCATTTGCATCCTTTCAGAAGGTTGTTGAAGCACTTGGAGGTTTATCTGTGTCCTCAGGGTCACCTGAGTAGTGCTCCTGGTTCCTGTAGTCTGCAATTTTTCCTCTGGAAATCCATTCCTACTGCCACACCATTCAAAGGGTGTTCATCCCAAATTGTATAGCCAAAAGCCTGGAGATGTTCTCAATCATCCAGGTCATGGTTGTCCCAAAGGTGCTTTTCAAGGAGTTTCAACTGGACTTTCTTGTTTTTTCTTTTGAAGACATTTCGCTTCTCATCCAAGAGGCTTCTTCAGCTCTGACAGGTTAGTGGGGAATGGAAGGATTTATATTCCTTGCGGACAGCTGGTCATTGGCATCCTTTTAGGAGTTGAGTTCTTTTGTTCAAATCTTATCTGGAGGTCATGAGTTTTTGTGGCAATCAAAACACTGCTTAGTACAGGAGGCCCTTAATTTACCAACATTCGTTTAGCGACTGTTTGAATTTACAATAGCTCTGAAAACAGTGGCTTATGACCCTTGCTCGCACTTACAACCGGTGCAGCATCCCCACAGTTGTGATCAAAATTTGGGTGTTTCTCAACAGTTGTATATTTAGGACCATTGCAGCATCCCAGGTTTGTATGATTTCTATTCGTGACTTCTCAGCTGGCTTCTGACAAGCAAATTCAATGGGGGAAGCCAAATTTGCTTAACAACATGTTTCACTTAACAGCTTCCTCGATTCATTTAACAACTATGGCCAAAAAAAAAAAAGTCATAAAATCAGGCGGGCCTCACTTAACAGCTGTCTTGCTTAGCAACAGAAATTATGCCTAGTTGTGGACTACCTATATTGTTAACCTGAAAAGCAGTTCTTTTCTGTATTGCATCTTTTGTAAAAGAGAGATACTGTTTTACACAGCTACAAAGAGCATTCCCAGTGTTTTGGGGAAGGTTAAAATTTTTTTTGGAAGCATGAAATGGCTAGTAGTCATATTCACGGAGGCCAGTCACAAACTGTCCATTTATCAAAATGAAGCTGGCTCTCTAGATTAAAGTGTGTTTTCCATTCTGAATTAACTTCACTCTTTTTGTGTGTGTGTGTGTGGGGGGGTATTAATTAGTGCATTGTTGGATGAAGCACTGTGTTAGAGCCCTATTATTTCCATTTGTTAATAACACGTTCTATGCAGGGACCATAAACATTCTTGAAGATAATTTGCTGTTCAAGTCAGTTTTAATTGCCTGCCTATTCTCAAGTCTTCCTCGATAGGGGTCATCCATTATAGCTTCTGCTCTTTGGGAATGATAGCAATTGCTAACAGATTTGGAGTTGGGCAAATTGAGAAAAAGTAGTTTTACTTATTCTTGGGCGTATATTCATTTATAGATAATAATCTGGTGCTTTTTAAAATGAGCTTTCTTTGTATGTGTTAAGTCACAAACCTAGTAAGTGAGCCTCTATACATTCATGCAAAGAGTTTTTGCATTAGGTTGCTTGATATCACATTAATGTCCTTCAGCCAAGTTTTGAGAGGGTGTATGGCATTCTATTAAGAGAGTTAGCTGGTTAGCAGAATTTAGTAATGTGGAATCTCCTTCAAGCTTTAAAATGACTAGTCTAGAGTAAAGGAGGTCTAGGGGTGACATGATAGCGGTATTCCAGTATTTGTGGGGCTGCCACAAAGAAGAGGGGGTCAACTTATTTTCCAAAGCACCAGAGGACAGGACAAGAAGCAATGGATGGAAATTAATCAAGAAGAGAAACAACCTGGAATTAAGGAGAAACTTCCTAACACTGAGAACAATTAACCAGTGGAGTGCCTTGCTTTCAGAAGCTCTGAGTATTTCATCAGTGGAGGATTTTAAGAAGAGACTAGACAGTTACTTGTCTGAAATGGTATAGGGCCGTGATGGTGAACCTATGGCATGCGTGCCCGAAGTGGGCTTCTGACGTGCATGTGACGATCAGCTCGCCTTTGCGCGTATGGCAGTGCCAGAAACCTGAAGAGCTGGTCTTCTGTTTTCCGGCGTGAGCATGCATGCCAGCCAGTTGATCAGTGGGTGCGCAAGTGAGCTGGAAACTGGAAGTACCTTATCGGGTGCATGCAGGCCCCCTGGGCAGCTCCTCTTCCTGGTCGCGGCCCTGACAAGTGCACATGAAGTGGTCCCGTTTTGGCACTTGGTGCCGCCTGCGCACGCTCCCATTTCGGCACTTGGTGGCGAAAAGGTTCGCCATCACTGGTATAGGGTTTCCTGCTTGATCAGGGGTTAGACTAGAAGACCTCCCAAGATCCCTTCCAGTTCTATTCTGACGTACAAAATAAAAGTTAATAGCCTTTTGTTTATGTCTGGTTGTTTGGTTTATTTTATGCCAATCAGCAATGGCAGAAGCCCAGAAGATTTGATTGATATCTTCATTTGACAAAAAAGTGCAGGAAGTCAACTTGTTTGATTTTTATAAGGCTATTCCTGTGTTTTCTTTTTATTAGTATTGTGTGAGAGAAATTCCTTAGGAACTGAACAATATCAAACACCTTTAATTCAGCCGTTCTTAGTTATACTTGACTCCAGACTCTTAGAAATAGCTTTGTAAAGAGAACTTTTTCATGGTAGGCAAATTCCTCTGAAATAACCTGCTTTCTTTTAGCCTTTAGAAAAGCATTGGATACATGACTTTTTGGATAATTTGGATAATTTTCTGAGTGAGCTTTTTTAACGTCTGATTTTTTAAAAATTGAACTTAATCTGTTGTATTGTTGCAAACGTTTGGATGTTGGTGTCTTATTTATTATTGCTCATACTGTGTAAACATAGATGCTGTACATTTCCAGAGACTTTAAAACTGAACAGAAGAATTCTGGGAATCATAATTTAATATGTCTGGATAGCATCAGGATAAGAAAAACAAACCTTAGAAGAATGAACTGCCTCTGATCTTGAAGGAACAATGACTAGGGATTCTTCAAAATAGCAAACAAATTTGCAAAGCCCACACCTTTTCCTCTAAACTTCCTTGAGAAAAACTTTTTTCCCCTTGCATCAACAAGTTTGCAAATTCCCAAGAATGAATTCAGGTTTGTCTGTCTCTGGTGTGTAGAGCTGACTCATCACCAATTATATAGTGTTCTGCTGGGGATAAATGTTGTTTATAGAAGATGATTTAAAAGGGAAAGGAAAATGCTTGATGCAGAGAAGTTCAGGATAATGTGCCAAGCAGAGCTGTGGGACTTTAGTATTTGTTTTTTGTAAAAGGGGGGTGAAGAAAGGTCTTCCAAATTTAGAGGTGGGGAGTTAGTAATGACTCCTGGCAACTTTAGCCATCACAGTCAACGTTGGGAATTGCAAGCCAATGATATTGGGAATATCACAGGTTTTTCAATCCCTGCCCTACATCAATGCTACACTGTGGTCGATTATAATGCTGGAAACAGCAGTCTACACTATCATGTGGTTTTATTTTAAAAGCTTAGTAAGAAGCAACATTTTTTTGAATCAAGGGCTAAACAGGAATCTCTCTCTCTCTCTCTCTCTCTCTCTCTCTCTCTCTCTCTCTCTCTCCTTCTCCCTCTCTCTCCCTCCTTCCCTCTCTCTCCTTCTCCCTCTCTCTCTCTCTTTCCCTCCCTCCCTCCCTCCCTCCTTCTCCCTCTCTCTCTCTTTCCCTCCCTCCCTCCCTCCCTCCCTCTATCAATCTGCCTCCAGGCGACTATAAGTTGCTTGAAATCAATAAAAGCAACAATATGAAAAGGTGGGTGTAGATCTCACCTCAGGGGGATGTTGTTCCTGGTTGTGGGGGGGAGCTGAAAAGCCTCTTTTCCTGGACTCTGTCAGCCGGAATTCCTTGACTGATGGGTTTTGCAGTAGTCTCCTTTCTGACACAGGTTGGGTGGGCCGATCCCAGTGGGGTGAGATGGTTCTTCAGGCAGCCTGGATCCATGCCATGAAGGACACATAAAAAATGGGACCGAAATTTGAAAACCTGAGACAATGACTGCTGCTGGGCTACAGCTGAGGTCACATGATCTTCTCAGATCATTTCACAGCCAGTCTCTCAACCCCTTGTTCCCTCATCCAATACAGCCATTTGCCTGCCTGCTGGAAAAGGAAGGAAAGGGAGGGACGGAGGGATAGTGAGGAAGAATCTCCCAAGTATCCTTCCCAGCCCATGTACCTCTGAATGCTCCCCCAACCTATGCCCCCCCCCCCGGTGCACCTTCCCTGACCCATGAAGCACCTCTTGCAGACCTCCAGGTACCTTTCTTGACTCATACCTCTTACATGTCTTTCCTGACCTGCAGGACCTCATCTGTCCTTCTCGACCGGTGCTGCCTCCTGCCACTGCACTCTGGAACAGTTTTTCCCTTCCCTCTGCCAGGCCCCTGACTATCTGCAGTGTAAAAAGCTTTCTCCAGATTCCTGGAGTGTCCTTTCGCCTGCCCACCCGCCGGATACTCCAAGTCCTCCAGATCTTCCGGGCTGCTCTTGTCCCTTACAACTAGCAAAGTCTAGACAATTCCCTTCTTCCAACTGTTGTCTGCACCCAAGCTCCCCTTGCATTGCCCCCTCGCCCCCCCCAAGATGCCATCCTGGGAAGTGGAGGGGCAGGAATAGGATTTATATGGAATTTATTGGTAGCAGTTTTTTTCCCCCAGCAGTCAACAAAGAGAACAATTTTTCATCAAGCATGCTTATCTGTTGTAAATCTATTTTATTTGCAGAGCTTTTACGGGTAACAGAATATCATTTTTCTTGGCAGTAAAATTTGGGGAGTATGTGGTATTGACTATTCAAGGATCTTAAGGAAAATTTGAAAGAAAAAGATTATCATTTGCAGTTCCTTTGAAATCTACCTGAACTAGCTTTTAATGATATACAAGTGATATGCAAGTTAGATATTCAGAAGGAGAATAACAATATTTTTCATTGCTGAGAAACGTTTATAATGCATGTGGCTGACATCAGCAAAGTTATCAAAGTCTTAACTTTCCAAAAATTCATTTCTCAATCTTCCTACTTTTATATAAACAACTTTTTCTCTCCCCACAATTCATTCATTCGTTCATTCATTCATTCATTCATTCATTCATTTATCATATTGTTACAGCTGCCCATCTCACCCACTGTGACACTGGGTAACATATATGATAATGTATAAACAGAACAATTAAAAACAAAACCTTAAAAACCAGTGAAAACAACTAAAAACACAAACAAAACCACACAGAATACATTCAGAATCTTACATAAAATCCATCTATTTCATGGGCTTTTTTTCTGGGATCTCTAAGCCTACTGAAAAAAACCTAATGTTATGAAAAGTGAAACACAAGGAAATACATGCAGTTAGATGTGGTTATAAAAAGCACAAAAAGGTAAGCTACATTCTGTTTTTGCACCTGCCCCATAAATTACAGCGAAATGTGTTGCCATGCAAATGATTTGTAATTTAGCAGAACTAACCCAACTGGTACAGTAGCAAAAGAAACATGCACCACATTTTAAGGGAGCCATCCTAACTTTTCCAGTTCTCCTTCAATAATTTTAATAGAACCCATTGATCATTCAGTCTTACTGTTTGATTTGCTCTTTTAAGATATTATCTGTTAATTCTTTCTCTCTCTACCCCAAATCCTACTCTGGCAAGAATAATTCACGAGCATCACATGAAAGCAATCTAATGAGCTGATTTCACAAATGGAAGTCAATTTCACAAGCAGTGTTTTGGGTAGAGCCTTATGTGCATATACAAATGCATTCACATAAAAGGACACTAGAGGTATTTTCTAATATAAAATGGAGAATTAGAAAATTCCCCTTGGCAAGATGTGCAGAATCCATAGTTACATACAGATATTCTGTTTGATGATTAAAGTACCTATTAAGTCAGATGAAGAATCAGGGAATATTAAAATGGCTCTACGACAAAGTCCTCAAGTATACTACTTAGTACTTGAGATATACATTCATTCTAAACATGCTATTGATCATCATCATCATTATCATCATCATCTTATAACGACCCCATAATCCCTTGTGGGGTGGAGTCTGGGCAACTGAATGGAGCTAGCAGAGTGTTTAATGGCCGGATGCCCTCCCTGTTGCCAATGAGAGTTTTGTTCAGCAGATATAGTCTTATTGTGCCCAGAGAGAGAAATAGCTGCCTCTACCTAGGATTGAACTCACAGCTTCCTGATTGTGAGGCGAGAGATCCACCTCTAGGCCCCCTCACCATTCCATTATAATCATGGTATTGATAATGCCACATAAATAACATATGATACACTATATTCAGTGGTGGCCTTTTGCTAGGGGAAAACATGAATTTATTGAATGATTTATAGCAGTGGTGAAATCCAAATTTTTTAAATACTGGTTCTATGGGCGTGGCTTGGTGGGCGTGGCAGGGGAAGGATACTACAAAATCTCCATTCCCTCCCCACTCCTGGGGGAAGGATATTGCAAAATCTCCATTCCCACCCCACTCTGGGGCCAGTCAGAGGTGACATTTGCCAGTTCTCGGAACTACTCAAAATTTCCGCTACCGGTTCTCCAGAACCTGTCAGAACCTGCTGGATTTCACCCCTGATTTACAGGATGTGACATAGCCATAAGGATCTTTTGGCATAGTTAAGAGGATGAAAAGGAAAGTGGAGGTAAATTTAAGGGAGAAGATGTTTTATCTGGGTTTGTCTCCACATTTTGTCAAAAATGGCTACTGATTCTTACATTAACGTGGAATCTAGCAGGAAGGAAGAACAAAGTATATGATGTACCTGAATTTCTGTCCAATGTTGGTCTGATTACAGTATAAGAGGACCTGGTTAACAGCTGGAGATGAACAGATTTCGATCTGGGATCGAAACTTCAAGACTGGGATCACCCTGGCATGTAAACGCTGCTGCATGTAAAATATGATGCTTCTTCTGTTGTGTTTTTGTCAGTTGCTGCATGTATTTCCTTCATATATTTAAGATAAGGCAGCTGTATTGAATTGGCACTTTGTCATCTTTGCTGGCACATACATTAGCAAAGTGGTTTGTTTCAAATAGAAAACAGATGTTCCAGAGGCTAATGATACGGAAGAAATTGGAACAGGGCTTCAGTATATGCGGTAAAGGAATGGGAAAATGAGTAGGAGCAAAGAAAGAAAAAGTGATGTGTCTAATGAATTAATGAGAAAATGCTTGTTTGTGGGAATTGGATTTTCATTTTAGCCAAAATAAATTGTTTGGTTAGCTCAGAATATTAGGGTATCCATTTCTGATATTAAAATTGCTTAGAAAGGGTCTTAAGATCTGCCCAGTTGAGACCTTTTCTAATAAAATTCAGTTTATTTTCTAATGAAAACCAGAATGCCCACATTCACTCATTTTTCTCATGACCTATCTTTGCCCTTCAGCTCTGTACATTTCCAACCTTTATTGACTGTTGGACAGGGAAGGGAACAGCAGCATCTTCTCAACCGTTAGAATGATATCATCCTGTCAGGGAACAGATGCTAGAGAGTAGTAGCAATAGCAATAGTTGTCAAGGTTTCATACCTAGTTATAGCAATTGCTCACTCCAGAATGCTCATGCTGAGTTAAGTTTAAAGAAATGGCTTACAAAATCCATTTATGTATGTCCATTATATATGTTAGTTTCGGGTCTAGGACTTTTTGTCTCATACCTTTGGCCACTGACTATTCTCCTCGGCTGACCCGCCTCCATCTATTCACTCTGGGCAATGGGGCACATCCCCTCCGTCCTATGCGCTTTGACATGGCCCATTTGCAGAAGAAAGATTCGTCCTGGGTTTTTTGATGCCTGGGACAGTTAGCTACCAAGCAGCCATAAGCCACGGTGGTGGCGTTTGGGGGAAGGGCTCCAATGGCTTTAGGAAAGCAAACGCTTGTTAGGAGAATGAACGGGAGGGGGAGGGGGTGGAAACTCCTGATAAAGAACAGTAAGGGAAGAGCCCTGGCACTAGACATAGCTTCAGATGATGCTTCGAAACAGCATAGCAATCCAGGACTGGAAGGACCTCAGAGGTCATCTAGACCAACCCACTGCTCCAGCAGGAGACCTTATATATATCAATACACTCTCTCTCTCTCTCTCTCTCTCTCTCTCTCTCTCTCTCTCTCTGAGGGGTGTTAGCGGTGTCTTACCCCCACAGTATTTTTTTTTTTTTTTGCAGAGAGTAAGTCATCTGTGTACCATGTTTGGTTAAAATTGCACACACACACAAACACATACACACTCACTTTTATATATAGATAGATAGAAGATATAGAAGAAGAAGATAGAAGAAGAAGAAAATTTTCTTCATCTGAGAAGGGGGACTGTTTTATCTCCCCCACCGTCAAAGTTCCCATTTTGTCCATATATCCACATATCAAGATAAGCAAATTGAGCTACAAGCAATAATGGGGGCACTCCCACAAGCGAAACGGTAGCGACGGGATTTGAAACCCACTACTGAATGATTCATATATTAACAGGGAATCTAGCAGGATGGAAGAATAAACTATGTGATCTACACAAATTTCTCTGCAATGTTGGTCTGCTTGCAATACAAGAGATCCGGTTAACAGGTGGAGATGAACAGATTTTGGATACCTGGTTTTAAGTCTGGATCACCCTGGCATGGGAAATAAAAGGTGCTGCATGTAAAATAGAAGGGAGGACCACTGGCCAACTCCTGGAGAAGTATTTGAGATTGTGACATTTCACACATCTTAGCATGCCAGAATTGAGTTCAGCAGGTGGGAGTTTCTGAAGGTGCAGGAAACATGGCTCAAGTTGTTGAACTGATGCCTTATTAATGGGATGTTAAACAGAGTTGGGCAGTCTCATTTGTTATCAGAAAGGCCTCTTCATTAATCTTTTCTTTGCTTTTGTATTATGAGGGGAGCAGAAGATAGAATCTTCCAGAAAACGCGTTAATAAAATATGGGAACTCATGGTTGAGTTTAAAATTGCCTGTCAGATCTGACAACACAATCAACAAAATGGCTCAGATAATGTCCTACTTCATCTTTTTTCTTTCTTTTTAAGGAATCTTTTGAGGTGAAACAAAAACCTTGCTTTTTTTTTTTATTCGTAGCGATGAACTTTTGTTTTAATGTGGTACAATATATTATTTAACCTGACTGGATTGCTTATTGCTTTTTGTCATTTCCAAAATGTGAATACATGTACGAAGAAAAATGGATTGATGCATTTTGCCAGTTTTCCTCTTATTTTGTGTAATTCCCTATTCTCCTGTATCCTTTCAACCAAATTCTGAAAGATCCATTTCCTTTTCTCTCCCTATCACCTAAGGCCAAATAGTATCAAGAACTTTATTAATTCAAAACAATTCATGGTTTATTTCATTTATTCCTCTTGGAACCAAAGTTCATAATCTTATTTTTGTAATATATTCCATATTGCTTTTATCCTGGCATCCTATTATGAGGGCTGAAAAAAGGAAAACCATTGTGCTCTGCAAGAAGAAAATGAAAAAAAAAAAGGATTTGGGAAGTTCTGGAATAGGTTTCTTAGATTTTATTGTTTTAAAAATGATCCTGAAAAAAAATATGCATCAGTCCAGTAATATAACCAAATATTCATACTTAGTTGATTAAACTGCTGCCAGCTAAGTGACTATGTTTCCCATGTAGTTCTGTTTTATAGTAATGTTTTTTTTTCATTCTATACATTTATATTTAATGGCATGCACATACTTTTCATTTTTGACCAAATGAAGACTTTTGCATCAGTGTATAAGAGGGCTTCAGCCTCTGGCTGATGAATGACCTAAAAAAATGATAGGAGACTCTATTTTAGGTTCTAAAGAAGAAAAAAGAGTCCTTGAATTTGTTTCTTCCACATGGAAGTCATACACGGAGCACCTCACCTGTTGAAGCATCATTTCTGAGAATAATTGACTTTATTTTTTGGATCTCATGATCATTTTAAAATGTTTCCATAGAGGACTTTCCATCTCTGATGGTTTGAAAGGTTCGTGTGCTAAATGTTAATATGATTATGTCAAGAATTCAGTCTGAAGAAGGAACCCAATACTGAGAAAAACCATGTTTATTGCAACAATTGCTGGGTGTCTGCTTTAAAAGGGACCTCAAACAATGGGAAAGCAAAGATTTTGATGGAGGTTGAGACCTACAGTGCAGGAAATCACAAGGGTCTGATTTGCTGGCCAGTGTGATAAAGCTAGGCATGTCCTTGTCAGTGTATCTGAACTGTATCTATAGTTAAGCAAAATGGCCCTTTCAAGAGGGAATCAGAGTTGGGGAAGTCTATTGTGAAGAAGATGGAATGTTGACGTCATCAGCTGAAAAGAAGTGCAGTGCTCCAGCCATCATGTGGCCCTCCCGAGCTCTGTTTTCACTGGCAGAGAGTTGCAGGAGCCATGGCAGCTGAAAATGGAGCTCAGGGGCCTGTTTTTGCTGGCAGAGTGCTCGGGCCACCACAGGCGCCCACGACACCAGTGACGTCGATCTGGCCACGCCCCCCCCGGCCCTGACCCCCCCCCCCCGGCCATGACCCCCCCCCAAACGTCAAACACAACGCTGATGCGGCCCTCAATGAAATAGAGTTTGACACCCCTGCAGCATACTAACCATATTTGTTCCCACTTGGTGACAAAATGGCTGTGTTTTTATAACATGCTTAATTTGTCTAGCAAATTTATCTATTTTCAGCATTCAAATGAAATGATCAGAAACCTGGCAAAGATTGAATCTAAGCTTGACATATTGTGTATATGTATCTACCAGCTTCTTTAACTGACTTAGGTTAAATGTTTGCAAATCTATCCAGTTTATAGTAAACAGAAGATTAATCTGCTTATAGAATTTGTCCCCGATGACCTGCTTGTCTTTGTTTTGTTTTGTTTTTGTCTTGTTCTAAGTACAGAAAGGGAGATCTACCTGACACACGTACCTGAATGTTAAGAAGTGACCTGTGCCTGCTTTTTATTGGTTAATAAAGATATATTTATTTTTTGTTATGGGGTGCACCTATTCTCTTATTCGGTGGTGGACTGATAGTTGGCTTTAATCAAAATAGAGCTGGAGGGTGATTGATGATTCTGTCTCATGCATCGCTGGAAATACCTAGTTGGCTGTTTGAAAACATGTAACTCTGCAATTTTACTTTGGGAAAAAAATGTTTTTAGCTTTATTGTCATAAACAACTGTGCAGCCACTTGATAAAATATAAATTGGCCACCTAGGAGAAAAAAACTGAATGAAAAATTTTAATTGTTTTTTTTTATAAAGATTTGTTTTACTAATATTGGTTCAGTTGAGTATGCTTTTTTATTGCTTTGTGTTTGCTTTTATGCTGAATCATTATTGCAGTTGCAACTGTAACCTTTACTGTATTTAGAAAAAAAAACATTCTGAGGTATGCATTATTAAATGCCTAAATATTGCTTAGTTCCAGTTCTCACCAAAAAAGGAAGGGGAAGGGGAAGGGAGGGAAGGGAAGGGAGGGAGGGAAGAAGGAAAAAGAAAGGAAGGAAAGAAAGAAGGAAGGAAAGAAAAGAAAAGAAGGAAGGAAGGAAGGGAAAAAAGAAAGAAAAAAGGAAAGGAAGGAAGAAAGGAAAGAAAGAAAGGAAAAAAAGAAAAGAAGAGAAAGAAGGAAAGAAAAAGAAAGAAAGAAAGAAAGAAAATGTGTCACGCCACATTTTAAAAATTGTGATAGGTACCCATATCAGCAAACATAAAAATTATCTACATTTACTCTCATACTAATTTATTTAGAAAATTTGGTATTTTGAAATTCCATAATAATATTTAGGGCTAAATTAAAATGTCATGTGAAGTTTTTATGGAATACAGAACATAAAGAGAAAGGGAGAAGCCTATTCTGTTTTAATCATAAAGTCTACATAGTGAGAATATTCATAGAAGAAGCATATGTAATGACAGTTTTATTCCTCCGTCCTTCCATCCATCCATCATCTTTCTGTCTATTATCTATTTTGCCTGCCTGCCTGCCTGCCTGCCTGCCTGCCTGTCATCTATCTAATGTCTATGCTACCCACCTCACTATCAAGTTAATTAATTTCAAGTTAACTTTGAACCTTCATCCTCCAGGGGCCGCTAGCTTTTAACTGATCAATTCATAAGCAGATACATCTGCAGTAATAGGGTATCCAAATTGAAGTTGGGTCACACTGCTTAAAAATTCTGACAGGTGGAAATGCCAGATATCCGAAAACAAGAGATTGATAAAGACTGGGACAGACTAGGCTTGCCAATTTCAGTCATAAGCCAGATAGTTAATGTGAATTTTTTTATTCATTCTTTCAATATTCTGAACAGCAAAAATGACAGGAAAAAAAAATCATATTTCTACAGTATTAGCAGGAAATCCTGTGCCTAAAATGGAAAACAGCAGGAGCAAAAAAAAAAAAATTAAAAAAAATCTTCCCTCCACTGTTAATGCTTTAATAAAGTAGCAAAACAGGTCTTTCTGAAACACTGAGAAGGATGGAAATCGTTTTTGAGATTACAAACAGGACAGATGATTATATATACTAGAAATGTATCATGCATTCCGACAACCATACATAGCTAGGAATGTGTACGTAGCAGATTACTTTTTCTGGTAAAATCAGGCCGATTCCCTTTTTAAGTACTGTAGTTTTGTTGAATCACAGTGCTCAACAGTCCCACGTAGTATGGACAATGGTGAAGGATCCTCATCATTTAAGTTAGCAATTTTTTTTGGGAAAGCTAACATTTCTCTATCTGTGGTAAATTGAAGTACGGGAAACTATATGCTGATCAGCAGATGTTGCACATATAATTGGCTACATTGCCACTATTTTTGGCAGCCTCTTCGTGAGAGCTGTCTTATTAGAATTGGCCCTGCGCTCATTGCGGAATAAATGAGCATCTATACAGAGTTTTAAAAAAAAACTTTCTTTTGAAAGATGCTAACTAATTAATTTGATTTGTATTATACTCAGAGCAGTCTAGATAAGGCTCCCTTCTGGTTTCCACCAAACAAGCCTGTGAGGTAGGTTGACTTGAGAGAGAATGAGTTTTTCTAACTCAGGGTGACACAACCTGGGCCTCCCCAATCTTAGTCCAGTATCTTGATTACTACACCACACTGAGGAGAAATTCTGATTTTTATTTCTCATATGAATCCATGACGTGCAGAGCAAATATCACCTTAATCCAGTGCTTCTCAAATAGTGGGGCGCGCCCCCCAGGGGGGACGCGAGGCTCCGTAAAAGGGGGCGTGTTTGACCTCGGCATCTGATTGGCTGTCCAAAACCCTTGTGACACGAGCCTGTCGGAGCCATCTTTAGTGTGGGACGTCCGTCCACACTTACTTTGTTGCCTGACAGATGTGCGCCCAATTGATGCTCAAATGACTGACAATGACCTTCTCCTGTGAAACATAACGCTGCCCCAATTAATCAAACTTGCTAAAGAAATCGGGCTACCGCTGCTGACATTTGCATCGATAGTGAGCATTAAGCCAGTACATGTGACTGTGCATGCTCCTCTCTTTCAAGGAGAACAGACCTTTTTCTAATAATGATACTATTTACAGTTGTGCGGGGGGCGCGAAAAATGTTTTCTTCTTCCTAGGGGGGCATGACAGAAAATAATTGAGAAGCACTGCCTTAACCCTTGATAACCCTATTCTCAATTTGGGCTGTGGGTGTTAGTATCTTGTAGGAAGCCTGTAGGGTAGTGGTATTGATCATAGACTATCCATGACTAGAGCTGAAAACAGAGCAATTAAAGAAAAGAAAGATAAATTAATCTATACATAAAATTAACACATGGAGACAGTGATGGGGTTGTTATAGTATTTCATGTGATATGTTAGAATGAAATATCTGGACTTTAAAGAGTTAAAGTAAAATTGAATGGGAATACCGATGTAGTTTTTGATAATTTTCTCATATTCAGAACGTTTAATTTTCAGTTTAATTCCCATAAATAATTTCTAGCCTTTCTAAAAAAGCTTAATAGTCTATTTTATACCTTAATGCTGCAAAGTACCACATTAGGCAGATGTGAATATATGAATCAAAACATCACCGTGCCAAACTGCCCATTAATGAGTGGAATAAATCTCTTGATCTTGGCAAAATGTGGTTGAACAATCTGTACTATTCGATTCACAACCTGAGGTTGTAAAGTTTAATAATACCACTTATTATACCGTCTTGAACAAGTAAATAATAATTCTAGAAAAAGGTTTGTAATAACCTTTTCTCTTTCTTGTTCTCTTTAGGGCCTCCTGGTTTCAAGATGAGCTGCAGTAACAATAAAAATATTAATGTTTGGGTAGAAATAATTTGCCCCGGAGGAATTTGTCTGCAAATTAATTTCTTAAGGCAGAGTCTTCCACTTGTGTGAAAACAGTGGCATCCTTATTCTGTAGTTCAGTGGTCTCCAACATTTCTAGCTTGGTGACCTGGCCCGGCAGAAAGTGGTAGGCGCACCCACACACATAGCTCCATCTGTGTGAGTGGCAGGCCTGTGCACGCTCAACTTGTGCAAATGATGCTTCACATGCGAGTGGAGGGTTCTTGCACTCATGCACAAAGCTCCACTTGCATAAGTGGAGCTTCACACGTGAGTGCTTGCCCATTTCTTGCAGCCCGGTAGTGAAGGTTGGGGACCCCTGCTGTACTCACTCTGGTTAAACAGGTAGTCCTCAACTTTTTTTTTTTTTTAAAAATTGATTTATATGCCGCCCTTCTCCGGAGACTCAGGGCGGCTTACAATGTGTTAAGCAATAGCCTTCATATTTTTGTATATTTATACAAAGTCAGCTTATTGCCCCCACAATCTGGCTCCGCATTTTACCTACCTTAGAAAGGATGGAAGGCTGAGTCAATCTTGAGCCTGGTGAGATTAGAACTTGCGGTAATTGCAGGCAGCTGAATGTTAATCACACTGCTTAGTCTGCTATGCCACCAGGCTCTTAGGACATTGTATTAAGACAATGACAATGAGAATTTTAAAAAACATTATAGCTCGCTATAATAATGATAAGGAAACACTGCAGTTCCTGTTCCTCTTCCTCCTCCATTAAATAGGAAAATCACTGATATTTTTGAGTTGACACACCAAACTAAATCAGAATTCATGTTTGCTTTTGGCTTAGCGTAATATGTGAACTCAGCACTGTGGTTTGTAAACTATGATCTGTGGCTTAATATATTGAGTGGTCCAGCAGAATGTCCTTTCTTGGTACTATCTGGAGGCTGTTGGAATCTGTACGAGGAGGAATAGGTTGTAATTTACAAGACAAGAGGGTATGGATGTAAAGACTTCCATTTCTCCAATAATACTGTAGCATGTTTTGGATCCCATTAACAAAGCAGTGCCTTCCGTGTGGATGTGCTTGCCTTTTGGAACAGCCATAACCGTAAGTCCCTGCTTCTGTGTCCTTTTATTTTCTTCCATTCAATCATATCTGATTGTTGGAGATTGCCTGGACAAGTCCCTGAAGTTTTCTTAGCTAAGTTTTTCAGAAATAGTTTACCATTGCTTCCTTCCTAGGGCGGAAAGAAAATGACTGGTCACCCAACTGCAGTGGTCAGATTCAAATTTTTTTTTTACTACCGGTTCTGTGGACGTGGCTTGGTGGGCGTGGCATGGCATGGTTTGGTGGGGTGGCAAGGGAAGGATACTGTAAAAACTCCATTCCC
This sequence comes from Ptyas mucosa, assembly GCA_012654045.1. Lineage (NCBI taxonomy): Eukaryota > Metazoa > Chordata > Lepidosauria > Squamata > Colubridae > Ptyas > Ptyas mucosa. Next base: position 11,507,635 of record WNWU01000011.1, on the reverse strand, counting down.
TCCCAATTGGCTGGGACTTGGGAGGCAGAGAATAGATGGGGGCAAGGCCAGTCAGAGATGGTATTTACCGGTTCTCCAAACTACTCAAAATTTCCGCTACCGGTTCTCCAGAACTGGTCAGAACCTGCTGAATATCACCTCTGCCCAACTGGCATTGTGTTGAAGGTGGAACTAGAAGTCACCGTCTTCTGTTTAAAGCCTAATGTCTTAACCACTGCACCAAACTGGCTCTTTTGGGTTTTTTTATGAAAGCTATAAAGACCTGTCTTCCTCTGCAGGCCTCAAGACAGGATAATTCTTTCAATGATATGTGTTGTGTGTATTGTTATTTGAGGTGCCTAACACTTATTGTCTAGGTTAGCCTATTTAATTTTTTTTCTAAACGGGGATACATGATACATGTGCCGAGAGATAGTTAATAAATTGATTAAACAAACAAACGGATAATGTAAAAGAGGATTGTAGACATAATAGGCATTTTTCCAGCTGGAAGCAATTAAACACCTGATTTTGAAAAGAATATTATTTAGAGTTTTGCTATTATAGAAAAAGTGCTGAGCCGGTCCTGAAACAGCTGCGGCAGAAACAGATAGCTATTTGGATTGTTACAGCCAAAAGTGCTTTGTGGTCTGGATTGTTTATAACATCTAGAAAAACTGGAATTATAGCCAGAACTAATGAATCTAAGAATCAGTAAAGGAAGAAGGACTTATTATGACGGAAACTCTTGGGTTGGTGGTGGCTACATCTGGGCTTCCTATTAAGTGGGAAGTGTATCCTGTTGGTGTTGTGGCCAGAAACCACCCTGACATGAGGTGGTGACAATTTGACCAGTGATACTCTCAAAGGATTGTTAGACTTGGTATTTTCTGTATTATTATGTGGGAAGTAAACAGAAGCATTTGAGGTTAGCTAACCAACTACTCAAGTACTAAATGAAAACACTGTAAATGGCCTACCTTAATTATGGAAACTTTTGTCATAGGTAACAATATTAACTGTGTGATCTTTAGAAAGCTTATAATTACTGTATTTTTCGCTCCATAAGATGCACTTTTTTTCCACCCAAAAGTGGGTGGAAATATCTGTGCGTCTTATGGAGTGAATATGGGAGACAGGCAGCAGCGGCGAATAGCGGCAGCGATCCCCGCTGCCTGGAACAGCTGATCGTCGGTATTCCAGGAGACCAATCCAACTGCTGATCAGCTGCTTGGCGGCGAAGGCTCCTGCGTTCCCCGGCGGAGGCAACAGACGAGGAGGCAGCAATGGCAGTCTTTCTGATTGGCCAGCCCGCTGATCGGCGGGGCTATGGGAGACCGGGATCCAGCTGTCGCTCAGTTGATCGGTGGTGAGTGCAATGGAGTGGAGCCCTGCCAAGCCATGTGCTGGGGCTGTGATAACGTGCTGAAACTGACCAGGCTGTTTGCTGTTTAGGACGCTAGCCAGATGAATACCGGGTGGATGCTGGGAGGCAGAGGCAGAGGCAGAGGCAGATTTTTCCCCCTTGTTTTCCTCCTCTAACCTAGGTGCATCTTATGGTCAGGAGCATCTTATGGAGCGAAAAATACAGTAGTTGATGCTACTAATGGCAGTTAGTATGAATTTCAGTATTATTTTTCAGATTGGAACAATGGAGAAAAGGGGGTGGATTGACTTGCTAAAATAAACTTCTTAAATTCTTGAAAGCTTAGCTATGGGTTAATAGAATAGAGCAGAACCTATGCCGAGGCCCACAATAACGGCCGTGGGAAGAATAAACCAGTGATCTGGCTTGAGCATTAATTCCATAGCTTTATATAATTTCTATTGCCATGGTACATACAGTAATATACTCTACCCCTATAGGACCAGTTGCTGAAGATCTTCTGTGTATTTTCTTTTCATTCTTCATTGCTTTCTACTCTGTACGGTAAATAGCAGCTTAATATTTAATTTTCTCCAATGTGTGCAGACATCAGTCATGGTTCATAAGAATATTTAACAAGTAGTGTGTACTGCTAAGGACAAAGCATCTCCCATGAAAATGCAAATTGGACATGCTCTTTTTTGGTTGGCTAAAGGTAACTGACCCTCAACACAGCTGGCAGGGATTGAAGGCAAGCGCCATCTAGCTTGTCTTTTTTAACAGCTGTGGTGAATCATGTAAAAATCAAAACTTATTCTAGGCTCCGAGCCCCCTGGAACCTCCTCTAAGGATTTGTGGCTTTAGAGAACTGAAGCCTGGTCTGTTGTCTCTGCCAGAAAATGTTCATTTCTGTTTGATGCACAGAGCTGTGGGTTGTGTTGCAGAACTGGTAGGCTCTTTAACAGGATAACAGAATAAAAAAGTTGAAAGGGACCTTGGAGGTATTCTAGTCCAACCCCCAGCTCAGGCAGGAAACCCTACACTATTTCAGAAAAACGTTGTCCCGTCTCTTCTTAGAAACTTCCAGTGTTGGAGCATTCACAATTTCTGGAGGCAAGTTATTCCACTGATTAATTGTTCTCACTGTCAGGAAATTTCTCCTTAGTTCTAGGTGGCTTCTCTCGTTGATTAGTTTCCATCCATTGCTTCTTGTCCTACCCTCAGGTGCTTTGGAAAATAGGTTGACTCCCCCTTCTTTATGGCAACATCTCTATCTTTTGGTTTATGCAAAGCTAGGATTTCACTTTAATGTTACAAGTATGAAGGCCGTTTGCAGGTATTTATTAGCAGTGACCTCAGGTAGGGAAAAGTATGATGTAATGTAGTGTTATTTGCAAAGAATCTAGCACACCTGACCCTTGAGCTGAGAAGTATTCATGCTTCCTCATTGTTTTTACCATGCTGTACTTCCAAACATGGCTATATAATTATATGTTCATTTCTTCTTTTCCACCACCCATACTAAAGGCTGCTTCATTTCTTGGAGCTCCTTGGAAAATTAAAGATCCTTCCGAGATCTGTGGCCAAGGACCACAAGGATTTGACGCCCTTTCAGCCTGCTTGTTTTCTTGAAGACATTTCATTACCCAAACTAGGTAACATTGTTATCTAGGTAACAAACTAGGTAACATTCATTACCCAAACTGGGTAACAAACTAGACATTACCTAGTTTGGGTAATGACCTGTCTGCAAGAAAACAAGTAGGCTCAAAGAGCACCAAGGGCCTCTCATGTCAACCCTGAGCTACCAATATTCTCCTTTATTAGTATCACAAGGATTGCTTGGAGACCATCTCATTAAATGCCCATGTTGCTTCTGAATTCCAGAAGGTGAGCAGGTGTATAGTAAGATTCCCTGCCCAATCCCTAAAGAAATCTCCACGGACTCTTATAGTCATGATCACCAAGTACAGGGGCGGACTTTTTAAATCGGATTTAATCCATCTCAATGGACGTTGGATGCAGTGACAATACACAGGTTTACCAGAAAGGGATCTAGCTACCCACCTGAAACATAAACCCATTTTTCAAGAACTTTCAAAATGATTTCACCTTTAATCTTAATTTTATAAATAATCAGGCTATTGAACAAGGATCTATATAGAATGGTTGGAAGGTGAATATGGATGGTCCTTGATGTATGACCATTTGTTTAGGGATCATTCAAAGTGATAAAAGTGCTGAAAAAGTAACTTATGATCTTTCCTTGTTCTTAAAACCGTTGCAACATTCCTGCAGTCACATGAGCAACATTCAACTTTTTTTTTTAAAAAAAATTGATTTATATGCCGCCCTTCTCCGGAGACTCAGGGTGGCTTACAATGCGTTAAGCAATAGCCTTCATACTTTTGTATATTTATACAAAGTCAGCTTATTGCCCCCCACAATCTGGGTCCTCATTTTACCTACCTTAGAAAGGATGGAAGGCTGAGTCAGCCTTGAGCCTGGTGGGATTTGAACTTGCAGTAATTGCAGGCAGCTGGAAACTTAAGTGCTACTTTTAACAGCACTTAGTCCACTGCGCCACCAGGCTCTGGTGCAACCGGCATATGTTTAGAATAGTTGCAGTGTCCTGCGGTCATATGATTGCCATGTATAGCTTTCCCAAGGAGCTTTCAACAAGTGAAGTCAATGGGGCTGTCTGGATTTGCTTAGTGACCATGTGATTAACCCAATAGTCAGGCCAAAATACTTGTAAAATTGGGAGTGGTCACTTGCTGACCAACTTTATGATTACATTGCCTTGTAGTGGAATTTCCAGTCCTAATTGCAGTTGTAAATCTCCCTCCCTCCCTCCCTCCCCCCCCCCCACAATTCTGGGAGTGGTTAAAATTCAATAAAGATCTAGATCTAGATCTATATACAGTATTTCTATCTCTATATCTTTATTGAATTTCAACCCCTCCCAGAATAAAAAAATAAATGAGCAAGAAGAATTGAAAAATAAATAAATAAATAAAAGTTAAAAAAAAAAAGCAGGATTAAAGTGCCAAAAGAGAAAAGAAAGAAAATAGAATATAGAATATAGAAAAAATGACTTCCAAATTTCTTTGGCATACTGTATATATAGATAAAAAAACACACCAAGCCTTACTCTAAAGTTCACAATCATTTATGTTTTTTCTATAATTCCATATAATTCTGATCATCGAATTTGAAATAAAAATCAATCGTTGTAATAAGTCGATGACTACCTGTACGAGTTTCATCAAGTATTTTCTTGTAGAAAAAAAAGAAATTGAATATTAGGAACAACAGGTATAATCCTACCCCTGTAACCATTCCTTTCCCTATCATGCCTGTTATCAAATAAATAATAACTAGTGATTAAAGAGCGCATATAAATTCTCAAAGCCTGTTGTTGCTATGGTTTTGGTTTAGGAAGATAGAGAATAGGAAGAGAGAAATGTTGTGTGAGGCTCAGTGGAAAAGGAAGGGCTCTTGTATGGGACTCTTTTCAATGAAACATTTCTGAATCTCTGCATAAGAATTCTTCATCTGCTAGAGATTGTGATGTAAAATTGTTAGAAGTTTGTGAGGCTTAGCAAAACTTTTTAAAGACAGGAACAGGTGTGTTTTGGGGCTACACAAGGTTCTGCCTTGGAAGTAATGAGTAACAGGTAACCTTCCTCTGTATTCAGGGCAAGATGAGTTTGAAAGAGATTAATCAAGTTTGCAATCTTTTAATATCTCTCAGAAGTCAGATTGAATTGAATACTTTATTTGGCCAAGGGTGATTAGACACACAAGGAGTTTGTCTCTCCAGTGACAAATTCTCAGAGTATATGGTGCAGAAGCTCTCAGTGTATATGCAAAGCAATAGAATAATGATAACCATAATCATAATTGGCTGCAAATTTAATTGAATTCCCCCTCCCATTTTTTTTTCCTTTATGCTTTCAGTCTACCTGAGAAAGATTAGGCATGCTTCCTTTTTCTCTTTGGATTACATCCATTATCCCTTAGTCATAATTGGAACTAGAGGTTCAGCCTGTTTCCTTTTCCAAAAAGGCTGAAGATATTCCCTTTCCTCCCCTCAACAGTTCTTTGATTTTATTAAATGTGGAGTTGTGCTAGCATTGGGCACATAATAGCATTTCCTGAGCTATTATGAAAGAGAAAGATCTTTCGATTCTGTCAGTCTGTGAATCCATTCATTTACACACCCTTGTTTTATTGGGCCAGTTGGAGGATACTCAAGAGATAGGCTTCAAATGGTTTGGAGCTGAATAGTAGATTCCCTGTGGATTACGGTAGACAGGCCTTTTCTGCTTCTCTCTAAGAATGGGAAGGCTTAAAATAATTTTAGCTTATGTTTTCAGAAGTTAATACATTTCAGATATTTCCTTCCTTAACCCATGATCTAGTACCGTGATGGTGAACCTATGATACGTGTGCCAGAGGTGGCACGCAGCACCCTCTCTGTGGGCATGTGAGCCGTCACCCTAGTTCAGCTCTGCCGCGCATGTGCGGGTGCCTCCCGACGGCCAGCTGGTCTTCGGGTCTCTACTGTGCATGCGTGAGGGGCGGGGCATGTACGGGGGGCCGCATGCATGGGGTGGGGCACATGGGGGGCATGCGCGCATGGCAGGGGGTGGGGTGCATGCAGGGGGGCTGTGCATGCATTGCATTTTGGGGGTTCAGGCATGCTTTTGGCACTTGGTCCTGAAAAGGTTAGTCATCACTGATCTAGTAGGATACTTTTGCTCTTGTTCCAGGAAACAAGACCTACCGGGGTGGGGGGGGGAGAGGTGGGGTTGGGCAAGAGTATGTAATGTTCAAGAAAGAGATTTATAACACTTCAGGCAAGGGTTTTATGTTGGAGGGGTTGTAGTATAAAATGGGTGAGTGGAAGAGAAACACCACACGAGTGGAGCAGTAATACAAAATGACTGGGACCGTATTATACATAGACTCTCCAGAGCTTTGTGATGATGGGTTTGGAGGATTTTTTCCTTGTGGCCAAACTTTTTGCTGCTGGTTTTTAGCAACAGAGGGTCAACCGAGTCTCCACTTGGGCAACAGATAAAGGCAACTGTGCCTAATTTTACTTTAGCCCAAACCTTTGGGACCCTAAATATCCATTCTTGTCCTAGCAAACAGTTAGCTAGGCACAGGGCTTTATAGTTCTCTCAAATTCCTGCAACAACTCAGCGAAGTAGAGGTAGTCCTTGACTTATGACTGTTTCCTTAGCAACCGTTTGAAGTTGCAACAGACTTCCCAAAAGCTACCTACGGCCCAGTTTTCAAGTTCTGACACCAGGAGTCATGTGAAATTTTGGCCATGTGGCATCCGTTTGCAGTATTCCCGTGTTCACACGACCCCAATTTAGGATGTTTTTTTGCCAGAAAACAACAACAACAACAAAAAATGCCCAAATAAGATTGGTCTCCTCTACTTATGACTGACATGAAATTCCAGGCTGCATTACAGTGGTCTATAAGTTGCTCTTCTAGTTTGGAAGCAGTAGGAAATAAGCATGTGAGAGATGATTCGGATGATGAGATTAAAGTTGAGTAAATGTGTTTTGTTTGCTTGATGTATAATCCTGCATTTCCTTCAAGAGTCCAAGCAATGTGAGTTGAAGATTATTTTTGCATCCCTAAACTATGCTGGCCAATGGTGCCAGTTCCTGCAATTGTAAAGTTTTGCATGATTAGAACAATTTGGAAGGAGAGGTTGTTTTGGCTCTCCCTAAGCATTGGTATCCTAGGCCAGTGTTATTCAGCCTTACAGTAAAATTGGCTCTGAGTGCCAAAGCAGTCATTCTCTCTCAGTCCACTTCACAGGGTCGTTGTGGAGAAAATAGGAGGAGGAAAGAATTTTAGGAATGTTCACTGCCTTGGGTTATTTATAAAAATGATAAAGGAGGGATAAAAATGAATGAGCAAATAAATAATGTATGTTTCTTGCCTTGAGTTATTTAGAATAGAATAGAATTTTTTATTGGCCAAATGTGATTGGACATACAAGGAATTTGTCTTGGTGCATATGCTCTTGATGTACATAAAAGAAAAGATATGTTCATCAAGAATCATAAGGTACAACACTTAATGATAGTTATAGGGTACAAATAAGCAATCAGGAAACAATATCAATATAAATCGTAAGGATACAAGCAACAAAGTTACAGTCATACAGTCATAAGTGGAAGGAGATGGGTGGTGGGAACGATGAGAAGATTAATCGTAGTGCAGACTTAGTAAATGGTTTGACAATGTTGAGGGAATTATTTATTTACTTATTTACTTACTTATTTATAAAAGAAATAAAGGGGAGAAGGAAAGGGGAGGGAGGGAGGGAGGGAAGGAAGGAAGGAAGGAAGGAAGGAAGGAAGGAAGGAAGGAAGGAAGGAAGGAAGGAAGGATATATTGTACTCTTCCCCATTTTTTTCTCATAGCTCTGGAAGATTGGGCTTCACAGAAAGTTATTGGTCCCAGGTCAGCCAATGTTCTTTGGTTCTGAGCACCAAGCCAAGAGCAAAAAAAAAAAAAGGCAGTTGAGATTGCAATGTGAATGTCCCACTTACATGGCCTAGGATTCTCATTGTAATGGAGGTCAAAATTATAGTTTGCATAAACTCTGGTTTGCTTAATTCAGCAGACACAACAATCTTGATTGTCCTAGATCAGAAAGGATTTCAGTTGAACTTCAGAATACAGGTAGTACTCAACATATGACCACAATTGAGCCCAACATTTCTGTTGCTAAGCAGGGCAGTTGTTAAGAGAGTTTTATGTTGTCACAGGAGGGGTGTGTGAAAAGGAAAATTTGAGGATCAGAGATTTTGGGAGGTTGTTTGAAGTTTGAAATGAGGGATGTTTTTGACGTCTCCTATGGTTTTTGAACGTTCCCATCTCATTCTTTCTACCCATCCATTTTATTAGCCTTTTAAAAATCATTATGTCCTGCTGAAATGGCTGCACGATGTTTAGTTTCTGTTGGAGAGGTCTTGATTCGTAGACCAATAAAGAAGAGTTTGTGCTCAGCTTTAATTAGCAAACAGGCAAAACATTTTGAAAGAAAAGTGTGCAGATAGTACAATCCATGGCTTAAGGAAAACTCTTTATCCACTTTCCCTGCTTATCCACTGAATACTTGAACGGCTGATTTCTTCCTTTTATTTGACTGTAAGCTCTATTTGCAAACATGAGCTAGTAGCGCCTCCTGCTGCCCAGAGGATGTAAGAGGAATTTGAAAATTCCAAAATTCAAGAGTCTGGGAGTGTGGAAGAATTTAAGCAATTTGTATGTGAATAAATGTTGTACCATGGCGTTCCTGAGCATTTAAAAACCCCTTTAAATTGCAGCAGCAAGTATTTACCAAGTAAGACGATTTCATGACATTTTATTTTCATATATATAGGAACTTTTTTTTCCAAGAGTTGTACATAAATCACTGCAGTAGTTAAGTGAATTGCACAGATGTTAAGTGAATCCAATTTTCCTTAATAACTCTGCTTGTTGGAAGGTTGCAAATGATGGATCACATGACCTCAGATGCTGCAACTGTCATAAATGGGTACCAAGTACCCAAATTTTGCTCATGTGACCACGGGGATGCTGTAACAGTCATAAGTGTGAGGACCCACCATAAGCTACCTTTTTCAGTGCCATTGTAGCTTCAAATGGTTGTAAGACAAGGACTGTCGGTACAGGTAGTCCTTGACTTACGACTTAGATTTAGATTTTTTAGACTTAGAATAACTTTATTGTCACTTTGAATGTACACTGATCGGCATACATTAAAATGAAATTTCACTGCATACAGGTCTCATCGCCACCTCCAATATAGAATAAAATAGAATAACAAAGTTGGAAGGGATCTTGGATGTCTTCTAGTTCAACCCCCTGCCCAGGCAGGAAACTCTACAGCACTTCAGACAAATGGTTCTCCAACATCTTCTTAAAAATTTCCAGTGTTGGAGCATTTACAACTTCTGCAGGCAAGTTGTTCCACTTATTAATTGTTCTAACTGTCAGGAAATTTCTCCTTAGTTTCTTGCCATAGTTCAGAGGTCTTCAAACTTGGCAGCTTTAAGACTTATGGACTTCAACTCCCAGAATTCTGGGAGTCTCCCACAAGACTTAAAGCTGCCAAGTTTGAAGACCTCTGCCATAGTTGTTCAGTGAATCACTGCAGTTGTTAAATTAGTAACCCAGTTGTTAAGTGTATCTGTCTTCCCCATTGATTTTGCTTGTCAAAAGATTGCAAACGGTGATCACATGACTTTGGGGCCACAGCAACGGTCATAAATATGAACCAGTTGCCAAACATCTGAATTTTGATCACACAATCGTAGGGATGCTACAAAGGTTGTAAGTGTGAAAAACGGTCATAAGTTGATTCACAACTCTGCTCCTCAGAATTCCCCCCTCCCTGTTGAAGCTAAGGCATCAGGGCATGTTCCTTCTGTCCTTCCTGGTTGCTTCTCTGTGGAGACCAGTTGAGTTGTTCTTTCCCATCCAAAGGAAATAACTCTCCAAAACTGGAAAATAATTGAATTAAAAGTGTGTGTGTGTGTGTGTGTGTGTGTGTGTGTGTGTGTGTGTATGTGTGTGTGTGTGTGTGAGAGAGAGAGAGAGAGAGAGAGACCAGAAAAAAGAAAGATGGAATTTAAAAGATGGGTCAGTTCTTGCTGGGGAGAATTGTCATCCAATAACACCTATGGGAGAGATAACTGGTGCTAGTTCAGAAAGCTACAGCTTCTTCCATTCTTAAGACTGCCTCCTTCCTGGTCAAATAACCCACAACATTGCTACTTGGAAAGGGTTGGGAATGTCTATGGAGATTCTCAGTCATCCAGGTCAGTGGTGGGTTTCAATTTTTTTTTACTACCGGTTCTGTGGGGGTGGCTTTGTGGGCGTGGCAGAGGAAGGTTACTGCAAAATCCCCATTTCCTCCCAATCAGCTGGGATTCTGGAGGCAGAGAATAGATGGGGGCGGGGCCAGTCAAAATTTTTACTACCGGTTCTCTGAACTACTCAAAATTTCCGCTACCAGTTCTCCAGAACTGGTCAGAAACTGCTGAAACCACCTCTGATCCAGGTCATGTTTGTCACAAAGGTGTTTTTTCAAAAGGCAACTGGAGTTCGTTTTTCCTTGAAGACGTTTCGCTTCTCATCCAAGAAGCTTCTTCAGTTCACTCAGGACTTAAGAAGCTTCTTGGATGAGAAGCAAAATGTCTTCAAGGAAAAACAAACAAAATTCCGTTGACGGTTGAAAAAGCACCTTTTCTGCAAAAGGTTGTGAAACATTCACCCTGTTACGCGGCACTAGGGATTTGAACCGTTGAACTGCCGACCTTTCAATTGACAACCTCAGCATCTTAACCACTGAGCCACTGCGTCCTTCTTGGAAGATGCATGGAAGTAACCTTAATCAAATGGAGCCAAGAACTGGAGCCAACCTTAACAGGTTTTAACAAGGATGTTAAACCAAATGTCATGGTTTGTTGTGAAATGGTGCTTTTTGATGACATTTCACTGAGAAAATATGCCCATGGGAAATTCTCAAAGATTATGCTAAATCTTTGGTTCTTTATAACTATAAATATATGCAAACTTATTTTATTATTGCTTTAAAACAACTGCTTTAAAAAAAAAAAGGTTTGCCAGAGCAATTTATTGTGGCTTATTTTCCAGAGTTTGCTTACTTTATTTATAACTTTTATGGTTTAACCCAATCAGAAGATAAACTATGGGTAAAACAGATAATGCAAATAACGCAAATAATGCAATGAACGCTAATCATGTCTGCCAGGATGGACACCTCCAGCTATGCACTGGGTTTAAGAGCTTGGTGGTATAAAGCTGTTTGGACTCTCGTTCAAAATGCCATGAGGGAGGAAGCTGTGGAGACATCTGGAACAAGACATTCTGCAGATGTTCTTACCAAATGTGCAGATTCAGTATTGGCAATGAAGTATCTGATGTATTTTGGAACTATCATGTTTTAATTACATATAGCATAGTGTTACATAATCACAAATAAGCCCCACTGAGATCAGCAAACTTTACTTTGAGAAAATGTGTGTGCAGAGTGATGTCAATTATCTCTTCTTAAAAACCTCCAGTGATGGAGCATCTACAACTTCTAAAGCAAGCCATTCCATTGATTAATTGTTCTCACTGAGAGGATATATTTTAAAAAAAAATTTAGGCTGGATCTCTTTGATAAGCTTCCATCTTGTCTTACGTCTTGTCCTGCCCTCAGGTGATTTGGAGAATAGATTGACTCTCTTTCTCTGTGACAGCTCCTCAAATATTGGGAAACATGTTGTGGACGCAGTGGCTCAGACGCTGAGCTTGTCGATCGAAAGGTCAGCAGTTCAGTGGTTCAAATCCCTAGTGCCGCGTAACAGGGTGTGCTCCCGTTACTTGTCCCAGCTTCTGCCAACCTAGCAGTTCGAAAGCACGTAAAAAATGCAAGTAGAAAAATAGGGACCACCTTTGGTGGGAAGGTAACAGCGTTCTATGCACCTTTGGTGTTTAGTCATGCCGGCCACATGACCATGGAGACATCTTTGGACAGCGTTGGCTGTTCGGCTTTGAAACGGAGATGAACACCACCCCCTAGAGTCAGGAACGATTAGCACATATGTGCATGGGGAACCTTTACCTTTACCTTATTATCATGTCACTCCTAGTTCTTCCCTTTGTTGGGCTAGGAATAGCCAATTCCCGCAACTGTTCGTCATATGGTTTAGCCTGCACTCCCCTAATCATCTTTATTGCTTTTCTCTACACTCTTTCTAGAGTGCAGAGTGACACTGTATTGTTTTAAGAAGAATTCAGATGGCTTCCTGTAATAAGCATGAATTATTTCCATGGAATCGATTAATGAAAGCTTATGAAAAAGCTTTCTTTTTTAGTTGTTACTCTTTGTTTCCCTGCATTATATCAAATCACAGAATTACTGTTATTGTTGACTAAGGCATATTTTACTGTATTTGCACATTAGACCAAACCATAATGTGCTTTATTTGGTTTTGGCTCGGGGTGCTGTGAATCTGGCCATTATGGTTTGTGGACCATGACACTTGTTATATCAACATGTTATTGTTGTAGTTTATTCAACAAATCATGATTAAACAAATATTACTTACCTTAATGAGTGAATATTATCGTTATATAAAGATGACTAAACTCTTGGCAGATGAAATATAAGTGTTAAGCTATGCAGTGAGTGATATACTTTCATGGTGTACTCTTCAGAATTGATAGAAGGCATAAAGACACAATCGAGACATACTGTAGATATTTTTCTTTTATAGTGGTAAACCACTGTCTTTGAAGACTAATTAAATCTGTCAGTTCCAGAAAGATGTGGAAATAATCAGTGTTGTCCTGAAATTAAATTTGTGGCTTTACCACTAAAGCCCTTTGTTGCAAATTAAACTGAAAACATAGGAAAAAAATGGGAAAATTACTTGACCGTAAATTAAAGAAAAAGCAATCAAAGACTTTAAAAGATACCTAAAAGAAGCTGACTCCCATTGCCTCATCAGTCAAATAGTCTGTGGGATTTTAATGAGAATTGGTTGTGGTCACCTTTACATCTGTAACTGCAAAAATAATGAAATTGTATTTTCGTCCTAAGAGCTCTTTTGAACAAACAGCCTTTTAATATCAAATAGCTTTTCTCAGGAGGTACTTTAGCTATGTTTTATAAACACAGTTCTCTTATGCTCTATGAATCAAATTCTGAGAAGAAATCAATATAACTTATTATTTGTCTGTCTATCTGTCCGTAGTTGTACTTAGTTTTATAGTTGAACATAAATTTTCATTCCATGGAAGGTTCAATCCAAGATTCAAGTAGTGTTGTGACCAGTGATGGTATTCAGCTGGTTCAGATTGATTCGGGCGAACCGGTAGTGGTGACCTGTGAGGTGGGTGGCACCCCACCCCACCCCACCCCACCCCACCCCACCCCACCCAGCTGCCCTGGTGCTATGCTGTCCTATTTAGCCACGTTTTCTAAGCTGCATGCATGCGTGCAAGCAAAGCGCATACGCGGAAGGCCACATGCATGCATGGAAGGCTCACGCTCACATTTTTGGTGCGCGGCACACTGGTGGTAAAATTATGTGGTTGTGACAGATCTGAGATGGAACCTTTGAAGTGCCACTATAGCTAAAGACTCTGGTTTGATTTATTCAGGTTAGGAGTTCTGCAACTTTTCCTGCTGGGGAACTCGAGACTCCAGGCATGGTTATCACGCTGTCTTCTGTCTCGATGGACTGGGTTCAATCTGAAGAGACGCCCCCTCTGCCTGATGCTCCCAGTTTCAACTCAGTCCTGAGCCTCGTTCGGACATCTTTTGGGTTGCTCTTCACTAAGCGAGGAATTTGTTGGATACTTGTTCATTGCGGCCGTGCAGGGTTTAAATTGATGGTCAAGCTCCAGCGGCTTCTTTATCAGCTGGGCAGTGGTGTTTGGGGCGGCCGCCATCCGGCACAAGCGCGCCAGCCACGGAATTCATTCGGCGTCGTCGCCTGACTCTTTTAATAGAATCGCCAGGTATTCCACCTAGAACATATGTGGACAAGACTAAGAGGAGAACATGCTATAAAGAATGAATAGGACACTATCACTTCAATTCTCTCATGATTTGCTAACCAATCTGTTTCAGCAAGAAGTGTCTGCTGATCTCTTGTGAGATTGCTGATGAGGGTTGATCTGTGGAAATGGATTGGTTGAGGGATTGATGGTTCTGTCTTTCTGTAGGAGTTGGACTGGTATATTTACTGCCTCCTAGAAGGAAGCCCCATGATTTTTACATTTTAAAAAGTAGAATCTTTATAGTCAACAGGATTTGCTGCAGGTATACTACTCTTTCCTAAAAAAGAAAAGGAGAAGTTGAAACCTGAATGCAGTCCCAAAGTTGCAATCCTTGATGGCACACTGACAAACTGGTGGATTTATCAAGCGCCCAAGATGAATTATTCAAAATGATCCTTTCTCATTTCTCAGACCAGAAAACTCCGAGAGTCTAAATCACATCAGCGTGCATGACATTTCCTTCACTGTGCTCAAAACAACTGACAAGAGTGACCGAGTGCATACATCAAATAACCCCAAATATAAATAGAGCTTCATGGCTGTCATAAGAATAAATTAGCAATTCTTTTCCCATTCTGCTAGAAATACTACGAAACACTTGTATAAAACAGCTTTAAATAACATATGCTCAAAATAAGGCATGTATTCTGCTTTAATTAGCCTGAAAGAATGCCTGCCAAAGCAAGGAACCACTAAGATTGTTTCTGTGTTCGAATTTTGTTTCAGTTTGGATGGATGTTGTAGACATCAAAACCCATGTATAGATTGCAACTGTCGTCCTATTGCAAAACAACCCTTTTTGAAATGGAGGCTTAGAATGGACCACTGGTATTTTGTAGGTGTGCAGGAAGTTCAGGAAGAGAAAATGTGACAAGCACCTTCCTCCTACAAAGAAATCAATCGAAGATCTATTTTTGGCTTGCAGCATCCCCTACAATGTTATCTGTGAAACAGCTCACTTTCTTCTGTCACTGCCTTGGTAATGAGCCAATCCAGGTTAGCAGATGTACCATAGTCACCTATTCACACAATTGTTAGAATTAATCTGGAAAATGTCACATTCTTTGACTCAAATGCTTATTTGTCTAGCGGGGAGAAATCCCAGTGCCTTCATTATATATCTGGTAATAGCACCCTCCCACTCACACATACAACTATAATGAAAATGCTGGGAACTGTCATCAGTAAAAAGAAGTTTGCATCTGACTTCATGGTAACTGACATCTTTTTTCGATACGATTCATGCACTGTAAGCAGATTCTGAGCTGTCAAGAGATTTAACTGGCATCCCGTGTAGAAACAGCATTAATTAATGCCTGGGCAAGACAGAGCCAGCTCTTCTACAAAAGCTCTCTCAATCCTATCTCTTTGGCGTTGACTCTCTTGAGCCTACTTCTTCCATTTGCTTTGGTTCTCCACAGAGAGAGTTTGTGTACCAGGAGATGGCCTCATGCTGCTAACCATCTCATCTTAGAAGTGACAGAGCCAGTTGTTTCATAGGAACAGCTCTCATAAGGTCTGAACCGAATGCTCTGAAACCAAACTAGTCTGTTAACAAAGCCAGAGACAGGTGCCTTCAAACCAGTTCCACTGTACAAAGAGGGAAGAAATGCGGGAGTTTAAAGCTTTGATTTCCCTGTAAACAGGTTTTGAATTTGAGATGCAGTAATAAGTGGGGTTTGGTTCATAATGGCTTCATTAGTAATTTCTACAACTTGCCAACAAAAGTATGTGTAATCAAGGTTATGGTTTTCCCAGTTGCAATGTATGGCTGTGAAAGTTGGACCATAAGAAAGGCTGAGCGCCAAAGAATTGAGGCCTTTGAACTATGGTGCTGGAGAAGACTCCTGCGAGTTCCTTGGATTGCAAGGCGATCAAACCAGTCAGTCCTACAGGAGATCAACCCTGCCTGCTCTTTAGAAGGCCAGATGCTGAAGATGAAACTCAAATACTTTGGCCACCTAATGAGAAGGAAGGGCTCACTGGAGAAGAGCCTAATGCTGGGAACGATTGAGGGCAAAAGAAGAAGGGGATGACAGAGAATGAGGTGGCTGGATGGAATCACTGAAGCAGTCGGCATGAGATTAAATGGACTCCGGGAGATGGTAGAGGACAGGAAGGCCTGGAGGAATGTTGTCCATGGGGTCACGATGGGTCAGACACGACTTCACAACTAACAACAACAACATCTACTTGTTAGAAATCCCTCTCAGTTCTTGAATGCTTGGTGTGCCTGCTTCCCATTCACTTTCTTGAGGAAAACTTGATTCATGGATTAATTTATGGATCTTGCTACTTCTGGAAAAACCCTCTCTGTTGCTTCTTGACCAGCAGTTTATTCCTAAGAAGTCAGCATATTCTAGTGCCTTACATCCGGACCTTGAACATCTGTGGACTTCAACTCCCAGAATTCCCCAGCCAGCATACTAATATCACCTTGGTCATAACAGATTAGGAGTCCACACATCTTCAAGATGTCGAGTTTGAGGTTGATTTAGATGATATATCTACTGAGTATGTTTCATCATAAACTCTCCAATGACATAATGTGTTTCCTTTCTTTGACTATAAATAGAAGGTATTGGGTTTATTTGTTGTTGTTTTTTAAAGTTCAATCTGAGAAGACTCTTTAAGAGTACCCTCTTGAAGTAGCAAACTTCTGTTAAAGTTGCCAAAGTTGAGAAATGTTGATCAGCAAAAGACCTGCTTAGGATCCTGTCCTCTTGAGAAGTGAGAGGAAAGGGGCCAAAGAATACATTTCTCAGGGCTGTCCTTGCCGTTATGACTGTGCTGTTCACATCTGGCTTCCTTACTCCTGCCTTTCTGAAAGATGCCGAAGATTTTTCTTTTCATTGAGAGTTTAGTCACTCAGTGACTGGGCAGCTACCAAGAGCTTATTTTAATTGAGGGACACGAGACTTATGATTTAGGAAATGTTTTGATTTAATGTTTTTATACTCACTAAATCGCCAACAGTTAGTGTGTGATTTACAGATAGTCCTCAAATTAGGAATGTAATTGAGCCTGTCAACTATGATTGTAAGTCATGATGGTTGTAAAGCAAGTCACCATGTGACAGGATCCAGTTCGACAACCTTTATTGCAGCAGTTGTTAAGCAAATGTGGCAGTTGTTAAGCAAACACCGTGGTTGTTAAGCGAATCCATTGTTTCTTATGGGGCTGGAAATGTTTTTTGCCACATCCTGGAAATTAATGGCGGTTTTTGACAAAAAAAGATAGTAAATCACAGCCATGTGACTGTGGGATACTACAAGTGGCCGTAAATGCGAGATGGATGTCGAGGACACAAAATGTGTTCATGTGACTGCTTGGGGGGGGGGGAATGATGTCCAAATTTCAAAGCTGGATTGTAAATAGTTTTTTGGGGGAAAGTGTATTGTAACTTTGAACAGTGGAGTGGTGTGGTGGCCTAGAGATAGAGCTCTCGCCTCACAGTCAGGAGGCTGTGAGTTCGATCCTAGGTAGAGGCAGATATTTCTCTCTCTGAGAATATTATCTGCTGAACAAAACTCTGCATTGGCCACAGGAAGGGCATCTGTCCATTAAAACACTCTGCTAGCTTCGTTCAGTTGCCCCCAGACTCTACCTCTTAAGGGATTATGGGCTTGTTAAAAGAAGATGATTGTAACTTTGAACGGTCACTAAGCAACTGATCATAAGTGAAGGGTACCCTGTAAACATTTTATCAATTAAAAATGGTTGGTTGAACTATGACAAGATGAATGATGAAACCCTTGTATCACTGCTTGCAGAGCGGATGGGTGCCACATGAGCCTGAAATCTAGGTACGTAGCAATGTTTTACACCAACTGGCTTTTTATATTGATGATGAAGCTGTCCATTCGGTCATGTCTGACTCTTGATGATTCTATGAGCCAAGTCACTCAAGATCAGTCATCTTCTGATCATGCACTATTTCTTTACGTTGTTCTATGTTCTGGCTGGTGTCATCTTTGATCGTGTCCAGCTACCCTGTTCTTTGGGCGGCCTGGCTTCCTTTTTACATTTAATTCATTTAATTCATTAATTTTAATTCATTAAATCAAGATTTGACAAGACCTCACAAATGTATCCACTTTTAGAAGAAATAATTACATGTGCGGGAGGGCTTTGCACTTTTTGGAAATTGTGAGAAAGAAGTCCTTTGGATTGTGTGTAAATGCATCAACTCCCTTGCTTCAATCAGAATAGAGCTGGAAGGGACCTTGGAGGTCTCAGGGTTCCTGAGCCAAGCGCAACAAAAACCACACCACTCCGTTCAGCTCTTTCCGAAAAGGGGTTTATTGGGCGCTGGTGACAGGCACGCGCTGCGAACTCTGAAAACAGCTTGAAATCGGCGTTACAAGTCCTTGGGTTGTTGTAGTTTAAATATCCCCCGCTGAGTAAGGCAGGCATAAAGCCACGCCCCACTTCCTAATTAGCAGTTCCGGACGCGCTTCCCAGTTGTTGGCCTACGCCCATCCTCTGGAGCTCAGCTGCAGGAATGCAACACATCAGGAGGTATCGGTCCCCTAATCCCACCGAAACCGCCAACCCCGCGCCCCACACCCTGCAAACGGCCGCCTAAATACCCGTGCCACCCCCCCTCTGTTGTGCACATGTAGTCCATCCCTTTGCCAGCTCCAAAGCGCATCAGCGGTGTCGAGCAGCTAACAGGGCACAACAGGAGGTCTTCTAGTCCAACCCCCTGCTCAACCTTCTAACCCAGTGGGTCTCAACCTTTATGGCTTGGCGCCCAGGCTGGGAACAGAGGAGAACTGGCACATCACTTGCATAAGTTCATCTGTGTGCATGCATGCGCGTCACCTCGCCACTTATGCATGTTGAGCTGCACGTGTGCATCAGCCAGTTGCTCACGCGGCCCGGTTCCGAACAGACCAGCTGCAGCCTGGCGATTGGGGCTCCCTGCCCTATACAAGCCGCAAGTATAATTCAGCTATGTTAGCTTTACTTTCAGGCTCATGCAGAAAGCTGGAAAAAGTGATGCTCCTGAGGAAACACGTATTTTAAGGTACCTATTGTAGTTAAACTCCCTTGAATGATATATGGACACAATATTCCCCCTCAAATTTTATTACCCTGTTTCCCGCAAAATAAGACATCCCCTGATAATAAACCCAATCGGGCTTTTGAGCTCATGGCAATAAGGCCAAGTGATTATTTCAGGGTTTAAAAAAAATATAAGACAGGATCTTATTTTTGGGGAAACACGGTAGATATGCACCTAATTCCTGCTCCTGCTAGTTACTGTGTCTGTAATTTTTTATTAGCATCTCAGCCAAATGATGGAATCTGGAAGTGATGGCAGAATCTCAGGTTTTTTGGGAGTAGTTTGCTTAGACATATGGTTGTTTTTCCAAAAAGGTTGGTATGACACTCATTTAAAGTAATGCACAAAAGTGTCATATGGTATCAGGCTTGCTGTTTCGGTATTTGCCGTGAAGTTTCAGGAAAACATTGACAAACCAAGGCAATATTTTGATGCTTTGCTTCTGCTATCCACTCAACTCTTCCCCCCCCACCCCCACCCCACCCTCCGGCCGCCAATCTTTTGGGTTTCAGCATCTCAGCCTTCCATCTGTCATGCATTGCTCAGTGCTTTGTTCTAGGATTAATGGCCTTTACAAAGCTGTCTCTGGCTAAATTGGTTGGTTTCCCACTGCTCAGTGAAGAAACTTGGTTCCATGACAGGTCTGATCACAGCCAAGAAGATTCCGTGCTTAAATGTTTTCAGCTGGTGGGAGAATTCGGTCCTGTATCTTTAGAAGGCAGATAGCGAAGGAAGATAATGACCACTTGGCTGTCTTTATGAATGAGGCAATTGGGGGAGAATACCACCCCCCCCCCCCAAAGAGAAAGAAAAAGAGAGAGGAAGAGACCACACATGCAGACAGTTTTCTTTAAACTACATAAAAACATTGAATGTGACATTGAATGTATTTCTTCGTTTAGGAATGTATCCAGTTGGGCTTCTTCTTCTTTTTTAATGTTCATGTTTTGTTTTGTGTCTTTTTTTAAAAAACAGCACAATTAGAGCAAACCTCTGATGAAATTTATGAAATTCTCTGATGAGAAGACATTGTTCTGTAGTATTTTTTTTTCTTTAACTTTGGTGGGAACAGAGTGAAGACTCCAGAGGTCTATTGCTAGAGGATGTTTGAGACCACCAACCTGTAAACTATAGATTTCATCTGGTGTTTCTGCCGCATTTGCATTTTCTCCGCCAAATTTATTATTTTCCGTCTAGGTCAATCTCTGTACAACTGATCACCAAGAAACTGGTTGAAGCAGATGTGTGATAAAATAGATGTATTGTCCAGAAATTGTCATCAAGCCATTGTGAAACATTGCATGAAATGTCTACTTATCCATTTTGTATTTACAAGTTCTAGAAAAGAACCAGGGTGGATAAAAATCGATGATATATATATTTTTTAAAATTTAAATCAGATTTTTTTTATTTAAATCAGATTGTTTTGATTTTTATCAAATTTATTTTAATAAAATGCTTCTGGAGTAAAAAAAATCTATCTAAAGATAGTTTTCAATTTAACATATGTTAATAATTTAGTTTATTCAGCATGAAATGGAACTTAGTTATGTAGCATGAGGCTGTATATTCTGCAATATTTACATTTTTGGTAAACTCATTCAATGAATCCTAGCTCTGCAAGCTGAGATAACATGCACTACATTGATGCATTCACGCAATTTCACAGTAACCATGAGATAAATCATAAAACAATGTTCAGGAATATTCCTTTATCCCATTGTTTTGCAAATCTATGTAGACTACAAAATGTATGATTGTTCGAAGAGAAATGCATCTGTACTCACATTTAGGAGGAAGGGCAAGCAGTAAACATGAAAGTGAAACCTTCTAAGCAGTTTATATATATATATATATATATATATATATATATATATATATATATATATATAAATTTTGATTTATATGCCGCCCTTGTCCAGAGACTCAGGGCAGCTTACAATGCACTAAGCAATAGCCTTCATACTTTTGTATATTTATTCAAAGTCAGCTTGTTGCCCCCACAATCTGGGTCCTCATTTTACCTACCTTTGAAAGGATGGAAGGCTGAGTCAATCTTGAGCCTTGGTGAGAATTGAACTCGCAGTAATTGCAGGCAGCTGGAAGCTAAATACTACTTTTAACAGTAGCATTAGTCTGCTGCGCCACTCAGGCTCATTAAAGATCCATCATGGCAGCGCCTGTTAGCTGGCATCCACTCACCTGCTCCCTGCCATGTACCTCACCTTGTTGTGTCGCTGCCGCATCACCAGCCGTCCCATTAAAATGAATGGGACTGTCGGTGAGTCAACAGCAGGTCAGAGGAGGAGTTGCTGCAGAACAGAGAAGACAGTTGCTCTTTAAAAATTATGATTTAAATCAACTTGATTTAAATCATGATTTAAATCAACGTGATTTAAATCATGATTTAAATCAACGTGATTTAAATCATGATTTAAATCGTGATTTAAATCGACTTGATTTAAATCAAATCCACCCTGAAAAGAACAGAGAAAATATTCTGTTAATCATGGTCAATATGAAGAGGACCATCTCAAATGATAATTTAGGCAAAGATCATCTTCAGACATAGTGCTTAATGAAAATACTACTCAATAATCCCAATTAGGTTTGAACCATAGTCACAACTCAGGAACCAAGCATTAGCTTCTGTCAAATTAGAAAAGGAAAGAAGCAGGGATCTTGGTTAAACATTGATTTGTTTAGCAGTTCTTGCTGGAAGGATAAAACGAATTGGTAGTGGTAGAATATCATGGACAAGTATTCTTCCTTTTTCCCAAATGTATTATGGCTAAAAGAGAGGAGGCTAATGATAGACAGGAAGATGTAATGGAAGCTTCGCCTTCCCTGGTCTTTACGATTAAGTGTGAATGACAAGAATTTTCAGCAAATATGGGCACAGGTTTAGAAAATATTTGCAAGAATATGTTACAAGACTTAAGGACACTGTAAATTAAAAGTGTATATATAAATGAACTTTTTTTTTCTCATCAGAACTACTGCTGACAATGATTTGATACTTTTAAAAATTCTATTTTAGTACTTATTTTGAAAATATAGAACCTTAAAAAAGAAAATTAACCAATGACAAAAGGAAATAAAAAGGAAAAAAAATCAAATAAAATGTGTGTGTAAGTATATACATAATACATATTCTGTTTTTTTTCATATATACACACGATCTTGTTAGAAGAAATATCCTTCTGAGTTCAGCTCCAAGTGGGGAAAAAGACACTGGAAACATGGAGACTGCTTGGAAAGATGGTTTAATGGTGGACAGGATCACATGGTTTGAATTCCTGAACAGAAAAGGGCCGAGATGCAGCGAGTCCCCGGGTTTTATGCCCTCT
Organism: Ptyas mucosa; assembly: GCA_012654045.1. Classification (NCBI taxonomy): domain Eukaryota; kingdom Metazoa; phylum Chordata; class Lepidosauria; order Squamata; family Colubridae; genus Ptyas; species Ptyas mucosa. The sequence goes on along the minus strand of WNWU01000011.1, from coordinate 11,485,242 downwards.
CTGGCTTTGAACTTCCTGGGGCCCCGAAAGAATATCCTGATTGGTTGTCAGACTCCCAGGGGGTGGGGGGTCGTAGCTAGCCTTGCTGGCTGAGGTAATCTTCCCAGGTCCCATGTGGTGAGTTTCTGTTGCTAGATGGGTCCTATTGTGTTGCAGATGATGGTCCATTGACAAAGGGGGGGGGCAGGAAGGTGGGAGCTGCTTTGTCTTTAAAACATGTTTCTCCATTTCTCAACCAGGGAAATATAATATTCTGCCTTTTTAATATTTTCTAAAATATTTCATTCTTCTAGGAAAGGGGTCCGTGCTAACTTCCTACAATCTTAAGGAGCAATAAAAACATTTTAAACTATTTAAACAACACTTTTTGCCTACATGATTTGATGCAGATGTGCGTTTGATCGTCTTTGTTAATAGAGTTGGTTGCAAATTGCCGCAACCAATCGACTGATTATTATTGTGTGTAAAGGCAGCAAGTCTGTGTATCGAAAGTACCTATTTTTTTTTCTTTACTGTGACTTTTTGTGTGTGAAGGCAGTCAGCTCATTTCTCATTCTCATCCTGCGTGACAGAAGGTTATTGGATAATTGAGTCTGTCCTTGAAGAGAGATGACAGCTTTTGCTAGAAATTTGACAGTTGACTGTCTTTCAACACAGTTGCCTTGCTGGGTGACTTCAGGAGAGACTGGTGTGACTGTGCTTCCTTTTTTCCCATTAAGGATCTTGAGAATCTTGTCATTTGATGAACTTCAACAATTATAGCCAGGAAAAAAAAGATACCATGCACCTGAATTTGCGCCACTTGGACATTTTCGTTAAATTGATTGATTGATTACGTGCTATCAAGTCATTTTCAGCTCCTAGCGACCATAAGGATTTCTCCATGATGATCTGTCCGTAACTAGTCCTTCAGGTCTCCCAACGGTGAACTCATCGGCACTGTAACTCAGTCCATCCACCTTGCTGTTGTTTGTCACCTTCTTCCTTCCGCTTTTCCCAGAATTCTCCAGAAAGTCTATTCCAGAGAGCTAGGTCAATACTAGAGAATACAGTAGTCCTTGATTAATGGCTACCTTGTTAAGTGACGGATGAAAGTTATGATGCTGCTGAAAAAAGTCATTTTATGACTGGTCCTTTGCTTTGTTGTAGCATCCCCATAGCCTCATGATTGCCCTGGCTTCTGCCAAGCAGTTAGTGGAAAAGCCAGCAATAAAAGTTAAAGTTACGGTCTTGTGATGTCTCACTTAACGACTGGGGATGATTTGCTTAATGACCATGGAGGTCAAGTGAGGTCACATAGGTCCATTGTAATAATCTGATGGTTTAACAGTCATGTCATTTGTCAATGGAGTTGGCAGTCCCAATTGTTGTTGTTGTTATTGTTGTTGTTGTTGGGTGAGGACTACCTAGATATGTAGTTCATGACTGAACTGCTGGCTTTTTGTGTTCTCTGAATTAGTTATTTTCCTGTTCATGTTTCATTGTCAAGGTAGGTAGGTAATATCATCATTACATTTCTGGTGCTTATTTTCAACTGCTTCTAATGTTTAGCACTTAATGAGTAAGGAAAGAATCACAAGCAGGTCTATGTCGTTGTGACAGTCGTGCTAATAGGTCATAGTTTTGTACACCTATTCTGTAGTAACTTACTTTGCAAATGGTTGTGAGGCAGGCAGAAAAGTGATTCTATACATATTGGCAAATCTTAGTGCTTCTCTGGTTCTGTTGAGGCTGATTGAAGCATTACAATGTCGCTCTTCAGTGACATCCAGACATCCAGTGATATCCAGTGACATCCAGAAGCTTCTTACCTTGTTTTTAAGAATTATATTGAGAGAATATATGGAATATATTTGGATCACTTAAAAATTGCTAAGCTGAAATCAACATTCATGGCAAATATTAAGCCTAGTAGCTCACTCTAAATTCTTGGGTGGATACTATAGGTTAGTGATTTATTGTAAATTTAGATCAGCGGTCTCCCAACTTTTCTGGCTCTGTGGACTCTGGCAGCAGCGAGGGTTGGGATGGTTTTGCGTGTGCGCAAACCGCTTGTGCAAGTGGAGTTCCCCACATTCGCCGAGTGCTTGTACAGCGTGGTGGCCAATGGGCCGCAGACCCCTGATCTAGATGACTTGTTAATTCCAAATTTCACTACTGTCTATAGATCATTTAAAATATTTAATTTAATAAAACTGGCTGTACCAGTGACTACTGATTTCTCTCAGAAATAGACTGTAAGCTGCCCTGGGGAAAGTTGGGTTTGAAAGACATCATATACTTAGTACCACCACTTTAGTACTATACATACTAAAAACAAAACAGCTAAAATAAATCAGAAAATCTATATTAAATTCTAAGTTATAAAGAAAATAATGAAAATGGTAATCAAAACAATTATTTTGAAAGGTCTTTAATTTCAGGAATAATGGTCAACAATGGTACTGTATTCAAAATCAATTACTTTATTTATTTAATTTATTTTCTGCCTCTAATATTTTTTATAAATAATTCTTTTTTTTTTGGAAAAATATTTTTTATTGTTTTTTTCCAAACATAAACATAAACATAAAATATATCTTTTAAGAACGAAGTGTTGATCCTGTCATAGTTAGGTACAATCGTTTACATTCCTTTAACAAGCTCTAATCCCAATTTTCTAATTACATCTTTTAAAATTCAAAATCGAAATTCAAATTTTTTAACACAAATTCTAACATCTTATTCTAAACCAATCTATTGTATCATCAAAGAGCCTTGGATAGTACAGTGGTCTAAAGCCCTGTTATTAACATCAGCTGCCTGCAATTATTGCAGGTTCGAATCTCACCAAGGCTCAAGGTTGACTCAGCCTTCTATCCTTTCTAAGGTAGGTAAATTGAGGACCCAGTTTGTGGGGGCAATAAGCTGACTTTGTATAAAATATACAAAAGTAGGAAGGCTATTGCTTAGTGCATTGTAAGCCGCCCTGAGTCTCCGGAGAAGGGCGGCATATAAATCAAATTTAAAAAAAGATCCTTAATTTCCAAATAAACTCTACTCATTATTTCCAATTATCAATCAAAATTCTATCTAATATTTTTTTATAAATAATTCTGAACATACCTAATATTTCTTCCTCCTCAGATTTTTCCAACAGCAACAAACTTGTGAGGAGTAGAGTAAAATTATTGCTGTTACATGTTGCAGTTATAGGTGAAATCCACTTTAAGAAATTAGATTGAAATTTACCCCCCCAAAAGTGTGTTATTATGCAACACCCTTCCCCTTCACTCACCCAATTAAAGATCTCTATTGATTTGCTCCTGTTTTGACAGGTCATTTTAAGAACCTCTTTAATTTTCAATGGATTGTTGTATTTATATTAAACAAAATTGACATCAGTTGAATATTAGATTCTAAAATCTGTATGATCAAACTGTCTATCTCTCAAATCTGAGGTGTTGTTACAATATATCATCTTCACATCAGATGATTTTTCTCTCTTTGTTGTTATTATATTAAATGTAGCTTTCAAACGAGTCTTGATAGAAGAGCAACATGCTTGTATAACATTACTAGAAAGATGTTCCTTAAAAATTGATTTACTTGATTAACTACGTTAAGATCATTTGAAGAATTGTACTACCTGCACAATGGCTCCAAATCAAAGGCAAATTTGTTTTAGATGAAAACTAATAGTCAGATTTTAATAGCATTACTACTAGATTTTCAAGAGTTGCCTTTTTTTCCATTCCTGTGAAAGGTTGATATTTGCATAATAAATCATTTGTACTCCTCTTGCCACAAAGTAATTTCAAAAGGCTGATCATTGTCTCTAACCAGTTTTGATATGAAGTGTAAACACTAGGAAATGATAATAGTACTATTAAAGTCATCTACATTTTCTCTCCAGAAAGAAAGTAATAGCATTCTTCAAGCCATTAGAGAAAAAAAAATGAGACCTGTGCTAACCTGCAATAATTACAATAATAAAGAGGAAAAGGAGCACTCCAGGTATTACAGTAGGAAAAAAAAAAGCTCACTAAAATATCCTTATCTAGATAGCACATACTCCATTTGAGGAATATTAACCTGTACATTAAGAGCCCAATCTCAGTTATTTGAAAAAAGTATAAGATTACAAGCTAGCCTAATTTAAATTGGCACTCGCTGTCACAATTTTTATTCATTTTTACAGGAGGATGGAATAGGACCGTGATGGCGAACCTATGGCACGGGTACCACAGGTGGCACGTGGAGCCATATTGGTGGGCACATGAACTCAGCTCCGGCACCCATGCGTGTGCCACCCAACTGATTTTCGGGCCTTCTGGGCCCACCAGAAGTCAGGAAACACACTGTTTCCGGCCTCTGGAGGGCCTCTGTGAGGGTGGGGAAAGCCGTTTTCACCCTCCCGGGCCTCCTAGAAAGGCTCTGGAGCCTGGATCGAGTGAAAAACGGGCCTAGAATTATGGATGTGGGCACGCGTGCGTGTGACCCCACCGTGCTCCCTCCGCTTTTGGCACGCGATGGCAAAAAGGTTAGCCATCACTGGAATAGGATAACCCCTTATCCATTTGCACCCGTGTATGTTTAGGTGTGTATTTTTTATTCTAAGTGGAAGCGCCCTGGAATTTGGAACTGTAGCTAGATAAAAAAAATCCAGCCTAACAAACTATTTGCTGTAAAGTTTAATGAAATATTCTTCTTAAGTAGAGAATTTTGACGTTTTAAAAATTACTATGTGGGAAGTGCACCGAAAAAGGACAATACCAGAAACCGCATAGCACCAGAAACCTTGGAAAACAGTACCAAGAGACCCAAGAAGCACCAGCTGAAAGGAACGGAAAACTCAGAGCAGCCTGCTAAAGACTGTTCCAAAAGTAACAAAGCTGACCACAGAAATACTTAAGTAGAGCCATTAAGATAAGGGGAATCAGGCCAAAAATAAAGTCTCCAAGATAAACCGAAACTTCCTTTTTCCTGCCCTCAGACAAGATTAACCCCCAGGATAGGAAAGACAAAGGGCCTGGAACAGGATTAACCCATTAAGGCAGGAAGACAGGATCCAAGGCAATCACTTTAACTAGTGGCACACAAATAAACCCATCAAGTTGAAGGAGCATCAAAGGGGAATTAAGCATAAAAGGCTCAGAGTCACACTTTCAAGCTGCTTGCAAGCCAGGAACACTCAAGCTGTATCACTTTTTGCTTCTTGCCTTCCTACATTAAAAGAATTCCACTTTCTGGCAGCTGGCCTCTGCATCCATTAATTCTCAGCGTCTGTGGTGTGTCCCAGCTGGGAACAAACCGGGAAATTTCTTCCAACAACTACTTCTGCAATTTACCTACCTAGGAATTTTTAACATCAATATAGCAGAGATTAGGGGAAAGACTTCCCAGCATTTATATTATTACATGGAGAAATTCCCTAGTCTACTACTTTACCATTTAAAATGTACCTCAGGAGTCAATAGGACAGTGCTTAATAATATCATTTAATCTACTCAAGCTCCATGATGGATACCTCTTTAGTTTTTAAATTACTTTATATAATTCAGAAAGAAAGGATTTTCCAAAGCAGCGACCCCTCTATATCCATCTTTACTATTGCTTTAAAATTTAAATAGATTGAATTAATTAAATTTAATGTAATAAATTAAAAATTATTATTGCTGGTTATTGCCTTTAAAGCCCTACATGGTTTAGCACCAGGCTATTTGAAAATGTTTTTTTATTTTTACTTCCTGTTTATTTGCTTCCTTTTTCAATCATTGCAGTATCCCACTTAAACTTTTGGATGGATTGGGTGGATTTTACATATTTGACAGACAAATCTTTATGAACAGCTAGGAATTCTGTTTTTATTGCTGATTTTATGGCGTGGTTTGTTTTGGGTGTTTGATAAGTTAGGATAATAAAATAAAACAAATGTTAAACTAATAATTCAATAAAATTCCTTCAGCATCGACAGAAGCATCTCCTTCCAGCTAAAGGGGGATGGGTTCTATAATAACAATTTTCCCACACTGTTTGCTTAGAAACTTTCTTGTATCTGTGTGTTTCATATAGGAGACTTAATAAAAATGAAAAGTGCTAGCAATAACATATTGGCAATTTCTCCAGAATGCTGTTTTCTGCTGAAAAGATAAAATGGATCACAGTACACAATGGTCCCATTGTTATATGTTTTTATGGGCGCCTTTTAGAAATGATCTTAAGTTCACATCTACTATCTCGCCTCATGTTAAATACATCTCAACTGTATCTTATCAAAGTCAAGGGCAATAGTACTGTGGTTTTACTTTAGAAACTACCAAATTGTGCATTTTTCTAGTTAACCTAGTAGAAGTTGACTGGATGACATCTGAGAATGCTATTCAAATAAGCTAAGTGTCTGATGTGTAATTTCCAAGGTAGGGCAGTTGGAAGTTCCTAGGGTTGTGATTTCTGGTCCTTTAATAAGTATGCATCCTTTTTTTTTCTTTTAAAGAAAATGTACATATTCATAAGAAAAATAGTCAAAATACCAGGAATTTGATGATTAAGCACACTGCTGAATATGATTCACTTTAGTGCTACTTATGCCTGCATTTTTTCTCTCTCAGTGGAGATCGCACATTAGTAACCCAGCAACCCTAATCCTCTCTATACAGTGGTGGGATGCTGCTGGTTTAACAACCGGTTCGGTGATCATGCGCTTTGCACGTGTGCTTTACACACACGTGTGTGCTTGCACAGTTTTACGAATACTAACCTTCTAGGTTACCACTTGGGAGTAACACAGTTGAGGCATGGCTATTCACTCTGTAGCGCCAATCAGCTGAGAAGTAAGTAAAGCGCAGGGGCTGGTGGGCGGTTCTGATCGTCGGAACGAACCAGTTCGCTCCCAGCTGATCGTCGGAGATACCGGTTCGCCCAAACCAGTCCGAACCGGTAGAATCCCACCCCTGCCTCTATATGATATTGCAGAACCCTAAAACTAAATTAATTTAATTTGAATTTAAAAAAAAATAATTCAAAGGAATAATTGAAATCTCAAGAGTTTGCAGAAAACTTAAATTTGTAAATATTTTGTTGTGAGTTTGAAGAAGAAGAATGTATTGGGGAAATGGTCAAAATCTTGCAGTGGTTTGAGTTTTTGTGGGGTGAGGTGATGGTGTCCAACCACAGAAAATGTGGAGCTCGTTTTTAAGGAAATCCCTCCAGCTGTCTGTTGTTGATCATAATGTCTTGGATATAGTCCAGGACATATGGCACATACCAGATTGCAAAAGCAGATTTCAGAGAAATGGAATAAGTTTGGTGTATTCCCCAAAGACCTTTTCTCTTTGAAATCTCTCTATCCTTCCCTAAAAATTTTAAGACACCAATATTTAATGGAGATATATGTGGTTTTTTTTTTTAAGCACTGGATGAGTTTTTTGGGGAAATACAGGTAGTCCAGTATATAGGTATCAACGTACTAGCACAATTGGGACCAGGATTTCCATTGCTAAGCAAGGAATTTGTTAAGTGAGTCGTGCCCACTTTTACATTTTGGCCAGAATTGTTAAGTGAATCACTGCAGTTGTTAAATGAATCATGAAAGGATCTTGGAGGTCTTCTTGTCCAACCCCCAGCTCAGGCAGGAACCCCTACACCATTTCAGAAAAATGTTGTCCAGTCTCTTCTTAGAAATTTCCAGTGTTGGAGCATTCACAACTTCTGGAGGCAAGTTGTTCCGTTGATTAATTGTTCTAACTGTCAGGAAGTTTCTTCTTAATTCCAGGTGCTTCTCTCCTCGATTAGTTTCCACCCATTGCTTCTTGTCCTGCCCTTGGGTGCTTTGGAGAATAGCTTGACTCCCTCTTCTTTGTGGCAGCCCCTGAGATATTGGAACACTGCTGTGAAGGCACCCCTAGTCCTTCTTTTCATTTTTTAATTCAACTGATTTAATTTAATTTAATCTAGGCATAACCACAATAACAAGCAAGAACTGGATTTAGTGGATTGTTTTATTTGGAAAGATAATGCTGTTCTCACTCAATTATTACAGAAATAAATCCAATCCTGAGATTATTTTTCTTATCAGGGAATTATCCTGCATGCTTTATTTGCAGCTTCTCTTTAATGCATTTAATGATTGGGCCTAGCTTCATATCTTTGAACATAAAGATAGGAGGTTGAATGGATCCAAATAGGTTTGTTTTAGCTTTAATGTTTTTTCTGCTACAGTGCCCTCTACTCTCCCCCCCACCACCACATACAGTGTGTATTCACAAAGGGAATACACTACAGACATAAAATAGGAAGGTGGTGAAACACTTATTTTCTTTTCTAAAAGAATATAAGGCTTGTTGGTTGGCCAGTCCTGGTGAAGATATTGGTCTAAAAGGGAAAATAACCAGTAAACTATAAACGCCTATGATTTGCCATGCTATCTGATAATTAGGGTCATGTCCATAGTTAGCGAATAGGATAGGATAGGATAGGATAGGATAGGATAGGATAGGATAGGATAGGATAGGATAGGATAGAATAGAATAGAATAGAATAGAATAGAATAGAATAGAATAGAATAGAATAGAATAGAATAGAATAGAATAGA
>WNWU01000011.1:11438661-11476660 GCA_012654045.1 Ptyas mucosa | reverse complement strand
GAATAGAATAGAATAGAATAGAATAGAATAGAATAGAATAGAATAGATTTCTTTATTGGCCAAGTGTGATTGGACACACAAGGAATTTGTCTTTGGGGCATATGATCTCAGTGTACGTAAGGAGGATAAAATACATTCATCAAGAATAAAAAGATACTACACTTAGTGATAGTCAAGGTTACTAATAAGCTATCAAATCGTACTAGGAAACAAATAAAAGCAATATAATTGAAAGATACAAGCAACATGGTTATAGTAATAAGTGGGAAGGGATAGATACTGGTAAGGAAGAGAAGAATAATAGTAATACAGTCTTAGTAAATTATTTGACAATGTTGTGGGAATTAGTTGTTGAGCAGAATGAAGGCATTCAGGAAAAAACTGTCCTTGTGTCTAGTTGTTCTGGTGTGCAGTGCCCCATAGCTACATTTTGAGGGTAGAAGTTGAAATAATTTATTTCCAGGATGTGAAGGGTCTGTAGATATTTTCACAGCCCTCTTTTTGACTTGTGCCGTATACAGGTCCTCAATGGAAGTTTGGTGTATGTATCATATTAAATGAATACCCTCTGTAGCGTACCCTATGCTGTTAAACAGTTTAAAGAAATCAACTGCAAAAGCTTTTGAAGAACATGATATAAGTGGTTACCAAGATTAATATTGTGTGCCAGTGTCTTGATTTTCCATAAATAATGCAGCTGTTAATAAAGCCAGTTGTTAACAGTGAGGATCGGTGTGTTCTAGTGGTTTATGTGGACTAGGTTTGGAGAGACTCCATCCAAATCCAATAACCTCAGTTATGAAAACTCTTGTGTGACTGTAAACCAGTCAATATATCTCAATTAAATTTACTCCATAGGGTTATTGTAAGGAAAAAGGGAGTCATCAGGTGTTTCCAGTCATGTTTTCTTAAAGAAACAGTGGAATATAACCCAGCAAATTTTACAGTACCTCAGTATGTTTATTATTGTTGGAAGAAATATCCAGTTCCAGTTCCAAGACGGGAGAAAGGCCTGGAGACAAAATGGAGGCTGGAGGCTGATTGGAAAGAGGGTCCATTTATTGATGAAGCAGAATCACCAAGCACGTGTGATTCTGGGTAGCTGACCACATGGAGTTGAGAGTGGGTGGCTTTTATACCTTCTCTTGGGCTTTGAACTTGAGCTTCCTGTTCCTGTGCAAGAACATGTATTCCATTGACTGTTGTCAGACTCCCATGGTGCCATGTACAAATCCTAGGAGTTTGTCTGAGCTACGTTTGGTTGAAGTTTGGAGAGTGATGCAATGAAGGGGCTTGTTGGGCAATTCCTATTGTGGCTGAGGGCTAACCCTATCTTTGTTCAGACCTTGCTGCAGGGAATTTGCTTATGAATAGAGCTATCTATCTCTTAAGTACTGACATCTGCTGTGGGCTATTAAGAAAGGTGGGGGATATTAAGAGTGAGTCTGCTTCCTGCATCTAAAAAAAGCATTGTTTCTCAGGGGTGAAATGTAAATTTTGATACTACCGGTTCTGTGGGCGTGACTTGGTGAGGGGGTAATGTGACTGGGTGGGCATGGCCAACTTTTTTTTTTTAAACTTTTCAAAGCATTTTTTCTAATGCTTTGAAAAGCCTCTCTGCCGATCAGGCAACTCAGCTGGGATCGTCAGAGACTTTTCAAAGCTTTTTTTTACCACTTCTTTGGCCAAGAGGTTGCAGAAAAAAATGCTTTGAAAAGCCTCTGAGGACCCCAGCTGAGCCGCACGATCATCAGAGGCTTTTTTTTTTAACTTTTAAAAGCATTTTTTCGTCGGAAGAGGTTGTAGAAAAAATACTTTTAAAAGTAAAAAAAAAAAAGCCTCTGATGATTGTGCAGCTCAGCTGGGCATGGGGGGGCACGGGCGCAGGGATTTTTGCTACCAGTTCTCAGAACCACTCGCAGCCATCGCTACCGGATCGAGTGATCCGGTCCGAACCGGGAGCATTTCACCCCTGATGTTTCTCCATTTCTCATTGTGGGAAATATCATATTCTGCCTTTTTAATATTTTCTAAAATATTTCATTTTTCTAGGAGAGGGGTGGGTGCTAACTTCCTACATTATGTATCCTCTTCATTGTGCCCCATTGACTTGTGTTCTATTTCCTGGTAATGCATAACGACAAGCAATTGATCCTTCTCATTTGTGATATTTATTAGTCACCTAATACATTTGCTATGTGCCATGATAGGGGGATGTTACTAGATGAATAAAAAAATTATGAACTTAATGAGTAGAACAGTTTATGTCATTGCTAGCTTAGCAGCATAGTTAAAGTCTGATGATTGCTGGATGATTGCTTGGAACCACTCCAAGCTTATAAAACTCTCTGGATTGTTTTGCAAATGACTTGATGAGTAGCTCTCTGCTAGCAGAAGAAAGTTGCTGTATATGAAGTAGTCATTGTAAGATTTGCAGACCATTCAAGAAGCTTCATGCTTTGGACATCAAGGCCTGTCTCCTTACAACAAGCAAATGATGCATAGGTACACTGATCATATGTTCGTTCTCCCCCCCTCTTTCTCTCTCTCTCTCTACACACACACACACACACACACACATTTTATTAGTTTTCTATTTCTTAGTGCTAAATAAACATCATGTTGTTTGAGTATTTAAATTGCTTAACAATACAAATTCCATTCTTACTCTCTACCCCTTTTTTCCAACTATGGGTAGAGTAAGTTCTATGTTTGATAATATTCTGTGTCCTCTTTCTGTTTGATTTTCAGTGTAATTCTACTTCTTTTTTTTAACATGGTACTATGGATAGTGTTAGAATTGGGAAAACCCAGTCTCCAGTCAGCCACAAATAAATGTCTGGGACTGTTTAGTATGCAGGGACTTTATATATGCAGCAAAGCATATGACTTGAACTGTTAAAGCAGCTGTATTGCATTGCATTGCATTGCATTTATTGTATTGTATTGATCACCTTTAAAGTCCTACATAACTTGGGGACAGGTTATTTGAAGGACCATCTCTTCCCTGTTACATCGGGGTGGGTTCTAAATTTTTTTACTACTGGTTCTGTGGGCATGGCTTATTTTGTGGGCGTGGCTTGATGGTCATGTGACAATTCTTTAGGATTTAGCAGAGGTACTGGTCTACCAGGCTTTTAACTGCTTGCAGAGCTGTACCGATCTACCCATTTATTTTTGCAGGCACTGATCTACTCATGTATTTTTGCAGGCACTGGTTTACCCATTTATTTTTGCAAGCACTGGTCTACTCATTTGTTTTCTTTCAACACTGATCAGCTGTAGGGCAGCCTTTTGAAGCCCGGAGTTTAAATAGTTTTTTTCCCTCTAGCCATCAGCTGGGACTCAGGAGGCAGCAATAGATTGGGGGTGGGGCCAAATAAAAGGTAAGAATAACGTGGAGGGGCGGGGGGCGGGGGGCAGAACCGGTTCGATGACATCATATCATCACCGCTATCGGCTCGGCGGAACTGGGCCGAACCGGGAGGAACCCACCACTGTGTTACATCTACCCGGTCCACTAGGATGGGAAGGCAGGGCATTTTAAAGATCCCATCAGTAAGGGATTGTCATCTGAGGGGACCATGAAAAAGGGCCTTTTTGATAGTGGCCCCTTCTTTATGGAACATCATTCCCCATGAGGTATAGTTGACCCCCATCCTGTTGCTTTTCTGAAAGGCCAATAAATATAGCTTTGAGAGCAGACCTGGGGATCACGAATGGAAATGGTATTGATCAATTGGCTAATCTAATTGTATTGTTTTTGCCATGAAGGCTGGGGTAGAGTTTTCTTTTAATGGTTTTATTATATGATGATGATTTTTTTTTTCAAATGAAGCCATCCGGAGTCATGTGTGAGTTGGGTGACTATATAAATTTGTTTAATAAATAAATATTGTTTTCCAGACTCATGCAGCTGTATTGGGAGCAGCTTTTGGCTGCCTCTGTACATGTTATCTATATTTGGTCCCTTTATTCCAAAGCAGTTTTCCCAGAATTTTACTGAGTCTAAAAAAAGACACAGCTGCTTTAACAATGAATTTTAAAAAAAGAAGAAGATGCTTTGCATACTTTAAAGCATCTCTTTTGAAGGATCTGCCCAACTCTATTAGAAAGTTTAGCATACGTCCTCATTTTGTTTCACACAAATCAGCCTGAATTCATCCTTTACTTTTTGGTCTTTTGCTGTTATTTTACATTGATTGTGAATGGAAAGAGAATCTACTGGTTACAACCACCCATCCTAACCATTTAATCTCTTGATTTCAGCTTTAGCCCTCCATATCCATGCCACGCAGGTTGAATGTGGTGGGTTTGTATGTGTGCTGTTTTATGCCTCTATTTTGCAATTGTTGGAAGAAATGTCTATCTGGGTTCAGTTCAGGGGTGGGTTCTAAATTTTTTTTACTACCAGTTCTGTGGGTGTGGCTTATTTTGTGGGTGTGGCTTGATGGTCATATGACAATTCTTTAGGATTGAGCAGAGGTACAGGTCTACCAGGCTTTTAACTGCTTGCAGAGCTGTACCGGTCTACTCATTTGTTTTTGGAGACAGCAATAGATTGGGGGTGGGGCCAAATAAAAGGTAAGAATAACGCAGGGAGGGGGGCAGAACCGGTTCGCTGACATCATATCATCACCGCTACCGACTCGGCGGAACCGGGCAGAACCGGGAGGAACCCACCACTAGTTCAGTTCCAAGTGGGGAGAAAGACACTGGAAACATGGAGACTGCTTGAAAAGATGGTTTAATGGGACAGGGCTACATGGTTTTGAGGTCCTCGGCAAAAAGGCACATGGGGGGGGAGGGAGAGAGAGAGAGAGAGAGAGAGGGATTGATTTATACCATCTGTTGGGCTTTGAATTAGAGCTTGTATTCTGATTGGCTGTCAGACTCCCATGGGGCCATGCAGGGGTAACTTTGTAGGTTGTCTTTTGAGTCCCAGGCTTGGTTGAGCCTTGCTAGATGATGATGTAATGAAAGGGCTTTGGGCAATTCCTACTATGGCTCTGCCTGAAGGAGGTAGATCTTTGTTATGTAGAATAGACTGGCCCAGGCCTTAATGGCCCATTGACAAAGTTGGGGGGGGGGGGAGCTGAGTTCCTGCCTCCCTTTTAGGGGAAATATTCTGTCCTTTTAATATTTCCTAAAATATCTCATTTTCCTAGGAGAGGGGTGGGTGGTAACTTCCTACACTATAGAGGGCTGCCTGGAAATTAATGGATTAGGTCAAGCTAGCCTGCTTCAGAGGAAGGAGGAAATGGGTGGAGGAAGGAAGAAAGATTAGTTATCGTCTAAGCTTCTTGGACAAGAGCACCTATAAAGATACAAACATTAATAAATAAATGCCTATTGGAATCGAGCTGGTGATATAGGCATATGTGTATTATGTTTCTATTCTTGTCTTGTATTTGCTGCAAATATTGACATATGCGTTGAAGCAAACAAAAATCTTTACATTTTGAATAACCAATTCTTGTTACATCGCTTGAGACACTTTCGTTCTTTCAGTGAAATGTTTTAAGTCCAAGCCCAAAAGGATTTCTTTCTTGTATCTACATACTAATTTTACTGCTTTATCTGTCACAAACAACTTTATTTATTATTGTATGAGTAACTCAAAGCAGTGAACATTACCTTATATTCCTTTCTCCTCACAACAACTATCCTTCAGCTTCTTTGGGATCTTTGAGAGAGAGAATGATTGGCCCAAGGACACCTAGCTGGCTTTCATTCCTAAAGTGGGGCTAGAACTCCCAGTCTCCTAGTTTCTAGCCTGGTGCCTTAACCACTACACCAAACTGGCTCTCATGGACCTTTAGTACTCTGAAGTAGTATAGTCCTTCTCCCCCCCCCCCCCCCATTGCCAAAATCTACAGTTTCTCACCCCCCCCCCTTCCCCAGTAAGCTACAGAAACTAGAACTTTGTGCAAAAATATATTTCAGGCATAGAAACGTCTTGGATTTTGTGGTTTCTTTCCACCTTTGGTAGCGTATTTTTATTTTGATATTCATGTGCAGTTTCCAAACTCTGGCCTCTGATCTTAAAATACTTTCTTTTTAAAAAATGCAAATTATATATGAAAAAAACTTAATAATCTCTTTGGAACCTGGACTGTCAACGTTTCATGCAAAGCATATATATTCTTATATTTTTATTTTATTTCTAGTTGTACGGGTGAATTGCATGAATATTCTTAAACCTACCTTCTATTAAAAATGAAATTTTTTTTTTTTTTTTTACCAAATGTGCAGTTATTTTGATATCTGACATCTAGAGGCAATGCAGTAAGGCATCTCCAGTGGCAGCGTATTGATTATGCTGTCCCATCTGTCACTTCTTTGGAAAATTATAAATGCTTCTGAAGATATTATACTGGGAAGATGTGCACAGTTTTTAAATCATGTTTTGACTGGTTGATGTAGACATCTTTTACAAGGTTGGCAGAAGGGGCTGATTGTGCATATATTTAAAAATGGGAAATACGCCATTAGCTTCTGCAGAATAGAGTGTAAATGCGAATTTCTTCTTTATGTTTTTCAGGTAAGGAATTGCATTCACTGAATCCAGGATGCCTTTCGAACCTGACAGATGTTTCCATTTTACTGTCATTTGTAAGCTTCTAAATCATGCAAAAATGTTCTAGCTTGTGAAATTAGGGAGCCACTTGTAAGTATTTTTAAAAATCCTCTTGATAAAATATTTTTAAACTGCCGGACAATTCCTGTTATTATAGATGAATGGTTTCTGCACATTACAAAGGATTGGTTTAAGATTATCTTTTTGGTTCCAGTTGAATAGCTGTATCGTTTTATGATTCCTTAAGAGAACAATCTTCTCTTTTTTTTTTTATGTCCGTGTCTTACTTTAGATACAGCTAAACACATGGTTAAAAAATAATAATCCGTAATGAATAGACAAAAAGTGCAGAAGCGAACAACATTTTTCAATCTTCTGGGAATAACCAGCAGGCTAATCAACATAGAAGACACATTACAACTTTTTCCTAAGGAAATTAGTATAGTTCATCACTTTTCCTCTTTTCTAGAATAAAAGGATTCTGGTTATTCCTCCCCCTCCCCCCCAACACCTTAATGTTTGAATAACCAGGAAGGATTCATGTTGTTGTTGGCACATATCCCAATTTTAATTGCTTTCAGGGACAAGGACTACAGGTTCCAGGAAGCTTTTAGTACTAAGGAAATTGACCAATTCTTGTCTTAGACCAGATATTGCTGATCAGATAAAGTAGCCAGAGGTATTTATGGCTGAGATAATTGTATTCTACAAATAATGCTAGTATCATATATACGTCTATAATTTCTATGATAATATTTTGTAGACTATTTTATGGGGTTGTCCATGATCTGGTTCCTAGGACTACTGAATACCAGGTCAAAAGCAATTTGTAGAAGCTTGGCCAAATGGCTGGATTCTCTGAGTGGTAATTATTTTATTAGTTAGGCTGGATGGCACTCTTTGGTTGGGGAAAGGGTGGAGAAGCGGGACATCCAATATTGGGGGCAGGAGTAGGGTAAGCAGTGATATCTGTGATGACCCAGGGCGTGGCACGAAGGCAACACAGCCAGAGAACCGATATGAATCTTTTTATTGGCACCAACTCTGCCCCCAACATCCCTTTTACGGTCTGGAGAAAACTCCCACAAACCTGCAGATACTCCAGTCCCAACGCTGTAAACAGAATGACTGCAATCAATCACTCCAGCAGGGCAAGATACTGAGTCCCAGATGGGAAGAATAATCCCAGGAAGACAAGATAGGCACACAGTAGCATGGCAGTAATTCACACAGTCAGGAGGGAATGCCAGGAATGCAGGCCACAACTTTCAACACCAGATTAATGCAGCGTTTGTTCCTGACAAATGCCCCTCCCAACTGCCTCTCCTTTAAACTCCCTCCCCAGGTGTGCCTTGTGAAGGGAATCGGGGCCCTTTCCTTCCTTGTAAGCTACACAACCCACGTTGCTTGGTCTTCAGCTGAACCCCCTCTCCCTTGTTCTACCTCTCCCCTGCTCTGCCCAGCCTGACTTTTCTCTTCCCCAGTTTCCTCCACAGCCAACGGAGATACTCTCTTGCTCTCTGTCAGCTGTTTGTCTTCCATCTCAGATTCAGACTTCGACGGCATGACAGATATCTCTATAGTAGTGGGCAGAGGACAGGCTGTTCATGGGGAGCTTAGTTCTATATCAACACACTTGGTAGTGTGTCCCGAGATCATGGATCTGGGTTTTGGCTACTTCTACTGAATGTCAGGTTGGTCTGTGATAAACCCATCCTCCTCCATGGGTGTGTGAGAAGACTTGCCATGTATAATTAAATCTGAAATAAATACTGGCGGGGTAGGGGGATGATCTTGGCTGGGTCAGCAGTGGAGTTTCCCACAATAATGAACCTGGGAGGCTTTAATCTGCCTTTTCTGGGTATGGAGTCAGAAGCAGCTCAGGTGTTCCTGGAAACAATGGACCTAACATTCAACAGAGTTCACATGCTAGACCTCAAGGCATGAGAACTGTTTTGGGAAATGGTAATATTTGGAGATAGCATTGCTTGGAGATAGCATTCGGGAAGAAGAATTGGCCGATTTGGTCCTTGGTTTCCCTGTACAATACAGAGGCCACATGATGCTGTGGAAGTGAGTGCCATTTAAGAGTGGCCATAATTCACAATTCAACCTGTGTGTAGGAAAGCTATGTGGCTATGTGGCGGAGTAGTTGCTTCCCAAAGGAGATCTCTGATCTCTATGAAAAAGGTTAGTGGATGAGTTGTGATGGGGCATGGGATGGGGCATGGCATGGGGCATGGCATAGGACCAGGATATCTACGGGACCGCCTTCTGCCACCAACAGCCTCCCACCGACCAGTTCGCTCCCACAGAGAGGGACTCCTCAGGGTGCCGTCGGCCAAGTTATGCCGGCTGGCGACACCCAGGAGGAGAGCCTTCTCTGTCGGAGCCCCTGCCCTTTGGAATGAATTGCCCCCGGATATTCGTAACATCTCTGATCTCCGAGTCTTTCGCTGTGCCCTTAAGACCCTACTGTTCCAACAGGTGGGGCTGTCTAATTGAATGATTTTAAATTGTGTTTTAACTTTGGGTTTTAAAATTCGGCCAAAACTATTTAATGAATTTTAATTAATTTTAACTCTGATACTGTATATTTATGTTTTAATTGGCTGTACACCGCCCCGAGTCCTTCGGGAGGAGGGCGGTATATAAATAAAATTATTATTATTATTATTATTATTATTATTACTATTATTATTATTATTATTATTATTATTATTATTATTAAGTAGAATGTGGGACCCAGTGGGGTGAAAGCAGGAAAATCAGACCCAAAAGCTGTGGGTGTGGGAAGCGAGGTGTGTCTTATCACCTACTATATGGTTCATGGCATAGACCAGGGGTGTCAAACTCAATTTCATTGAGGGCCGCATCAGGGTTATGTTTGACCTTGGGGGGCCGGGGGGGGGGGGGGGTAGCCAGGGTGGGCATGGCTAGCTCTACGTCACTTGTGTCTGGGGTGTCTGTGGTGGCTTGATGCTCTGCCAGAGAATACGGGCTCCCAAGCTCTGTTTTTGGTTGCAGTGGTCTCCTGCAACCCTCTGCCAGTGAAAACGGAGCTCGGGAGGGCCGCACACAGCCCTCCCAAGCTCTGTTTTCGCTGGCAGAGGCACTGTGGGCCTATCCTTTACTGTTTCCAGGGTGGCCCCATGGGCCAGATCTTAGCACTCCGCAGGCTGGATCTGGCCCCTGAGCCTTGTGTTTGACACCCCTGGCATAGAACCTGGTTGTTTGAGGGACTCCCTATCTTCAATAATTTCTAATTGTCCCACACATTTTGGCAAAAATTGACATTTATCCAGTAGATTAATAATGTCTCCTGGTGGGACTCAGAAATGGCTGAACTAAAGCTTAGTACAATGTCTAAGACACTGAATTTTACACAGATGAGCCCTACCTTGTACATGGATATAACCAGCTAAAATAAAAATGGTGCTACCTTCATTATTCCAGATTCTAATTCTCCTCTGATAGGAACAACTAACTAAATTTTATTCCTGCACATATTTTTTCATGTATCAAAATGGTATGTAAAATTGTAAGATAGGAAATTCACTTTGGAATGAGAGCTTAGGCTACAGAAATATGACTGCCACTATTAACTATCTGGCATGCTTTCAAAGCTGCTCCTTGTTCAGAAGAATTGCTAATAGCCTTATGCTGTGGATTCTGTTTTCCATGAGACATTTGCCACCATTATTTCACAGATATTGGATTAGTCAATACTTCTTCTATTGCTAGCCAGTATATTGGCATGTTTAGCAAGCTGTCATCTAAACAGATGGTCAGAAAATATCTGGCAGCACAGAACTCTGTGCATATTAATAAATATTTTTGCATAAATATAACATATAATGGACAAATTTCAGCCATGTTGGAAGTAAATCCTGTATGCAGAATATTAATTTTATACAAGCATATGTGTCTGTATATGTAAAATAGTTAATGCTTAAATTTTAAAATTTTTGTTTTATGTTTGGGGAACCTTTTACAGAATTACAGAATAATGGAGTTGGTAGAATAGAATAGAACTTTATTATGGTCATAGACCAGCAATAGACATCACTGTTTACAATATAGTTGGGAGGATAAATTTAAAAACGGAAAAATAAATGGAAAGGTGAATTAAAAAGGTTGTTTTGTTTCAGCTGCTGCTTGAATAAAATTATAGAGTGACCAATAAAGTTATTTGAAGAGATTTCACAGTGAACATAGTTAGACCTAAATACTTGTATTTATAAGGAATGTCTGATGCACAATTGTTCATCGTGATACCTAGCATGTTTTCAATCTATTATAGTTCTTGATTATTTACAGTGTCCTGGGAAAAGAAGGAAATACATGACTTCTTTCTGCAGTCCATTTAGAGAAAATCACTGGACAGACATTTTATTTATTTATTATTATTTATTATTTAGATTTATATCCTGTCCTCTCCCTGAGGGGACTCAGGGCGGTGAACAGCCAGAAGTAAAAAACATGCATACAAATTTAAAAGCCAAATAAAACCAAATTAAACAATGGCCCCAACTATTTAAAATCCCAGTTATAAAATATTAAAACCCCAAATATTAAAATATTAAAATGTTAAAATTTTAAAATTATTATTACAGAAGAAGGGAAAAAATTAGGCCAGGCCCGCCTGGTGGAACAGAAAAGTTTTTAGCTCACCGGGATCCTCCGTATCTCCGGGGGGAGCTCATTCCAGATAGTGGGTGCCCCCACAGAGAAGGCTCTCCCCCATTTGAATCTTTTATTAGTGCCACTGAGAGTATTGTCTATCATCAAATTAGAGGCAGTAGTTTTGATGACCATGAGAATCTGAATCATAGAAAAGAAAAAAGCTTACTCAGTTTAGGATGTTTTTGAGGGATTTAGTTGGCCCTATATTGTTCAGTCAGTCTCCTAAACTTAATATATAAACAGTAATATGTAAATGTTACAAATTTACATACCAGCCATTCTCTTTATGTGTACAATATAGATTGCAACTTATTATTTATTTATATCAAGGTTTCCAAACTTGGCAATTTTAAGACTTGTGAACTTCAACTCCCAGCCAATATGATTCAAGATTCAAATGTCTGTCCAGTGAATTTCTCTAAATTCTGCGGAAAGAAGCTGTGTATTTCAGTATAGTCAACCAATACACCAGTCAGTGGGAAATGAAGCTTTTAAAGTTTCAGAATGATTTCTTAATTTTGCCCTTTCTTTCAAAATGGCCCAAATATGTACCATTTCCAGACACCAGGTGGCAATAATACCACCAATGTGTTCATTTGGTGACCACATTATATATGGAGATCGGAAGACTAAAAAAATTCCAAGACGTGTGAATATCTCGATACCAAGTTTTAAAGGATAACTAAATTCCTAGGTATTTAGATTCTATTCTAATATGTTCCTTTTTATATGAATATAACTAAGATATAACAAGTGAAAGACTTTAAAATATATTAATTAAGGTTGTGGGAAGTTGTTTAAAGCTGGACAGTCTGTGATATTGTAATTCACTGGTACAAAACAATTTGCAGAATAAAATTCTTGTCCTTTTTAACTTCTTAATGGCTTTCCATAATCATGGTATATCTTTTTAGGCTGGTTTTGGAGGTTAAGTGTGGGGGCACAGTTTTATGCTACTTTTCAAACTTAAATTCCCTTTACCTTTAACAATCTTGGCCCTTCAAATAACATCCGTGAACAATTTCTTTTCCTTTTTAATTTGTCCCTTCTGACCAAATACTTCAAAACTTTAACGGGACTCTTTTGGAAACCCAGTACAGGAAAGTTATCCAAGTCACTCATCAGGTTTATTATTTGCATGTATCTTTTAATTATTGGGACTTCGAGAAATCTGGAAGTATTAATGCAAAGGAAATAATATTACTATTATTACATTGCAGCTTCTCCAGTCCAGAACAATGGGTCAGAGAATCTGAAATGTAATTTTCCTAATAAACATCAGTTGCTTATTGTTTATTTTTCATATTTTGTTGTGGCCCAGAAAAGATAGGCAAAGCAAATATAGAATAATGCTATAATAATATTTTTAAAATCCAATCTGAAAAAGGAATTTAAAGGCTCAAGAATATTACTTTTTCTGGTTTTATTAATGTGTTCTTTATAACTGACAAGAGTACAAGAAATTTCTTCTTACTGTTAAATGTGGGATTTATAATTGGTGAGGCATGTTTTTTAAGAATCCACAATTTGTGATATTCTACACTCACCTATAAGTAAACGGGAGGAAAAGAGAACTGTTAACATCAAAGGTACAAATAGGAATGTACTAACACATTCCAAATGATGTATTAAATTGTGTATAGATATTGTGGCACATGATTTTTACTGGCCTTGTAAAGCAAAGTCTTCAAAGATTTTATTTAGCCTCAGAGAAGTCTTTAGCCTTGTGAGTTGTTTATCTTGGCTTGTGCTGTGTTCAGAGACATCAATCAGAACAAGAGTAGGGCTTCCGCTGTTGCCGTCAGCTGTTGTGGACGGTCCTTTGAAGACCGCCAGCCCGATCGCTCGTAAAAGAGTCGTTTCGGCAATTGAAACGGCTCGTAAAACTCCGAGACTCAAAGGGCTTGTGAGGAGAGCCGGCGGCTGCAGGTAGAGTCCCCTGTGAGACCCCCAGAAAGCTTTTCTTGCTTCTGGGGAGTTAACAGGGTGGGACTCCCTATCCACCCCGCTGAAGCTCCGGACGACTGGGAAACTCTGCTTTAAAGCAGAACAAGACAGCGCGGCAGCATTACCAATAACAAAGAAAAATAAGGAAGATTTCAAACTTCTCACTAAACAGCAAGTATTGGAAGCTTTTTGGACTATTTTAAAGAATTTTTAAAGTGAAAGTGAATTGGCATTGAGGAAAGCGGAGGGAAAAAAAATGGCGCCTGTTCTTAGTTGAGAGAGCTGAAAGTGAAAGTAATTTGATTACTGTATCCGGTTACATCTTAAAGTAACAAATCCGGCTGGAAGCGGCAGAAGTATTCAAAAAAAACAAAATAACATAAAATAAAAATACCAACTGACTTTTATAGACCTGATTGAATCTGGAGAACTTTTTGGGAAAAGTTGTTAGAGTTTGTGGAAAAGGAAGATCTTTAAGAGGTAAAATGGCAACAAAGCAACCAGGGGGGGGCTCCCCCACACATAAACAGAAGCAGCCTCAAACAGCGCAGTTGCAATCTC
Source organism: Ptyas mucosa (assembly GCA_012654045.1). Lineage (NCBI taxonomy): Eukaryota > Metazoa > Chordata > Lepidosauria > Squamata > Colubridae > Ptyas > Ptyas mucosa. The sequence goes on along the minus strand of WNWU01000011.1, from coordinate 11,462,886 downwards.
AGACAAAGGAAGAAAGCCAATATGATATTATTATTAAAGAAATTCAAAGATCAGAGAAGGAGCTTAAAGGAATGTTTCAAGAGAAATATGACTCACTCAAACAAGATATTCAAACAGTGGTTAAAGGCCTGTCTGAGGTAGCGCTGCAGATTGATAAAAAAGTGGAGAATCTTGCCTCAGAGATGGAGACTAAATTCAGAGCTTCTGACTCAAAAATTATAGAAATTGAAGAAGTTACACAGAAAATGCAAAATGAGATTACTATGATGCAATTTCGATCAATGGAATATGCTATTAGATTGAGAGGTGTTAAAGAGAACACCAGAGAAGATCTTAGGAAAATTTGTGCAGAGGCTTTGGCAGTTATGTTGAAAGTGGAACCAGATCTGGTTTTGTGCAAGATGGACAAAGTCTACAGAGTTAATTCTCGGGTGGCAGTACAAAGACAACTGCCTAGAGATGTGGTTATATATTTCACAGATAGAAGAATGAGAAATGAAATTCTGCAAAATTCTTTTGTTACAACAGTTCAAGTTGATGGAAGTGAGATTGGAGTTTTTAAAGAACTACGCCTAAAATGTTAAGAGATAGAAAGGATTTTGGATTTTTGGTGACAGAATTGAAAAGACAGAATATACAATTTAGGTGGGATGCCCCAATAGGTATAATACTCAGGCTGCGAGGAGTGAGATACCGCCTTAATACTATTGAAAAAGCAGAAGAATTTTATTACAATGTTTTGAAAGCGGGTTCTCCTCCTCCACGCACATCTTCACCAATAGATAAAGAAGCTCAACTACAAGCCGAGATTGATCAAGAAACAGAAGCACAAATAAGGCAGTCGCAAAGGGAGGCAAGAGAATTAATGGGAGCAGTAGGTGGTGTTGTGGTTGATCCTTTTGCACCATTCGAAGCTTCTCCTTTGGAAGAAATGTCTAAAACCATCACAGAGGAGGCGATGGCTTTGGAAGTAACAACATCTAAAGTGGAAGAGCAACGCATAACCAGAGCAATGTCCAAACAAATGAAGCAACAGCAGCAAGAACATAGTAAGCCACAGCGTGAGAAAAGAACCAAAGATAAACAGCAAGCTGAAGTCATGGGAGGAGCTAAACCGAAGATTCCTACTGTAGGAGAGAATCTTCAACAATTGCTCTCAAAACTTCAGACAGGGTCAAATGGCACTTAAATTTTTGTCTTGGAATGTAAACGGATTGAATTCTCCGCAAAAAAGAAGGAAGATATTTCACTATTTGAGACAATTTCATAATGATGTTATCTGTTTACAGGAGACTCATGTAAAATTGCAAGATCAGAAATACTTGATAAATTCAAAATTGGGAATGCAATTTGTTGCTTCAAATCAGGAAAAGAAGAATGGAGTGGTGATATATATAAATAAGAAACTTGTAGCAAAAATTATAGAAGCAGATAAAGATGGAAGATATATTGCAGTTGAAGTTATTACAGATGTTGGACCAATTTTGTTGGTCGGAATATATGCCCCAAATCAACAGCAGGAAACTTTTTACAAGCTACTTCATTTAAAAATTTTGGATTGGGACTATTCAAACACTATAATAATGGGCGATTGGAATGGAGTAATCCAACCTAGATTGGATAAAAAAACCACGGCCAAAATAGGGAATAAATTACCACAAGCTTTTTTCGAACTGAAAGAGGATTTGGAATTGAAAGATATTTGGAGAATTCGAAACCCAAATGAACTGGACTTTACTTTTTACTCAGACAGGCACAAATCCTTTTCCAGAATAGACTTTTTTCTCTTAACTTCTAACCTACTCTCTAAAGTAAAGAAAATAAAGATATTTCCTAGGACTTTGACTGACCACAGTCCGGTCTGGATGGAAATCGAGATGGGTAAAAGAGAAAGAAGATCCTGGAGAGTAAATGAGAATCTATTTAGATATGAAAAGAATATAATTGAACTCAAAAAGCATTTAAAGGAGTTTTTTAAATTTAACTTGAACAAAGGCACCCCTATTGAAACAGTTTGGGATGCAGCTAAAGCATATATGCGGGGAGTACTAATTCAAATGAATTCTAAACACAGGCAAAGTCAACAGAAGAAAAGACTACAATTGGAATCTGAGATAAAAAAGAAAGAACAACAATTGATACAAAAACCAACAGACGGAAAATTGCAAATGGCTATAAAACTTCTGAAGGATCAATTTCAAATGCTTATAGCAGACCAAACGGCAACTAACTTACAATTTGCAAAGCACAATACTTTTTCCAATGCTAACAAACCGGGCAGGTGGTTGGCGTATACTTTGAGGAAGCAAGCATCGACACGAATTATTGATAGTACTGAATATGCTGATAAAGAAGTTTACCAACAAGATCTAATTAAAAAAGCCTTTTTGGAATATTATACTAAGTTATATGTTAAAGATGACATACAGAATATTACTATAGATGAATACCTGGAAAACAAGAGAGTTTCAAAAATTTCAACGAGCCAAAAGAAAAGTTTGGAACAACTGATAACAGTGGAGGAGATCAGTTTTGCTATAAAACAATTAAAAACAGCTAAAGCTCCAGGGACGGATGGCTTAACTGCAATTTATTATAAAACTTTACAAGAAGAAATGATTGAGCATCTTAAAGATTTATTTCGTAATATACAACTAGGAGGTAAAATACCTTCCTCATGGAAAACAGCTTTTGTTTCATTGATTCCGAAAGAAGAATCAGGTCCTAAGAAACCAGAAAATTATAGACCAATATCTTTATTAAACACAGACTATAAAATCTTTGCAAAAGTACTAGCCAACAGATTGATGCCAGTTATTCAAAAGATAATTCATCACGACCAAGCAGGATTTATTGAAGGCAGATATATGAAGGAGAATGTTAGGCAAGTTATAGACTTAATGGACTATCTAGATAAGAATAAACAGATCTCTGCAGTGCTGGTTTTTTTGGATGCGGAAAAAGCCTTTGATCGCGTGAATTGGAACTTTATAATTAAGACTTTGGAAAAAATGGATTTGGGGGAGCGGTTTATACAAGCGATTGGTGCAATTTATCAAGAGCAACATGCACAACTTATTATCAATGGAGGCTTAACATCGAATTTTAACATACAAAAAGGCACCAGACAAGGTTGTCCATTATCCCCGTTATTATTTATTTTAACTTTAGAAGTCTTACTCAATGCAATACGGGACTCGAATTCCTTGACTGGAATAGTTATAAGGCAAAAGGACTATAGAATTAAGGCATTTGCAGATGACCTGATTGTTACCCTATCACAACCTATGAACTCAATAATCCAGATGAAAAATATTATAGAAGAGTATGGCATGGTATCTGGTTTCAGGTTGAATCAGAAAAAAACTAAAATGATTGTCAAAAATCTGACAGAGAGCAAAAAAAAGGAACTGGAAAGAATGGCAGGCTTCGAGACTGTTTCAAAGGTCAAATATTTAGGAGTACAAATCACAGACTCCAATGCTAAACTGTTTCAAAATAACTATGAGGTTCTGTGGCAAAAGATACAAAAAGATATGCAAAACTGGAAGAAACTGCAGTTATCACTGCTTGGAAGAATATCAGCAGTAAAGATGAATGTTTTACCTAGACTGATCTTTTTATTTCAAATGATACCGGTGCTTAAATCAGACAAACCATTGCTAGAATGGCAAAAAGGACTGAACAAATTTATTTGGAATGATAAAAAACCAAGAGTCAAACTGAAAATAATGCAAGATACTCGTGAGAGAGGTGGTCTTAAACTCCCAAACCTTCGATTATATTATGAAGCAACTGCATTGATACAATTAAGTGATTGGTTTGGGAAAACTAAGACTGACTTGTTGAATATAGAAAGCCATGACCTGGTTTGGGGTTGGCATGCATACTTATTTTATGATACCAAAGTGGATAAAGTGTTTAACAGTCATTTACTTAGAAATGCCTTGCTGAGAGTCTGGAGAAGGCACCGAACTAATTGGGATTATAAGATTCCGTTTTGGCTGGATCTCGCTGATACCATGTGGAATACAAATATTAAGTCACTCGGGGGGTTTTTATATAAAGAGTTACTTTACTTTGAAGAGGGCAGGTGGCGATTGAAGACTTTGGATATGCTGTTGGAAGAAGGGAAATCGTTGACTTGGTTGCAGTACAATCAATTACAGATGAGATGGAAAGAAGATCAACAAACTGGTTTAATGGAATATGAAGTAGAATTGGTTGAACAGATAAAGCGGACAGGTCCAATGCACATTAAGAGAGTTTATAATGTTTTGTTAGAAAGAGACTCAGAAAATGAGCTAGTTAAAAATTGTATGATTAAATGGGCACAAAATTTCTCTCAACCAGTTATGTTGGAAACATGGGAAAAAATATGGGTTCAGAACGTTAAATTTACACACTCACAAAATTTACGAGAAAATTTTTATAAAATGTTTTATAGATGGCACTTAGACCCCAAGAAATTGTCTTGCATGTACCCTAATGTGCAGCCAAAATGTTGGAGATGTGATTGTTTAGATGCTACATATTATCACATCTGGTGGACCTGCAGGAAAGTGAGGGCTTTTTGGATAAAAATCTGGTGGGTTATGCAAAATGTTTTAAAGAAAAAAATACAATTTTCTCCGCAATTTTTTTTATTGGGTATAGTTAAAGACTTTACACTGGGTGAAACTAAATTGATTTTGTATATGGTGACAGCAGCTAGGTTGTTGATTGCCCAACATTGGAAGAGTGATGTTTTACCGACGGTTGATCAATGGACCCAGAAGATGGCTGGATTTGCAGAAATGGCAAAGGTTTCAGCTTTTTTAAAAGATCAGACGCATGAGAAGTATATACAGGAATGGAAATTATGGATTGAATATGTACAGAATAAGTATCAGACTAGAAAATATTATATCGCTTTTAGCTGAGATGACTATGTTAGTATGTTAGTAAATATAGAAAAAAGATATGGAAGTCTGAATAACATATATATTGTTTGGGAATATTAATATTGCATATAATGGAAGTCAAGGGGGGGAGGGAAGAGGGAGGAGGGGGAGGGTTAGGGTGGGGATGGGAAGGATTTATATATTCTTTTTACATGTATTCTACAATCTGTGGCTAGGGAGGGGGGGGGAAAAGGGGGAAAAATTTGTATTGTTAAAACTTTTTCAATAAAAAAAAAAAATCAGAACAAGAGTAGAGCATGTTAGGTCTTAGCAGCTTTGACCATTAACATGTTCCTTTATTTCAACATTATTTTTATGGAAGGATTAGTATGAAGATTATAGTTACAAGAATGGCTACTTCTTTGATAATATGATTGGATTTTCCTCTTTTATTTCATACACTAATGTGGAGTGTATGTGGTGTGCATGTATATACAGCAGAGGCCAAAATTGTGGAAACCTTTTGGGAAAAGTGTATTTTCTAAAACTAGCTAATAACACCACTTTTTTTTAGTAGTACCATAAAATTATATGATACAATGGAAAGATAATCTAATCAAGAATGTAATGCAATAACTTTTATGAAGGATTTGCTATTAGAATAGCAGTTACAGTATAAAGAAGAAAAGTGAAACATGTTGAAAAAATGAGATATACAAAAATTACCACCATGTCAGTTAATAGTTGGGTAACCTTGAACATGAATTACAGCCTTACAACATGTAAGTGAACCCATGGAGTGAACCAAATCTTTTAGTTCTGCAGCTGTTATAATGTAAAACCAAGATTGAAGGATTGCTTCTATTAACTGGGCTTTATTGCTGGGTCGCTTCTGACTAACAAGTTTCTTTAGTCGGCTCCATAGATTTTCCATTGGGTTAAGGTCTGGGCTATTCTCCTACTCGCAAGAAATGGCAGTCACAAGTGGGAGGTGCTCGCTCTTGTAGTTTAGGACCGAGTCTGCAAATTAGAATAGCTCTGCCCTCTGCCTCTGTCAAACCTCAAAAACACACTTTCCCCAAAAGGTTTCCACAATTTTGGCCACTACTGTACATATTAATCTCTCCATCTATTTCAGCTATATGTGGAGAATATATCCAGATGACACAGTAAGCCAGAATTCTATAGAAAACTATTGTTAATTACTTCACTTCATTAAGAAAACAATAAGGCAAATTCCTGGTGCACTTATCATGCTGCATTGGCCTTCCATAACCTGAAACCCTCCACACCTGTTGACAGAGTGACCAAAGACCACGGTGACTTAGAATTCTTGGGAATTTCTGGAGGTGCCAAATTGTAGAAGTCTCTGTGAAACAAATTATAGTGGGATACATCCATATGTGTTTAGGTGGTCTCACTGACAAGAGGAATTACGTAATAAAAGGCTTTAACAGAATAACAAGAGTTGGAAGGGTCCTTGGAGGTCTTCTTTTCCAACCTGTGCTCAAGTAGGAAACCCTATACCATTTTAGACAAATGGCTGTCCATTCTCTTCTTAAAAACCTCCAGTGTTGGAACACCAGAACTCCTAGAGGCAAATCGTTCCACTAATTAATTGTTCTACCTGTCAGGAAATTTCTCCTTAGTTCTAAGTTACTTCACTCCTTGATTAGTTTCCATCCACTGTTTCTTGTCCTGCCCTCAGGTGCTTTGGAGAATAGCTTGATTCCCTCTTCTTTGTGGCAGCCCCTGAGATATTGAGACACTGCTATCATGTCTCCCCTAGTCATTCTTTTCATTAAACTAGACATACCGATCTCTTGAAATGTCTCCATTTCCCCTATGTTGACGACATTTTAAATATTTTAAATAAAATTTGATTAAATATTTACTTCAGTTTAAACCCAAATACGGGTTTATTATCATGTTATCCATAATCCATCTTTTCACAAGGCTGGACATATCCAATTCTTCCAACCATTCTTCATATGTTTTAGCCTCCAGGCCCCCAATCCAGAGGTGAAATGCTCCCAGTTCGGACCGGATCGCCCGATCCGGTAGCGATGGCTGCGAGTTGTTCGGAGAACCGGTAGCAAAAATCCCTGCCTCCCCCAAATGCTCAGCTGAGTCGCATGATCATCAGAGGCTTTTTTTTTTACTTTTAAAAGCATTTTTTCTACAATCTTTTCCGACGAAAAAATGCTTTAAAAGGAAAAAAAAACCTCTGATGATTGCGCGGCTCAGCTGGGATCCTCAGAGGCTTTTCAAAGCATTTTTTTCTGCAACCTCTTGGCCGAAGATGTGGTAAAAAAATGCTTTGAAAAGTCTCTGACAATCCCAGCTGAGTTGCCTGATCGTCAGAGAGGCTTTTCAAAGCATTTTTTAAAATGCCTCTCTGACGATCCCAGCTGAGTTGCTTGATCAGCAGAGGCTTTTCAAAGCATTAGAAAAAATGCTTTTAAAAGTAAAAAAATAAAAAGTTGGCCATGCCCACCCAATCACATTACCCCCACCACCACCAAGCCACGCCCATAGAACCAGTAGTAACACATTTTACATTTCATCCCTGCCCCAATCATCTTTGTTGCTCTTCTCTGCACTCTTTGTTGAATAGTTTGTAGTTCCATAAGTAGTTATTCATAGGATGAAACATTTACTTCTTTTAAAGTTAAGGCATAGAGAAAGGAGGTAAAAAAATCAAAAGCTTATAAAATTCAGGTATCATTATTTTTAAGAACTGGTACCACATTACTGCTGACAGCAAGCCCAAGAATCCAGAGATAATAACCTAACCTACACTGGTATTTCTGGGAACCTATGTTGGACCATATGGTTGCTCCAGAGCCTTGCCCTCATATGGTCAAAGAAACCATATCTTCCTGATGTTTTTCCTCTTGCAGACTAGAATGTCTGGACATATTCTTTTTACAATGACCAAAGATTCTCATTTTTCTCTGCAAGAAAAAAAGATTTTTTAAGGTTGCTGATTTGATTTCATCAAAGACGTTCAGCCTGAGTCCTGGAGAGCCTTTGAGCCTCAGGTGGCAAATGCCAGGCGGAGCCCCATCATAGTTGCAACTCTAAGGAGAAGTTCCTAGACCAGTGATGGCTAACCTTTTTGCCATCGTGTGCCAGGGGGGGGGGGGGGAGGGGGGAGGGTTGTGCACGCACATGCCCATACGCATGTGCACGCAACCCCCCCCGGCACATGATGGCCTGGTAGGCCCGTTTTTCTTTCTTACCTGGTTCCAGATCCTGTCTATTTATCTGGGAAGGGCGAAAACAGCCTTTCCCACTCCCTTGGAGGCCCTACGGAGGCTGAAAGGGCCCATTTCCTGGTTCCCGGTGGGACAGGAAGTGATTTTTTTGCCTCTCTAGGAGTCTCTGGGAGCCTCTCTAGGAATCTCTAGGAGCCTCCCTAGGAGTCTTTGGAGGCCGGGGACAGCAAAAAACATCACTTCCTGTCCCACCGGAAGTCAAGAAATGGGCCCTTTCAGCCTCCGTAGGGCCTCCAAGGGAGTGGGAAAGGTTGTTTCCGCCCTTCCCAGATAAATAGACAGGATCTGGAGCCAGGTATGAAAGAAAAACGAGCCTTCCCTACCCCCCCCCCCAGTCCCTCCAGAGGCAGGAAACAGCCTGTTTCCCTACTTCTGGAGGGCCCAGAAGGCCCGAAAATCAGCTGGCCAGTGGGCACATGTGCCCCAGAGCTGAGCTGGCGTGCCCACTAATATGGCTCCGCGTGCCACCTGTGGCACGCATGCCATAAGTTTGCCATCATGGTCCTAGACCTTAAAAAGTGCACTGTTGATGTCATGATCAAAAAGAGGAAAACCTATAGGAGAGCTCAAGCAGGTCAAAGCTACATCTAGCCTGGGTTCAAACTGGGTTCTGGATCACACAGCAAACAAACAGATGTATGCCACAAATAGGACACAAGTGCAATCTCTACCTTGGATTATGGTGTTATTATGTAGCATTAAGTCTAGAACAGATAGTCCCGAGGATGCTTTTTTCAGGAGGCAACTGGATGTTCTTGTTTTTTCTTTTGAAGACGTTTCGCTTTTTATCCAAGAAGTTTCTTCAGCTCTGATAGGATAGTGGGGAATGGAGAATGGAGAATTGCCTCCTGAAAAAGCACCTTTGGGACATGACCTGGATGACTGAGAATTTCTACAGACTTCTAGAACAGATCGATAGTATGTATAGTGATTAAAGCATCAGTTTAGGACCAGGAGTTTATGAGTTCTAGTTCCACCTTAGGCTCAAAACCAGCTGGGTGGCCTTGGTCTCTCTCTCAACCCTACAAAAGAGGAAATGGCTAATTTTTTTTGAAAAACCTTGCTGAAAAAAATGCAAGAAGTTGTCCAGGCTGTCTCTAGGAATCAGTTAGAATTGAACAGAAGGGGAAAAAAGCCTTCTTGAAAGAAACTGATTGCCCAAAACCAAAATTGTCTCGTGTTTATCTTTTTATATACAAGGAAAGAACAACCACTGTTAAAAAAAAATCTGACAGTGTTGTATATCCCAGCAGTGATCTAACTACCATTCTCTAGGGCTGAACTTAAACGAACTGGGAAAACTTAAAGGCTGAACATTTATATTAACTAGTCAGAGATTGCACAAAATGATTTCCAATGTTTCTAATGATTTTATGGCTGTTTGAATCTGGTTACTTAAAGGTTTTAATCTGGTTATTTTGGTGAGTTATTTAAAAAACAGCTGAAATGAGGAAGGTATTTATGCGTATCAAATTTCTGTATAAATGCTTGATGTAATTGCATGTGAGTTCCAAATGATTATGTGCCAGACATATATATTTTTAAAGGATGTCTAGTCAGCTTTTCAGAATCTCTCTAAAACCAGATGTATAAATATAAAACTAATTGACATGAAATGGAATAGAAATGTGAACCACACAAGAAGCTGTGTGAAAAACATGGGATAAAAACACTGGATCAAAACAGACAAAATGCCTACCTTATATCAACGAAATTTCAACAGTCTGATTTTTACGTTTTAAAATTAATGTGATATTGAGACTTTTTGGAATGCATCTGAGCACAAATCAGAGTCAAGCCATCTAAATTAATGTGCATCAAATGTAATGCATTAAAAATAAACCTTAACAAAAATGTATGCAGTCACATTTTCCTGTTTGTTTCCTCAATCTGTACGCACTTGCTCTCGTATATTATTATTACTAGTTTGTTCTTCCTTCATTTTTTAATCAAACTTTACTTCATCTCCTTTTATTACCAAGGCTGGTTTGGACTGGCTCAGGTGAACCGGTAGGGACAATTTGAATTGGTTGGCCGAACCGGTAAAAACCACCCCTGGTTGGCCCCAACCCTGCTTACCTGCTCACCCAGTCGCCAATCACCCCTTCTGGCCACTCATTCGCCCTTTCCGGCTGCTCGACCCATTTAATGTTATATGCTGCAGCAGAGAGAATCCGAACTTTTCTCCCGCCTTTCACAGTAGAGCTGCTGCAGCCTGTCCCGTTAAGGTACTTCAGCCCCCAGGAGGGAGGGGGCCAGGGGGACGACCCTAAAGGGAGCAGCAGCTCCACTGTGCATGGAGGGAGAAAAGTTCGGATTCTCTGCCACAGCATTCACTATGAGCCCTTCTGGTGCTCATACACACATTTTTTGTACCGGGTTCTGTGGGCGTGGCTTGGTGGGGTGTGTAATGTGATTGAGTGGGCGTGACCATGAGTAACATTGAGTGGACCATGCCCACTCAGTCACAGAACCCCCCCCAAGCCATGCCCACAGAACCGGTAGGGAAAAATTTTGAATGTCACCACTGTTTATTACCCATTAGAGGTAGGCTGCTTATCACTTCAAGTAAATAAATAAATAATAAATAAATAAATAATCCAGCGTCATTTCAAAATGAGATGGGCGGCAAATAAATTTAATTAGGAATAAATAAATACATTTCACAGCAGATAAACAAAGATGTATTGATGTTGCTTGTTTTCACATCTCTGCATTTGAGGTGATACTTGCAATTTTTGTTTAAGGTTAAAGGGATTTCTGACAACTTCTGGATTTTATAATTTCAAAAGAAGCAAAACTGAGCATTGACTGGATTCAGTATTTTTGGCTGTGGCTTAGTGTGCTACGTGAATCCAGTCAGTTATTGTAAAGTGTAAACCACTGTTTATGGCCTATGAGGAAATGAGAAATGAGGAAATGCATTCATTGTAGTTTGTTAGCTATTCATGGATTAGCACAATACATCGATGCCTTTGGTTCATCTGCCCTAGGTTCTCCCCTCATCTGCTCAGAAAGTTCAAAACTGCTACAAAATGAAGTCTGTTTTCATCTCCTGTACTTGGCTTCAGTTTGTACAGGTAGTTTTAGACATATAACAGTTCATTTAATGACTGTTCAAAGCAGTGGTGAAATCGAATTTTTCTTACTACTGGTTCTGTGGGCGTGGCTTGGTGGGCATGGCAGGGGAAGGATACTGCAAAATGTCTATTCCCACCCCACTCCAGGGGAAGAATACTGCACTCCAGGGGAAGAATACTTTGCAGTATTCCCACTCCATGGGAAGGATACTGCAAAATCCCCATTTCCTCCCCACTCCTGGGGGAAGGATATTGCAAAATCTCCATTCCTACCCCACTCTGGGGCCAGCCAGAGGTGGTATTTGCCAGTTCTCCAGACTACTCAAAATTTCCACTACCAGTTCTCCAGAACCTGCTGGATTTCACCCCTGGTTCAAAGTTACAAGGGCACTGAAAAAAATAACTTATGACCGTTTTTCACAGTTACGACCTTTGAAGCATCCCATGTGATCAAAATTAAGATGCTTAGTAACTGGTTCATACTTACGACTGTTGCTGTGTCCCATGATCTTGTGATCAGTTTTTGCAACATTTTGACAAGCAAAGTCAGTGGGGATGCCAGATTCACTTAACAACTAGGTTACTAATTTATCAACTGCAGTGATTCACTTAGCAACTGAGGCAAGAAAGGTTGTAAAATGGAGCAAAACTCACTTAACAAATGTCTCACTTAACAACAGAAATTTTAGGCTCAGTTGTGGTCATCAGTTGAGGATTACCTGTATGTGTATCAGTTTCTCTTTGTCATCTCAACTTTGCTCAAGATTGACAAAGAGTTTCTACAAAACCCTTCAATCTAATTAATTCTTTATAGTACTTTGTTCATCTGGGGATGATTTCTCTTGTGATTTATGACAAAATTAAACACCTTCAGATGGAAATTAGAAAAAAATGCCATAAAATCAATTAAATCGCACAGCAAACCACAGTACTAAAGGGAATGGGGGAGTAGTTCCATAACTAGGATTTTGACTGCAACAAAGAATTAAAAAGTTCTAGTGAAAGAATTGCAAAACTATTTTGTCTCAGATGACGGCGATGATAATATTTAATGCCCTAACAAGGCCAGGCATCCTATGTGATTTTACTGATTTAACTTGTTGAAACAACCAAGGTAAGCAGAGAATTTTGAATTCTATAACAGGGTAACCAATTCAGATTAAGTTGATTTGTTCCTATAGAGCCAATTTGGTCTAGTGGTCAAGGCACCCAGCTAGAAAGCAGAAGATTTGTGAGTTCAAGTCTTGCCTGAGCCATGAAAGCCAGAGGGGTGTTATTTGGCCTGTCCCTCTCTCTCAGTCCAATTCACCTCACAGGGTTGTTATTGTGGGGCAAATAGAAGGAAGAAGGTGCGGTAGATATGTTTCCGTCTTTCCGTCTTAAATTATTTGTAAAAATAATAAAGGTGGGATTAAAATAAGATAATTTTTTTCTTCACAACATCACCTTCTGCACAACAATTGTCCAATGCAGATGGGCAATTTCTTTCATTTCTGTTCATCCAAACATACACTGTGTCTGCATAGAGCTATATGGGTGACTCTGTTATGCTTAACCACCTACACCCAAAGTCATTCTTACACTAATTCTCAGTGGGTAACAATATATTAGCTTTGGAAGCCTTCATTGATCTAATTCCTCTCCTTCCTCTCTCTCTCTCTCTCTCTCTCCCTCCCTCCCTCCCTCTCTCTCTCTCTCTTTCTCCCTCCCTCCCTCCCTCCCTCCCTTCCTCCCTCCCTCCCTCCTTCATTATTTTTCTGAAACTAGTTTCCATGGTGATCGCTGCAGCTTTGATGGTTGTGAGTCTGGAGGAGGTTGATAGTTCATTAAAACTGAGCTGAAAGAAGCATGGGGGTACCTGAAGAGTAGCCTTTCCATTAAGAGTTTCCCCCACCACCACTTCCCACAATCTCTCTTTTTATGAAAGAAGCTATCTTTAAAGAAACAAGGGCTCAGTAGCAAACTAGAGAAGAATACAGGAGACGTTCTGCTCTTATGTTCTGTGATTCCCCATTCCCTCCTAAACTACCACAGCTATATACTACTGAAACCCTAATTGTCATACTCTTTAATTGGGCAAAATGGTGCATCATAGGGCAACAATTTTTTTGAATCAAGGTACCTCAAATGGGCCTACTTTCAGAATGTGTTCAAAATTCAGGCTCGTGACTCCTAAGGCGATGAAATTTGGTAAAGTTGTGGCTGCTGGCTGATGCTACACTACTTGTGTAGTGATCTTGCAGTCACGTGATCTTCGTTTTTGGTTTTCTATGACAGTTTCCTAGCCAGTCTTGCAATCCCTCAGTCCCTCTGTCACGCAGCAACAATCACTTACTTGCCTGCTAGAAATGGAAGGGAAGGGAGGAGGGCAGGAATGGGGATGATGGACAGGAGGGAGTGAAGGAAATGAATCATCAGCATACCTTTTCTGCCCCAAGCAGCCCCCTCCTCCCACACATTTCCCCTGTGTGCTTTTCTTGACCCACGGGGCATCTCTTGTGTCCCCACTACCAGGAAATGTCCCTGATTTGTGTAGTATCTTTCATATATTTCAAGCAGAATGATGGACAATGACCAGGATAATGTATTGGATGCCTCAAAATGGCAGGAAAGTCCACCCCCAATTTTCGTAAATTGATGCAGGAGGACATCAGGGTGCATAAAAATATGGATTGAGAATGCTGCGTTTGCCCCTGAGGTTACAGGTTGCCCACCTAGTTACAAAGCATTATTGGTGAAGATGAAGTATTTTCTTTTGTGCTGGGAAGTATTACAAAAATTACAGAATTTTTATTTCATCTCTACGTCTTGCAGTTCTGAACCTGGCATTTTAATCTATTTTTCCTTGAAGCTTTGACCTTTTTCATTTGTTTTTTTATGCCTGTTTTTTTTAACCAGCTCTTCTTTCTTACTCTTCACAAAAAGTCATAAATATGTATGATATTCATATTCAGTAAGTAAATGTCCTAATTTTTGATTTAATGGTATTTAAAGATATGAATTCATTGTAACGCTGCCCAGAATGGCTTGTTTTTATGCACAGATAATAGTGTGCCATGAATTAAATGCCCAGCAACTAGATTGAATATATTGTCATAACTAATTACTATGTTTATTATACTTAAATATAAGTATAAATAATATTATACTTATCAATAAACATAATAATAAGGCTAATTCCTTTGTGGATGTGCATTTTGGCACTTATTTACCCTATGGGTTAAGAGAACCCTTATCAAGAAAATTTGCCATGTTTGATTGTGAGGCTGATAGCAGAGGGTAGTGTGTGTACCTGAATCACTCTTATAATAACCAAAAATAAAAGATAGGCTGTACTATACCTGGACAATTCTTAAATTACGTTAGATTTCTTTTAAGGAATAATAACAGGCATGAGTGATCTACAACACAATCTTCTAATGGCTGCCTAAACATATTTAATATGAGCTAATAGTGTGCAATGGTAGTCAAAAAAGCCAATGTAATCCTAAATTGCATTAACAGAGGGATACAATCAAAATCAAGTGAGATACTAATACCATTCTATAAAGCCTTAGTAAGACCACACCTAGAATACTGCATCCAGTTTTGTTCACCAAGGATGTTGAGATTCTAGAAAAAGTGCATAGAAGAGCAACCAGGATGATTAGGGGACTGGAGACTAAAACATATGAAGAACGGTTACAGGAACTGGGTATGGCTAGTCTAGTGAAGAGAAGGACCAGGGAGACATGATAACAGTGTTCCAATATTTGAGGGGCTGCCATAGAGAGGACGGGGTCAAGGTATTTTCTAAGGCACCCGAAGGCCAGACAAGGAATAATGGATGGAAACTGATCAAGGAGAGATTCAACCTAGCAATAAGGAGAAACTTTCTGACAGTGAGAACAATCAACCAATGGAACAGTTGCCTTCAGAAGTTGTGGGAGCTTCATCACTGGAAGCTTTCAAGAAGAGACTGGGCTGCCATTTGTCAGAAATGGTGTAGGGCCGTGATGGCGAACCTATGGCACGCGTGCCACAGGTGGCACACGGAGCCATATTAGTGGGCACGCCAGCTCAGCTCTGGGGCGTATGCGCCCGCCGGCCAGCTGATTTTCGGGCCTTCTGGGCCCACCAGAAGTAGGGAAACAGGCTGTTTCCTGCCTCTGGAGGGACTGGGGTGGGTGGGGAAGGCCCGTTTTTCTTTCATACCTGGCTCCAGATCCTGTCTATTTATCTGGGAAGGGCGAAAACAGCCTTTCCCACTCCCTTGGAGGCCCTACGGAGGCTGAAAGGGCCCATTTCCTGACTTCCGGTGGGACAGGAAGTGATTGTTTTGCTGTCCCCGGCCTCCAAAGACTCCTAGAGAGGCTCCTAGAGATTCCTAGAAAGGCTCCTAGAGACTCCTAGAGAGGTTCTGGAGGCTGGGGACAGCAAAAAATGTCACTTCCTGTCCCACTTTCAGCCTCTGTAGGGCCTCCAAGGGAGTGGGAAAGGCTGTTTTTGCCCTTCCCAGATAAATAGACAGGATCTGGAGCCAGGTAAGAAAGAAAAACGGGCCTACCAGGCCATCATGTGCCAGGAGGGGGGGAGGGGGGTTGCGTGCACATGCATGTGGGCACGTGCGCGCACGATCCTCCCCCGCCCCCCCCTCTCCTGGCACGCGGTGGCAAAAAGGTTAGCCATCACTGGTGTAAGGTCTCCTGCTTGGGCATAGGGTTGGACTAGATGACCTATAAGGTCCCTTTCAACTCCATTAATCTATTAATCTGCTAATATTTACTGTTAATTCATATAGTCTGCCTATTCTGAAGACCTGTTCTCTACCACTGATTATGAGATAGAAGACATGGAGTGTGTCTGTCTCAACAGCCCATTATTAAGCCATGTTTGCTGCCCACACCCACCAAACAGAACAGAATAGAATAACAGAGTTGGAAGGGACCTTGAAGGTCTTCTAGTCCAATTCCTTGCTCAAGCAGGAAACCCCTATACCATTTCAGAGAAATGGTTGTCTATTCTCTTCTTAAACACCTCCAGTGTTGGGGCATCCACAACTTCTGAAGAAAAGTCTTTCCACTGATTAATTATTCTAATTGTCAGGAAATTTCTCCTTGGTTCTAGGTTGGTTTTTTCCTTTGTTAGTTTCCATCCATTGCTTGTTGTCCAGCCTTTCAGTTGCTTTGGAGAATAGGTTGCCACTCTTTCGTTGAGGCAGCCCCTTAGAATTTGGATACTGCTATCCCCAGTCCTTGTTTTCATTAAACTAGACATACCCAAGTATTCTGGCATGGAAATAGTGAGGTTTCCCTCAGAAGATAGAAGATGATTTGCAGTGCTGTTTTGAGTGCAAGGGAGACTATAATGCTAGGTTCCAGTTATGTTTTCACTTATGACACAAACATGGCCACATCTCCTCACACGTGAGGCTCCATATCACAGATAATACACTGTTGGTGCACACTAGTCCAAGGTGTTCAGGAATAAAAGTAGCATTTCCTATTGTTCTCATAGAAGTCCTGACTCCTCACTTATATGGAACATTTTTTTTTTTAGAGAAACTTCACTTATTCATAAAATGGAATATTCAGATATGGCTTCAAAACACTGTCCCTCATTACTCCTTCCCTGGGGATAACTACAACTGTATATGTAATGTGTTTTTGGAAAATGATGTCGATTAGAGGTGGTATTCAGTAGGTTCTGACCAGTTCTGGAGAACTGGTAGCAGAAATTTTGAGTGGTTCGGAGAACCGGTAAATACCATCTCTGACTGGCCCTGCCCCCATCTATTCTCTGCCTCTCAAATCCCAGCTGAATGGGAGGAAATGGGGATTTTGCAGTAACCTTCCCCTGGAGTGGGATGGGAATGGAGATTTTACAGTATCCTTCCCCTGCCACGCCCACCAAGCCACACCCACAGAACCGGTAATAACAAAATTTTGAATCCCACTACTGATGTAGATGTCCTGTAGAGCACTCCATAGCTGAACATTTTTCTCACACAAAATCAAAACCCCTTTCTTGGAGTCTGGTTCCAACAATATTTATGAGGGGCTGTTCTGCCTTGCATAAATCCAGCTGACCGTTATGTTGCAGTTAGGAGAGTTTGCACTCCTTTGCAAAAGAAAGAAAATGATTGCGTGGAAGGACTGAAAACTACATATCACAAGCACTGCCCTGGCATATTTTCTGCACAAAGATTGGTAGCAACTTTTCCTGCAGTTGGGTTTCAGCGAGAGGGAATCAGTAGTCACTACCATTATAATGGCCCCACCAAGAAGCTTTATAGAAAACAACAGTCCACGCAGTGATGAAATTCAATTTTTTTTACTACCGGTTCTGTGGGCGTGGCTTGGTGTGGCTTGGTAGGTGTGGCAGGGGAAGGATACTGCAAAATCTCCATTCCCACCCCGCCCTGGGGCCAGCCAGAGATGGTATTTGCCGGTTCTCCAAACTACTCAAAATTTCCGCTACCGGTTCTCCAGAACCTGTCAGACCCTGCTGGATTTCACCCCTGAGTCCATGGTCCTTTTCAGATGAATGTTAAGAACATTCTGGGATAGGAAGCAGAGAGGTTTTATGGATAAGATTTTAGTTTGCAGATTTTTCTCTGATTTGGAAGAAAATATATAGGGGATATTTAATGAAGTTCTGCTGGTTATTTATGAAACCCAAGAAACCTTGAAGTAACACCCAGTATTTCTTTTTTTTTCTTTTTCTTTAAAAAAAAATCCTTTCCAGTAGAATAAGGCTGGAAAGCATATGGTATAATTGTGTCATCTGGTATCTGTAGAAGGAAGAGTTACTATTAAAGCATTGCCACATCCAGCAAGATTTTGCTGAGGACAGGACGACAGATTTTTCTTCATCAAATGAGCGTCCCCAAGTACAATCTTTTTCTAAAGTAAAGATAAAAATAACTTTGAAACAACCTTGATTCTGGGTGACTATATCCAAGCAGTTTTCTTGGTAACATTATAGAAATGATTTGTCATTGTCTTTAGCTGGGCTGGGTTTTTTTTTTTTTTTGTGGTCTACCAACAGGAATTCCTAGGTAACAACCACAGATATACTGCTTAGCTTGTGAGAGTATTAGGATTGGCTGTTTGCCTAACAGTCACGTAATTCACTTAAATTTAGCGATTCAGTTAACAACCGTGCCAAAAAAGGGTGGGAAATCAAGTCTAACTCACTGAACAACCTCTTTGTGTAGCAATGGAAATTCTAGTTCCCATTGTGGGCGCAATTCAAGGATTAACTGTACTACCCCATGGATATTGTGTTACAGAAGACTTTACACAAGGTAAACAGGTAAATGTCAGTCAAGGCTATCAGAAACACCTGTAATTAGCACAATTAGCAATGCTGGGTGAAGTGACTCCTAGCCAAAGTCTGCACCACTAATTCATCTGGAATTGCAAATCCAGGAGAATCTCAACCACAGTCCTGATGTTTTATGGAAAGTGTGGCCTTGGGTAGTGTCAAAGCTAGAATCAGGTTTGATCAGACATTGACAGTCAACAAATTCTCTCCTCCAAAGATCTAGTTTAAATATATTTTAAGCCACTTGGATTCTTACAGTCATATTTTCTCACCACTTACACCGATATAACCATTTTGACTGAACCATAAGAAAAAAAAAACCTTTGAAATGACCCATTGGAGGCAAGTTTTGTGGGAGGATTAGAATATCTAAACCCAAGTCTACAAAATCCAAGAAAATGCCTTTTCCTTTTCAAAGTAAAATTCTATTAGGTTAAATTACATTTCATGCATCTCCAATGGAAAAAATTGATCAGATTCACCTCACCTCTGTGAAATCTTAATTTTTTTGTTATTACTCAGTTGCCAGCCTTCTCTGACTCTTCATGACCCAATGGAAATCATATTAACCAGGATAAGAAACAAAGAAAGATAGATAGAAAGAAAGAAAGTATGTGTGGCATTACTTTTCACATTGATTGTTTTTAACAGAGTACAGAACCTTCACAAAAAAGTTAGTGGAGGGGGATGGAACTCCATCTGCTGATCCTTCTGGTATGGAATTGAGAACACGTGCAAAATACTCTATATATACCTTTACATTTTCTATATATTTTAACCGCATGCGTTTGTGGGAAGAAACATAATATTGGACGGATTTGCCAGATCAGATTCAAATGCCAGAATTATTCTGAATGCCTTCTTGAGAAATACTGTTTTCGGAGTATAAACTAAAACACCGTGTGAAAATAAGGTGGTGAAATAAGGAGTGTGGAATAGAAATTAGCATATAGGCTTTTTCATTCATTATGCAAAATATTTCAGTACTATAGTTGTTCCACATTGATTCTATGTTAGGGATTAAATGCTATTAGAAGATTCCCTTTCACTCACATCCTGACCTTCTGTTGTTCAGTGTACAGTAGCACCAAATTGTGGGATGCATTTTTCAGCCACAAAGTATCCTTAGATCCCTGGACACAGCAACCATCATAAATCTGAATCAGTTGGCAAGAGTCTGAATTTTGATCATGTGACCATGGGGATGCAGCAGCTGTCGTGTGAAAAAACGGTTGTAAATAATTTTCCAGTGCCGTAGTAACTTTGCATGGTCACTACACAAAATGTCGTAAATGGAGAACCACCTCTACTACAAAGCACAGGACAGGTTAATACAGGGGTGTCAAACTCACATCTTCACGGCGTCGTCACCTGATGTATCGGGACTTTTTCACCATTCACTAAACTGGGCGTGGGTGTGGCCAACGCGTGGGTGATGTGACGTATTGGGACTTTTTCCCCCTTCACTAAACCAAGCGTGGGTGTGGCCAGCGCATGGGCAGTGTGACGTGATGTATCAGACTTTTCACCCCTTCACTAAACCAAGCGTGGATGTGGCCAGCACGTGGGTGGTGTGACGTGATGTATCGGGACTTTTCTCCCCTTCACTAAACCAGGCGTGGGTGTGGCCAGTGCGTGACACATCCGGCCTGTGGGCCGGGAGTTTGACATCCCTGGGTTAATAGACCCTCCTAAGCCAATTCATTCAGACCATCTGAAGCCTCAGTGCCAGATGTGAATCTGGTGATTGTCTTGGTGTAAAAACTATCCCATCCTCCCTCTCCATCCCCTCGGCAGCAGCTGTCAATTTAAAGCAAGGCTTTGCACAGTCGACTGATCAAACAAGTTGCTGGGATTTTCTTTTCTTTTCTTTCTTTCTTTCTTTTTTTTTATGGTGAAGCACTTTAATAAAAAGCCATTATTGGAGACAAAACTTTATCTTCTGCCTCTAATAATAGCAGCAGTTATTAAGGCAAAAGAAATTGTTTTTATCCAAATGTAAAAGCCGGCTTCAGACTCCGGCTATGTCCGACACTGTGGCCTTTTTGTTGTAGCATTTGATCTCTTATCAGTGGCAATTATTTCTCAGCTGAATTTTACTCCAGATAACAAAAACTATCATACAGCGGTTCCTTCAGGGCACAGAATAGCTGAGCGAGTAGCCAGAAATTATTTTAAATAAGTATGTAACTTTTTCCCGTGAGAAGAAAGAGGTCAAAAACGTTGCTTGCCTTTTTGTTTCCAGTCTGATGTAGATGAAATGGCAAAATTTGACTTTCTGCTGCATGAATGAACTGTAGCAACCCTTGTCTCCTCTTCCGATATCTTTTGTCCCTTCAGAGGAGGCAGTCAGAAAGCTCAGTTTCTGATTTCATATAAAACTTCAAAACCTTTGCACATGGGAGACATGACATGTTTTAATCATGGCTATGGAGAATAAAACTGGATTCCTGCAGAACATTTTTATGTTTCGGAGGACCAAAAATAAAAATAAAAAATACAACAGTCTTCGTTTGGTGGCCATTCGAAGTTACAACGGCACTGAAAAAAAAGGGACTTTTGACCGTTCTTCACACTTGCAGCATCTCCAGGGTCACATGATCAACATTCAGTTGCTTGGCAACTGACTCATATTTATGACGGCTGTAATGACCCAGGATTATATGATCATCTTTTGTAACCTTCGGACAAGCAGAGTCAATGGGAAGCCAGATTCACTTGAACAGCCACACGTTACTAACTTAACAACTGTAGTGATTCACTTAACAACTGTGGCAAGAAAGGTCGTAAAATGGGTCAAAGCTCACTTAAGACTGTCTTGCTTAGCAATGGAAATTTTGGGTTCAATTGTGGTTGTAAATCAAGAATTACCTGTATGGGATTTCTTTATACTTGCATTGATACAACAAATACGTTTTTGTATAAAGTATTAGTAAACCCTATCATCCTGCCTTCCCTCCCCCACAATAATATTTTAAACTTAACAGATTCTGGAAAAAGAACATCTGTCCATCTCTTTGAAATGCCAGAAACTTTATGAAATTGAGGATTCTATCTGTTTTATAGCTTCAGAACTTCACATCCATAGATATTTTCCCTTCTGACAGGCCGCATGGCTTTCTGTTGTGGCTCGTCAGCAGCCTGTGCAGCTAGTAGCTGATTCGGACAGCGAGGAGGCTGATGTGGTGCTGCACCAGCAGCCTAGGCAGCTGGCACTCGAGTCAGACAATGAGGAGGCTGGAGAAAATGTGGTGCCAGAGGCGGGGATTCAGCCAGGGCCTTTAGAACCTCCAGTAGCTCCTATAAGTGAAGAGGAAGAAGAGGAGGAGCCTCTTCTTGATGCACGGGTGCACAGAGTTGTCAAAAGGCAGGAGTGGCTCCTCAGGAGGAGGTCTCCTTGAGAGTAAGGCTTGGGGCTAATTGGCAACTTCCTTAGCTTATTTAAGGAAGGATGACGACTGAGGCAATTTGCAGGGAACAACTTCGTTCACTCTCCTTCGCGTCTGGATCTTAGTTCTCTTATCAATTTCTTGCAAATTGCTTCTGGGTTTTCTGCCAACCATAGTTAGATTACGATTATTTATTCTTTGGATTCTTGTAGGCTGTTAAGAAAGTTAATTAACAGCCTTTGTTTGAAAAAGACTGATTTAATTTAGTAAACTAAGGTTTGTACAGACTTTGTGTGTGCAGCGTTCTTTGGGGTCCATAGCTGGGGCGGAACAGCTTTCTGCCTCATCATAGCAGCAGCCTGCGCAATACCCGAGATCCAGGCCTGGTGGAGCTCAACCTGTTCTCACCACCTGCTCCATAGCAACAAGCTGAGCTGCAGAACAGAGAGGCCCTTGGCTAGCAAGAGTGCCCCAGAAACATCTCCAGGCACCCAGAGAGACAGAACTGCCAGCCCTCGCTGGATCAGCTGATCTGCGGGCCATGATTAAGGGGCCCAGCAGCCATTAGGTGACCGGGGAAGGGAAGGGCTACATCCTGTGCTGGTCACGGCCACCTACTTCACCAGGGCGTATTTTTGGGGTAGGGTGTATATTAGCCCCCCCCCCCCCCATTAGGCTTGGGCTTATTTTCAGGGTGGGTCGTATTTTCGGGGATATTATATGAATACAGGGGACACATGTAAGGAGGCTGTGTGCACATTGCATTTTGGGAATTTGGGCGTGCACACGCTTTGGGCACTCGGTCTGGAAAACATTAGCCATCACTATCTTAGATGATTTGATTGTGTAACAATCTGGCAGAGGATAAAAGTGTCTGTTTTGGAAGTTTCATGTTGCTTACATAAATAATAATTAAAGTCTTTGATTTGTATTACACCTGAGTACACTGTGCCTTTCCAATTTTCTGGCTTGAATTGTTCTTGCCAAATATAATGGAGATAGAAGTGGCAAGGAGACACTCAGAATCTATACAGTACATAAAACTTTACAGTCCTCTCTGGACTAATCTGTTATCCCAGATAAGCATTTTTACTGCAGGTCAGTATAATAGGTCTTTAAAGAGTTATAATGGGTCCTTTAGCTGGAGATCTGCAATGTCAGAATCGGCAGAGATGGGAAAAATGACCTATTTGATTGGGACAAAACAATAAGTACTTTTACAAAAGACTGGAAACCCTTTATGGATATCTCATATTTTGTTGTTAATCCGGTATAAAGGATGAGAAAGGAAAGTAGGTCTTTCTGAGACTGAGAATGTACTCTGTCCTGTTTTCAGAAAATAAAAAGGCTGCATTGTTTAAATCATGGGAGTCTACTGCTGTTTGCCATTTCCATTTGTGCTCTTTGTTTGCAATCTATTAACTTTTAAGGCTAAGTTATTAAAACCAGCAATGCCTGAACATGCATACATATAAACTTCTTTTTTTTTGCAGCCTTGAACGGAAATAAAAATAGAAGCAACTGAAGAGATGTTATCCTCTTGCTTCATATGTAATATGTTTTTCATTTAGTTTTAATGCTGAGCTAAACACTAACGGCCTTCATTTTGATTATTAAGCTACAGGGTGAAAATTGCTTGGTTGTTCTTTCCTGTATTGTAAACAGCCACCTGTTTTCAATGTATATAAATTTCGACTCCAGTGTATATTAACAGAATGCTGAAGTAATTTTTTTTTCTCCTGCAAATTACTCTATTCTCTGTGACAGCATTCAATATCGGTTGATGAATGTCAAGCCTTTATGGATAAGACCTTTAATTTCCTAATGTTTGCAATTGGAAAAGCTGCTTTGGCTTGCATTGTATGTCCTGAATTCAGTGATCCGTATTATCACTAGTGAGCAAGTCAGCAATCTGCTAGCAATATTTCTGACATTTAGGCAGTAGCTACAGCCATGGAACCTGCACTAAATGTTCACACTTCAGTGGCAGGACCGTAAAGTAGCAATAATGTGAAGTAGTGTATACTTCTCCATTGCACTGCCATTCACAGTCTTAAATTCTCCTTTCTATTCAATGTTCTGGGGAAGGAACATTGACTGCTGAAGTACTGGGACTCCTTCAGAAGACCTTGGGATGCTGTCCAAGGTGCTACTTTTCTTGATGTGGTGCAGTTACAATGCCTAATGCTATAGTATATTTCTAATTTTTTTTGAGTATCTTTCAATGGAAGGAAGGAAGGAAGGAAGGAAGGAAGGAAGGAAGGAAGGAAGGAAGGAAGGAAGG
>WNWU01000011.1:11409842-11430972 GCA_012654045.1 Ptyas mucosa | reverse complement strand
AGATAGATAGATAGATAGATAGATAGATAGATAGATAGATAGATAGAGTCACTGTATTATAGTTGAGTTTTTGATATGGCAGCTTAGCATTTATTTGGCATTCTTCTACTATCATGAGAGAACTTCATATGAATTGAATAGAATAGAATTCTTTATTGGCCAAGTGTGATTGGGCACACAAGAAATTTGTCTTGGTGCATACGCTCTCAGTGTACATAAAAGAGAAGATACATTCATCAAGAATCATAAGGTACAACACTTAATGATAGTCATAGGGAAGCAGTCAATATAAATCTTAAGGATACCAGCAACAAGGTTGCAGTCATACAGTCATAAGTGGGAGGAGATGGGTGATATTTAAGGATATATCTGAAAATGAACTTTGCATATACATTCAGAAGCAAGGAATTAATAGCTTATAAATATTTTGTCCGGGTGTGGGATGGGAAAGACCTACGTGGTGTAATAGAAATGGTGGTGTGGGACGAACTGGTGAAGAATGCCAAGTTAGAATTTCAGCCAGAGCTTCATTGTCTTCAAAAGACTCAGAGTCACAAATGTGTCAGGTATAACAGATTTGATTCTAAAAGTAATGATGCTGAATATGCTTTGGCATATAATGCCTCTCTCTTGGTGGTGCTATGACACTTAGCTGCCAGGTTCTTTCTGGATAATTCAGTTACAAAAAAAATATCCAGGTAGTAGAATCCAGCTGCAATTATGGTCAGTGCAATTGCCCTGAAGCTGGAGAGACTGAAAAGCTGAAATGCGTTGTTGAGTTCCTTCTGCCCAGCAACAGAAGCCAATCTCTCCGCTGCCTGGAGCTTTCTTTTACATTGATTGAGTGGAAGAGGAATCAGGCGCTGGAGGATTCAAAGCTTTTTAAAAGACTGGGTGTCCATCCGTTGTATCGCTCTTAATCAAGCTGCTTCTCACAGTACGATTCAGTTTACACCTGAAATGATACATATGCATTTGGCAAAGGGAAGGAAAGCAGGCAGAACAACTGTTGTGGGTGTAGATCTGGTTATCTTGAGTCAAATACAGGTAGTCCTCAACTTATGACCACAATGGATTTCAAAATTTCCATTGCTAAGCAAGAGACTTTTTTTTAAAGTGAGTTTTGGTCCATTTTGTGACCTTTCTTGCTACAGTGAATCACTGTAACGGTTAAGTAATTGGGCTGTTAAGTGAATCTGGCTTCCCCATTCACTCTGCTTGTCAGAAGGTTGCAAAAGGTGAACGCTGGGACATTGCAGTCGCTATAAATACCTGCCTGTTGCCAAGCATTCAAATTTTGATCACATGACTCTTTTCAATGCCATTATACTGTATTTCTCACTCCGTAAGACACACTTCTCCCCCAAAAAAGTCGGTAGAAATGTCTGTGTGTCTTATGGAGCGAATATTGCATAACAGACGGTGAAGTGTATTACGTCAGGGGTCCCCAACGGTGGAAATGGTGCCGGTCCTTTGGTGAATAGCAGCTGGGCAACAGCGGCATGGTCCTTTTACAGTGCTGAACCCTGCCTCTTCTGTCCTTGTCATTGCCGGTCTCTTCTGTGTGTTTTCCTGCAGTTCAGGAGTCAATAGGCAGAGCTGGCACATGAGAGGACACCTATCTGTGGTCCTCTCAGGCGCCACCTGATATTTTTGTTCTTGTTTTCCTTCTCTAAGCCTAGGTGCGTCTTATGGCCAGGTGTGTCTTATAGTGCGAAAAATATGGTAATTTCAAATGGTCACTAAACAAATGATTGTAAGTCAAGGACTACCTGTAGTCTGAAGCTTTGAAGCTTCTATTTTCTGACTGAGGTCATTGTCCAAAGAATTATATTTTAAAAAAACTAGAATGCCTCCTCAACATCTAGATGAAAATGTACAAATAAAGGAGAATATTTGTAACTCAGGGTTGGAATGAGGAATCCTTGGTGCTCTCTGAGCTTGGTTGCTTTCTTGCAGATGTTTCATTACCCAAACTAGGTAACATCATCAGTGCTAGGCCTGATGATATTACCTAGTTTGGGTAATGAAACATCTGCAAGAAAGTAACCAAGCTCAGAGAATACCAAGAACCCCTCAGATGAAAATGTCCCACAAAGTTAGATATGTAAAGCTCTCTCCTTTTAGTTCATACATTACAGGGGTGTCAAACTCGCGGTGTCATGGTGGCGTCACATGACGTATCATGACTTTTCCCCCTCTTTGCTAAACTGGGCATGGGCGTGGTCAGCGCGTGACGCATCTGGCCCGTGGGCTGCGAGTTTGACAGCCCTGATACATTAGGATTTTGATCTGGTTTCTTAATTTCACATTACTTCAATATGCATTTCCCAGGGGTTTTTTGCATGGGTGTCACTACGCTGCCAACCACCAATCAAATCCATGCTTTATCAGAAGCAGGTGAAATTAGTCTGTGAGGCTTTGTGATGTGGGGAAGCCATCTGATGAAGGCCTTTCTTTGTTAGAATTGCTTTTCTCCATGAAGTAGGAGAGTGGAACTGATTGGTCTGTACCTTTTTCATGTGGAGAAAATAGCTTCAAAAGCAGTGTTCACGTCAGCAACTGGTCAGAGATAACTGCTGAGAAAAAGACAGCTTCTGGCTACGGTATAGGAGCTAATCAACACCAGGGTGTTCAAACTCAGCAGGGTTTGGAGAAGGGCCCAAGAAAAGAAGAAAGATGCCAGCAGGCCTTCTTCAGCCATAAGCTGGACCTTCTTCCTCTTGTCTGGTTCCTGCTGATTGAAATTGGCTTCTTCAACTTTTTAAAGTTGCTCGGGAGATATCACGGATGAAGCCTGAAGCTTCCTGTGTGCAGAGCTACTAGCAATGGCAACAACATTTGAGGTTTATATACCACCCCATAGCGCTTTACAGCATTCTCTGTATGGTTTACACCATAGAAGCATTATTTGCGTGTTGCCCCCAACAATCTGGTTTCTTATTTTACCGCGCTTGGAAGGATGGAAGGCTGAGTCAACCTTGAGACGGTCGAGATTGAACTCTAGGATGTGGGCAGAGTTTATCTTCAATATTGCATTTTAACCATTGCGCCACCAAGGCTCCCCCAGGTTTCCAACTTAATTCATAACATCCAGGAAAATGTTTGGAAGGTGAGAAGGATTTTCCACAATGGAACTCTGGCCAGTTTTTTGTTCACAAGGAGTCTAATTTTTCCACTGGCTCTTTTGTTGTCAGGTGTTGAAGATTAGAAAGGCTACCACTGTTGACCTGACAGTTAAGACTTGTTGGAATTCTTTTAGACTGTTTTTTAAAAACATTCTTTTTGTTTTCTCTCTGCACTCTTTTCATCTCTTTTTTTTCTTCCGGGTTTTTTTTTGCTTCTTTTGCTCTTGACCACTTTGTGTTAGTTATTATGTTCTTTGTAAAACTTTTAATAACATTTACTAAAAAAAGAATGTAAAGCACTGAAGAATTTAAAGAAGTAAATGAATTTTCAAGTGCCATTTCAGTGTGATCATTAAAAGATTCCTAGGCAACCTTTTTTATAAGAAACACCTGCTTTCATTGTTTTTATCCCTTGTCAAGTGGTGTTTTTTTTTTAAAAAAATGCAACAGTATTTTCTTTCTGTTAACAAAATTAGATGTGGATATACAATTCTTGTTTCAGATCCAATCTTAGCACAGGATTTTGTAATTATGTTTTAGGAAGCAGGGTGGTTAGGACATCCTGAACCATCCAGAAATGGATGTCTTTTCATAGCTGTGTTGTTAATATTGGTTTCTCTGCTGTCTGATCACTCTCGCACTCCTAGGTACTATTTTAAGGAAATGATTGACGTGACTTTGGGATTTAAAAAAAAAATCTATATAGGTAGCCCTTGACTTATGACCAGAATTGAGCCCAAAATTTCTGTGGCTAAGTGAGGCATTTGTTAAGTGAATTTTGCCCCATTTTACAACCTTTTTTTTTTTTGCCACAGTTAAATGAATCCCTGCAATTTTTTTAAGTTAGTGATGCGATCGTTGAGTAAATCTGGCTACCCCTTTTGCTTTTCAGAAGCTCAACAGAAGGTACCGTATTTTTCGGAGTATAAGATGCTCCGGACTATAAGATGCACCTACCTTTTTAGGGGAGGAAAACAAGAAAAAAAAAAATCTGCCTCTGCCTCCCAGCAATTGGCTACCGGTTGCCCTTCGGGTGAGGTTCAAGGTGCTGGTTATAACCTATAAAGCCCTTCATGGCTTAGGCCCGGGATATTTGTCAGACCCCCTGCAGCCAGCAACAATCTCCAATTGCCCAGTGCGTTCCCACAGACAGGGCCTCCTCAGGGTGCCATCGGCCAGACAATGGCGGCTGGCGACCCCTGGGGGAGAGCTTTCTCTGTGGGCGCATCCACCCTTTGGAACCAACTTCCTTTGGAGCTCCGGATGGTCCCTGACCTTCGCTCGTTCCGCCGTGATTTGAACACCTGGTTGTTCTGTAGCCTGGACAGATTGGGGGGGGGGGGTTCCTTAATAGTTTTTAAGTTTTTAAGTTTTTAAGTTTTTAAATTGATTCTAAACTGCTTAATTCGGACTTTTAATTTCATTGTTTTAATCTCATTGTGTATTTTACTATTGTGAGCCGCCCTGAGTCCATTGGAGATAGGGCGGCATATAAATCGCAATAATAAATAAATAATAATAAATTTGCCTCCTTGCAGCAAACAGCCTGCTTTACTTTCATTCTCATTTTCAGCACATCCTGATTAGCACAAGAAAAAAAATCTGCCTCCCAGTAATTTGCCTCCTTGTAGCAAACAGCAGAGGTCCTTGCGGCAATAGGCAATGGCAATCGCTGCAGCCTGAAACAGCTGAGGGTCAGGAGGCCAATCCAATTGATAATCAACTGCTTGTGCTAATCAGGCTGTGCTGAAGCTGAAACCGGCTGTTTGCTGTTTGCAAGGAGGTAAATTGCTGGGAGGCAGAGGCCAAAAATGATCGTAAGTCACTTTTTCAGTGGTGTTGTAACTTTGAATGGTCACTAAATGAATTGTTGTAAGTCGAGGACTACCTGCAATTCACGTTTTGAAGGTTCAAAAGGACACTTTTTCCTGTTTTGAATTTGTTATTTTGATTCTGAAGTCAACAGGCTACAATCTGAGTAGTGGGTTTGCTCATACGCACTTGGAAATGTTTAGTAACCCCATATGTTTTTCAGGGCAGGCATTGGAGCAAAACATTCCTAGTTCTGTGCAGAAAATGTTTGAGATGAAAAGGACAAAAAAAATTTTCTCCACACCTGCCTAAACAAAGGAATGATTAATAGTTTTGGTAATTTCTCTACTGGGAATACTTACCATATATACTCGAGTATAAGCCGAGTTTTTCAGCACGTTTTCCATGCTGAAAAAAGCCCCCCTTGGCTTA
This sequence comes from Ptyas mucosa, assembly GCA_012654045.1. Taxonomy (NCBI): domain Eukaryota; kingdom Metazoa; phylum Chordata; class Lepidosauria; order Squamata; family Colubridae; genus Ptyas; species Ptyas mucosa. The sequence goes on along the minus strand of WNWU01000011.1, from coordinate 11,425,600 downwards.
TAATGGAGTGACAAAAAAATGCCTTTTTTCCTGTAACCGTTTTGGCTCCCGGGGTTGCAGGCAGGCTTGCTAAAGCCAAAATGGAGCGTGGGGGTGGGGGTGGGGCGCCCCTCCTCCGTGCCCCTTTTTGGCTCCCAGGAGTTGCAGGCAGGCTTGCTAAAGCCAAAATGGGACGTGGGGAGGTGCGGCGTCCCTCCCCCGTGCCTCTTTTTGGCTCCCAGAAGTTGCAGGCAGGCTTGCTACTTGATTTGCTGAGGCTGTACACCCAGTGAACATCTGAATTAATGTGAGCAAATAAACAAAAAAATAAATAAATAGGTATATGGAAACAAGCAGAGCAAGCATTCTGGAATTTTTCCCCCCAACCTTTTTAACAGGAGTTAAGAGGTACCTGCATTTCAGTTGTGGGATTCAATTTTTTTTACTACCGGTTCTGTGGGCGTGGCTTGGTGGGCATGGCAGGGGAAGGATATTTGAAAATCTCCATTCCCTCCCCACTCCAGGGGAAGGTTACTGCAAAATCCCCATTTCCTCCCGATCAGCTGGGACTCGGGAGGCAGAGAATAGATGGGGGCGGGGCCAGTCAGAGGTGGTATTTACCAGTTCTCCAGAACTGGTCAGAACCTGCTGAATAGCACCTCTGCTGCATTTGCTCCTGTGTAATGAAGTTCATTACATTACGTTCATTAAAATGTGTACATGTGCACTGGGAAATAAAGAGTTTTACTTCTCTGTCGATTAATAATAATAGACTGTCCTGCTCCAATAAGACAATTCATTGAATTAATTTATATTTTATTTTATTATGGAATTTATGTGCTGCCCATCTTGTCCAGAGGCAACACTAGGTGATTTACAGTGAATAAATGTTGGATTTGGCCTTGAAGACCCGGACTCTCCTTTCTTGTACTTATTCTATTTTAACTGAGCCCTATTGAAGTATAATACCTTGATTTACAACAGTTTGTTTAATGACCGTTCAGAGTTACAACAGCGCTGGAAAAAAATGACTTACGAGCATTTTTCACACTTACAACTGATGTGGCATCCCTAGGGTCATGTGATCAAAATGTAAATGCAACTGACTCATATTTATGATGGTTGCAGGGTCCCGGGGTCACTCTTTGCCATCTTCTGATGAGCAAAGTGAATGGGGAAGCTAGATTCACTTAACAGCTAATTTCACAACTGCGGTGATTCACTTAACAATGGTGGCAAGAAAAGTTGTGAAATGGAGCAAAGCTCACCTAACAAATGTCTCACTTAGCAACAGAAATTTTGGGTTCAATTGTGGTTGTAAGTCGAGGACTACCTGTCTTTATACCGTTTTTATTTTTTCAATTGTATACCACTCGGCGTCACTCTGTGGGTGAGATGAGCTGTTAAATAAACAACAGAAATGCAATCAAGATATTCCTAATCTCAGGCAACATTTATTTTTGGTTCCTCTCACTTCCCAGTAGAGCAGGGCTGTCAAACTCCTGGCCCACGGGCCGGATGCATCACACGCTGGCCACGCCCACATCCGGTTTAGCGAAGGGGGGGGAAGTTCCGATACGTCACTTGACGCCGCCATGACGACGTGAGTTTTACACCCCTGAAGTAGAGTATCTTCTTTCTTGTCTTAAATGCTATTTTAAATTGCTCAGGAATTGTTGATAATTGAGTCTCCCCCATCCATGTTTAAAAAAATGGGGGCAGGACAGAAGGCTGCTTTTAGAAAGCTCCACTGCGAGAGAACTCTTTCATTGCACAGCAACTCCAGTGTACGTTTTCCCCCCTCTTTTTTTGCTCTAGTGGATTCGGGTTGAAAGAAGCAGCTGCTTGAATGGGGAAAAGGGCAAGGACATCAAGTCCTTTATTTTTCGCACCCACCCACATTTTAAAGTATGCTCCAGGCATGCATCTACTTGCAAATAGGTGCACAGCAAAGATATATGCTGCAGTGTCTGAACCAAGAAAAACCTCCGAATAAGAAAGTGTATGTGCGTGTAATAATTCAACACAGGTAAAGTTTAATTGGACATTACCCATCCCTGGCTATTGCAAAAAGGCGTCTTTATTGTAGACGCTGTGCAATTCCTGATCCTTTTGTTTTGAAAAATAGGATCCATACAGATGAATGCACATCGAAGATTTCAGATTCTTTCTGAGTTATCCCAATTGTTATGAAAGATGTTAAACAATGCTGTAATAGCAGGAAATGTTAAGAGCTAAATTTTACGGCTGGCAAGTTCACAACAGACAAAATAATGTGGTAACAAATGTGTAAGTGTTTCAAAAATAACGAACTACCCTATCTGTAATTTTTGTTGCATTGGGTTTGTTAGTCCATGGCTCCTCTGGATATGATCAGTTCCGTCCTTTCTTCTGCGACCACTCCAGAAAGGTGATTAGGTTGTTTCAACGTCTTTAAAAGTGTTTTTTTTTTCAAGAGGCAACTGGACTTTCTTTGAAGACTTTTTGTTTCTCACCCAAGAAGCTTCTTCAGCTCTGACTGGATGGTGGGGAATAGAAGGATTTATATTCCTTGCAGACAGCTGGTCATTTGCCTTCTTTTAGAGAGTCGTTGAGGCCACTTGGGGGTTTGTTTGTGTCCTCAGGGTCACCTGAGTAGTGCAAATAGGTGTGGAGCCTTCTTGGATCTGCTGAAAGAAGCTTCTTGGATGAAAAGCGAAACATCTTTTTTTTTTATAAGAAAAGTTTTTATTGGTTAAAAATATACAATATTATAGTTTACAATATGTTGAATTTTCAATATCTTTATAAAAAAGATATTTAGGTTATTATTTTCTCTTTTTTAAATTCTCACACAACAGACGTTATTATGTTAAATCAAAACAAACAACCAGATTATATAAAAGTTATGTAAACAAAGAAAGCCAATAGCCAAAATATTATACAAAGTACAGTGAAAAGGAAGAGTAAAAAAAGATATCAAAAAAAAAAACATTAGATAATAGATTCCCCTCCTTTCTTCATTTCCTAGCTCTAGCTCTTAGAACCATGGCCTGGCCACCCCCCTCCTCCCGGGCCACCACAGCCCCATCCGCCCCCGCTCCTTGTTCATCTAATACTTCCCCCTCTTCAGCTCCTGTATCTTCTCCCTCTAGGAAGGACTTATGCTGCTCAAAAAAGGCCTTAGCCTCCGCTACGTTATTAATTTTCTTCCTACTGTCCTTCCAGAAAATCATCAAACCCTCCGGAATCAACCACCTAAAGCCTACTCCCTTAAGGTACAACTTGTTTGATAAAAAATAATATTTTCTCCTTAATTCTCGTACCTGTCTGGGAATCTGCTTTAGGATGGTGACCTCCTTGCCCCTGTACACCAGCGCCCCCAGTCTTTGTTTTCTCAATATCTTATCTCTCAGTTCCCTTCTTACAAATTTAATATGGACCTCTCTTGGGACACTATGTAAAATTGCAAATTGTGAGTTTACTCTATACACCAGATCCACATCCCTTCCAGTAGACTCCAAATCTCTTTCAAGAAATTCACCCAACATTTTGACCATCACTTCTCTCAAATTTTCCTGGTCGAGTTGTTCCACGTTTTGAAACCTGAGAAAATAAGACATCTTATCCAATTGTAAAGTTAACATTGCATTTCCTCTCCCTTCTTCCACCCGCTGGAGTGCCTGTACCTCCCCCTCCAGACCCCCCATCTTCTTCTTGTTTTGCTCTGCCAGCTGTTGAACATCATTTAAATCTTTTTTCGTAAGTGTCATTTCAGATTTAATTTCAGATAGTCCTTTTTGTAAATCATCCAATTTATCCAATTTCTGATCCAATTTTGCCAGTCTTTCCAAAATTTTTTCCATGTCAGCTACTGTTGATTTGTGGCCCTTGGCCATCTTGCAATGATAGAAGATGAAAAATCCCCAAAAACAAGCCTCCAGGAAAGAAAGAGGGATTGACAGTCAGTGTAATTTTTCCAATATCCACCAGTGGGCGCTCACAGGAGCAACGAGTCCGGAGTGCAGAGTAGGTCAAACAGGAAGCTCGAGGTGGGTAATATCTTCAATCATAAACAAAGAAGCAGGAAGTCGGACCGCCGCCATAGCTCTCCACCAGGAAGAGAGGCCACCGGACCTCTTTGACAAATTCTGATTCAGCCATCCTCAAGAAAAAGTCAACAAAGGAAGGGGTTTCTTTCCATTTCTTTCCCCCTACTTCTCAGCCACGGCACCTTTCCAGCTACAAGGGGGGGGGGAAACTCCAACCCCCCCTCTCACCTCCAGGATGCCTTGTCAGCTCTCTGCTCCTTGCAGTTAAAACTCCGTCATGCCACCTCAACTCTCCGGTCGACCAGCTCCCAGTCCGCTGTGTCTTGCAAATAAGCGCCGGTCCCCTTAGGCACTGTGGCACCTCAGCAGCCCCAGAAAAGGCCGCCGATCGCCTCCCTCCCCCGCTGGAGCCTCGGGCGTGCCAGCATCGGCCTCCCGGCCCCTGGATGTGAGGCAGGGGACCCCTGGCGAGCCGCCCTCTAACGGCAAATGCCCCAAAAATTAGGGCGTTTGGCCCAGGGGGCCTCCAGATGGGGGGGATCGGACACTGGGGCCAGAGCTAGCCCGATCAGTGTCCGTCGCTTCCGGGACCGGAACCGGAAGTCCAAATCAAAAGCGAAACATCTTCAAAGAAAAACGCCAGGAGGAGTCCTGGTGGTGCAGTGGACTAATTCACTGTTATTAAGATCAGCTGCTTGCAATTACTGCAAGTTCAAATCCCATCAGGCTCAAGGTTGACTCAGCCTTCCATCCTTTCTAAGGTAGGTGAAATGAGGACCCAGATTGTGGGGGCAATAAGCTGACTTTGTATAAAATATACAAAAGTATGAAGGCTATTGCTTAACGCACTGTAAGCCGCCCTGAGTCTCTGGAGAAGGGTGGCATATAAATCAAATTTTTTTAAAAAACCAACAACAACAAAGTGTGAGCTGCTTCATCTCATTATTTCCTTTATTTACATTAGGAGTTTGAAAAAGTATTTGAGAATAATTTCTTTTTTATATTTATATCTATATTTATATCTCTTCTCAGTTTATCGGCTTCTGACAATATTCAAACGAAGGCAAAATATTTTGCTCCATTATGATGAAACTACTTTGATTCCTACCCTTTAGCTCATGTCCAAATAAACATGAATGATCTTACCGTATTTTTCGGAATATAAGATGCACCTTTTTCCCCCCAAAAAGAGGGTGAAAATCTGGCTGCGTCTTATACTCCGAATGTAGCCTCGCCCAGCTTCTCAAACAGAGGTTACAGAGGCTGAAAAAAGCTCTGAAACAGAGCTTCAGAAAAGAAGCCCCCAAACAGAGCTTCAGAGGCTTTTTTTCCCTGAAGCTCTGTTTCGGAGGCTTTCAAAGACAGAAAAGAAAGTTTTTTTCTGAAACAGAGTTTCAGAAGTTTCAGAGGCAGGAAAAAAAGCAAGGCACAGAGCTCGCAACCAAGGAACCTGTTGCTAAAATTCACCTCTGGGAACAGTTGATTGGGGGTATTCTGGGAGGCCGATCAACCTGCCAATCAGCTTTTTTCTTATTTTCCTTCCCCAAAACTAAGATGCGTCTTATACTCCGAAAAATATGGTATATTGTTGAAATATAAGCTTGATTGTATTCCCAGCCACCCACCCACCCCAGAATATGGACTCACCATTAGCCTTTACATCAAGGCTAGAGGAGACACCTAGTGAAAGCTTGATTATTACATTTTGTAATTGTAATTATCTTTCCACGAGAGGGGTAGGAACATGATTCAGTAGGAAGTGAACAGGCCCTAATCACTTTCTGTAAATGAAAGAGATTTTCAGAACATTTGTTTGTTTTGTTTTAAGATCCAAATGAGGATTCCATTCTGAGACAGTATAGATAGCAATCGACATATTACAAGATTTCTTTAGGATTACATTGTTTATTAAAGTCTAATTGCAAGTTAAGATAATGTGATCCCTCTTGAATCCCTAATACTGTTTAAATTCAGTTAGGTTAAATAAATTGGCAAGAAATTTATCAGCAGGAACAAACGTATTAGCAGGAACACAAGTGTAATAAATTTGATAGCAACTGGTCTATGTAGAAAAATACCCAACTTTTAAAAGTTACTTAATTAAATGAAGGTGAACATTTCATTATATTCTAATGGAAGAAATAAGTGCTGATAGGTTTCAAAACATTTATTGTATTTAATGAAGTTTTATACTGTTTCTCATTTAAAAAAGCAATCTTGAAGTTGTTTGCAGTAAAACAGTATACTGCTACTTTTATTCAGCCCGTTTATTAACTGAGTGCTTAGCTCTTTTGTATATTCATAAGTATTGCCTCGGCTGCATATTGAGATTACATCAAAATGATATCACATGTGTGGTGATATTATAATCCAAATCCTGCCATCACATAGTTATGTCCCAATGTCTGATGCTTTGTATCCCTACTTGCTCTTCCAGGTGCCAGAAACCTGCTGGTATCTCATTATCTTCTGTCAAGATATGTAAGAAATAATACCCAGTGTTTTGTCATTTATTAATAGCAATGTATACATGATTCTTTTTTTTTAATCTTGTAATTATTTTGTCTTATGATGAGTGACACATCTACGTTAGTCATAACACCTCTAGTCTTAGATATCTCAACAAGTATTAAGTATGAATAGTATCTTGATAGATTGAACATTTCACACTTGACCAAATATCTACCTTGAACTGATTACAACTGATTGAGTTGTAAGTGCAAGTGCAAATGGCAATATAATATATGATTTTAAATTCAGATACAATTTTGAAAATCTGAGGTCAGGAGAAGAAAAGAAGGCTTGCAATGTAAAAGTAAAAACATTTTTGTTGGTTGTGTCTGGATGTAAGGATGTGCTCATATGCAGTATCAATACTTGCATATTATATGTATAAATATATATATATATATGTATAAATATATGTATGTGTGTGTGTGTGTGTGTGTGTGTATATATATATATATATATATATATATATATATATATATATATATATATATATATAATATGAATACCCAGAGTCGCTTTGGATAGTTAGATAGGTAGCATATAAATTTAATAAAGACATAAAAATATAATTTTGTGACTATTCATTTCAATTTTCGAAAAAAATACAAATAAACTAAATCTTACAAATGAGCAATTAGGTTAAACCTTCAGTTTGTACTAGCCATAACTTTAAACAAAAAGGCTACATCCATAGGACTCATTTTTTAATTTAGGAATCAAAAGTTGTGGCTTATGCTCTGCAGTTTGAAACTTTAGCTTCTTGGTTTAAGGCTGACTGATATATATATATGTATGTACGTATGTATGTATGTATGTATGTATGTGTGTATGCAGAAACACTAACACATTTCAGATTTATTTCTGGCTTATTCATTGACACTTTCCAGCTTCACAGATGTATAATCTAAGAGAACCAAAACAAAAGAAAAAAAAAACAAATTCAAACAAGATTGTTGTGCTCATCTGCAAAAAACACATCCTGATTTGTTTCTGCCTTGTTCAAATTATTACTAAACCACACAATATGCAATACGTGTATTCAAACAATCACTATGTACTGTATCTATCCATTACTGGTTTTGAAATCCAGTTCAAATGCCTAATTACATATATAATACATTAAGCATTTTTTTTTGGAATTCCCCCCCCCCCCCCCCAAATTTTGGGCTTAGACAACGCGCACTACATGGCGCTACCCTTGAAAAGTGTTCGGAGACTACAGTTGGCCCAGAATGCAGCCGCGCGAGCTATCGTGGGTGCACCTAGATACACCAACATTACACCAATTCCCCACGAGCTGGCTTCCTATTGGTCTCGGGCACAATTCAAGGTGTTGGTTATTACCTTTAAAGCCCTACATGGCTCAGGGCCAGGTTATCTTCGAGACCGCCTTCTATCACACAGTTCCCAGCGACCGGCGACCGGTAAGATCCCACAGAGCTGGTGTCCTCCGGGTCCCGTCAGCTAAACAATGCCGGCTGGCGGGCCTGCAGGGAAAGGCCTTCTCTGTGACTGCCCCAGCTCTCTGGAACCAGTTACCTCCTGAGGTCCAGACCACCCCCACCCTATTGGCCTTCCGAAAAGCGGTGAAGACCTGGCTTTTCCGGCAGGCCTGGGGCCGTTGATCTCGCTGTTGCGATCTTGTGAGATCCAGCCATGAATGGTGTGAATGGGTTTTAATGTTTTAATGTTTAAATATTTTTATGTTTTTTTAAATGCCTTGTAAGCCGCCCTGAGTCTTCGGAGAAGGGCGGCATATAAATTGAATTAATAAATAATAAATAAATAAACTTAGAATTATGCCGACTTCAGTCTGACCTAAGCATAGTACATAAAATTATCTGCCACAATGCCCTATCTGTCAATGACTACTTCAGTTTCAACCACAACAATACACAAGCAAATAATAGATACAAACTCAAGGTAAACCGCTCCAAACTCGATTGCAGAAAATATGACTTCAGTAACAGAGTGGTCAATGCCTGGAATGCGCTACCTGACTCTGTAGTTTCTTCCCCAAAGCCCCAAAACTTTAACCTTAAACTGTCTACTGTTGACCTCACCCCATTCCTAAGAGGTCTGTAGGGGGCGTGCATAAGTGCACCAGCAACTGTCCCTGTCCTAATATTCTTTTTTACTTACTCTTTTCATGTATTCAAATTATGTTTATACTTTTACCTGTTATCTTATATATGCTTGACAAAATAAATAAATAAAAAAAATTAATTAATTAATTAATTAAGCATAACCTGATTTCACCACGAAGTGTACATGCCACGGATTAAACTTAAAAACCCTTCCTTGTCATGCTTGTTTTCTATGCATGTGAATGTTTTTTTTCTAAATGGATGAGCTTTCCAAAACGTCATCCTACCATCTGTGATTCTATGTTGTGATTATGCAAACTCATCCTTTTAGCTAAGATAAAAATAGCAGTTACCAAAACAATGAACAGACGAAGATGGGCCTATTCACAAAACAGGCAAGCCTGTTCTCCTCTGTGAAAATAAATGGACAAGAATTTTGCCATTACAAATTACCCAAGTATGGGTGTCTGTTTGGAAAAAGAGTTACTTGCCAGAATGTTTGCATTGTAATCTTAACCTTCCTTCTGATCCCAAATTCTTGTTTCTTGGATTAACTGATTTCACTATAGACCGTAGAGTGAAAATCTGACAATCCCCTATAAAAATATAAACAAGAATACTGCAATTCAATAAGCCTTTCTTTCCGCTAGTTATAATTTCTATTGCATTAAAGATCTCTGAAGATTTTCTGAAGACAAAATCTTGGTAATTTTAAAGCCAGATGTTTTTCTCAATAGTGAGCATGCTGATACATAGCTGTGGGGAGGAAATGGAGTTATGTTGGAAAACCGCACTGCCCCAAGGCCTGCAGGATCAAAGGAAAGCACTAGAGCCAAGGTAGAAATAAATGGACTTAATACCCCCAGATGGTAATAATATCAAATCAATCAGATCTAGTGTTGATCGCAAAGTAGTGCAAAACATTGATGCAAAAGTATCCTTAGCTAGATTTAGTATGTCATACAGACCCAGCCAGTGTACATTAGAGAAAGGCAGCCTCTTAAATCCAAATGCATTTTATGTTTATAATGGATAATAAAAAAATAGAACAGCTCTCTGTGTAGTCATTTAACACTAGTAAAAATTTACGTTGGGGTGCTTCTCTTTAATTTGGTTTCCTTTAATTTTACTGGCATGGGCTTTTTCTCATTCGTGTTTGTATTTTGAGATGGGGTCCCCCCCCATATTTACTTATCTTCTTTGCCAATTCTATTATGTCCCAGTGTAGGCGACTCATTTTGTAAGCCAGCAGTTAAAGCTGCTGAAGGCTTTGTTCATAATGATGAATTATTAACTGCTTCCAGTGAAAAAATGGTAAATAAAATGTGACCCCTATTCTTACATACTGTATTTTTTCAGAGTATAAGATGCACCTTTTCCCCTCAAAAAAGAAGGTGAAAATCTGGGTGCATCTTATACTCCGAATGTAGCCCCGCCCAGCTTCTCAAATGGAGGTTTCAGAGACTGAAACAAGTATCAGAAACGAAGCTTCAGAAAAGAAGCCTCCAAACAGAACTTCAGAGGCTTTTTTTGTAAAGCTGTTTCGTAGGCTTTCAGAGGCAGGAAGAAAAGTTTTTTCTGAAACAGATTTTCAGAAGTTTCAGAGGCAGGGGGGAAAAAAAAGCAAGGCACAGAGCTCACAACCAAGGAACCTGTTGCTAAAATTCACCCCTGGGAACAGCTGATGGGGGTATTCCGGGAGGCCGATCCACCTGCCAATCAGCTTTTTTCTTATTTTCCTCCCCAAAAACTAAGGTGCGTCTTATATTCTGGTGCGTCTTATACTCTGAAAAATACGGTATGTTCTGCATTAGAAACCTTGGTACTGCAGTATTTTCAATTATTACATTTTCCATTTTAAAAACTGTTCTGTTATCCTGTGTTTTCCTATTGTTGCCGAGATCATTGGCTTTCAAAATGTCTTTGGCTACCACTTCTTACCTTGGAATTTGTAAATATCTTTCATCCCTTTCCCTGATTGCAAAAGGGCTGGCAAACTTTTCCTGCATCTTGACTAAGAGAAAGAAAAGGCTGAAAATGTTTTAAATAGCTGAAGGTCCAAGATCCAACTTTGTCTGCATGAGAAGAAGCACCCCTTTCTCTGACACGATAGCAATAGCACTTAGACTTATATACCGCTTTACAGTGCTTTACAGCCCTCTCTAAGCGGTTTACAGAGTCAGCCTATTGCCCCCAACAATCTGGGTCCTCATTTTACCCGCATCGGAAGGATAGAAGGCTGAGTCAACCTTGAGCCTGGTGAGATTTGAACTGCCAAATTGCAGGCAGTCAGCAGACATAGCTTGCAATACTACACTCTAACCACTGCACCATCACGGCTCATATCATGGCTTTGATACAGGGCACTTTAAGACAAACAATGTGGCCTTTTAAGATTCATACACCATATGTGTCTTAGAAAACAGAAAAGTACCAATAGGAGATAATATTTGTAATTTAGGATTGAATTATGGGGTCCTTGGTGCTCTCTGAGCTTGGTCTTTCTTTTAGATCTTTCATTACCCAATTAGGTAACATCATCTGTGCTATGTTCAGAACTAGTGTAGGAAGAAATATTCTTCTGGGTTCAGCTCCAAGTGGGGAAAAAAGACACTGGAAACATGGAGACTGCTTGGGAAGGTGGTTTAATGGTGGACAGGATCACATGGCTTGAGTTCCTGAACAGAAAAAGGGGGCGAGAAACAGCGAGTCCCCAGGTTTTATGCTCTCTCTGGCTTTGAACTTCCTGAGGCCCCGAAGGAGTATCCTGATTGGTTGTCAGACTCCCAGGGGGTGGGGGTCTTAGCTAGCCTTGCTGGCTGATGTAATCTTCCCAGGTGCCATGTGGTGAGTTTCTGTCCTAGATGGGTCCCATTGTGTTAGTTTCTGTTGCTATTGTATTGCAGATTATGGTCCATTGACAAAGATTGAGTTTCTGCCTCTGGCCCATTGACAAAAGGGGAGAGGCAGGAAGGTGGGAGCTGCTTTATCTTTAAAACATACTTCTCCATTTCTCACGCAGGGAAACATAATATTCTGCCTTTTTAATATTTCCTAAAATATTTCATTCTTCCAGGAAAGGAGTGGGTGCTAACTTCCTGCACTAGCAAGGATGATCTTACTGAGTTGGGTAATGAAACGTCTGCAAGAAAACTACCAAACTCAGAGAGCACAAAAGAGCCCACAAATCAGAAAGGTTTTGTTTATTTATATGCTCAAATCTCTACAAATGCCCAATAACTCAATACTGAATTTGAGTAATCTTCTCTAGCGCTCCATATCAAGACAGGTTGATGAAGAATAGGGACAGATATCAATTTCAGCAGTGCTTTAAAAAATAAAGTGTAAATGCAGTTTGCATCTTTGTCATTTATTGTTTACCAAAAGGGTTTGATACAGTTTTTCCAAAAGATCAATCACTTCTCTTGATTATATGCTATGATTTGACACTACAGAACATAAGCCTTTATTTCCCATGCCACGCATATAACCTTCCATTAATTTGTATGTGGGGTTTTTTTTAACCTGTGTGTTGAAATAGCACATGTTTGAATTTAGGAACTGAACGGCAGGTCTTAAAACTGCACACTTTTTTGGTGGATTTATTACAAGTTTAGCTTTGTGTATCTGAGGCTTGGCAGTTTAATATTTCATTTCTGTTCATTTGAGGCGTGCAAGTTCCTGATTTGGTTACTACCATTCAATATGTAATGGCTTCATAAATTACATTGTTTCCTTCTAAGGATAGTAAGGAAATTCATTTGTTTTCCAAGTCCTACGCATGATACAGTTGTAATAGGAATCTAGTGGCTAATCTTATGTGTTGCTGGCAGTAAACCAAGACATCGTGGCTTCTGTTAGATTGTAGCTCTGGTAAGCCTGCAGTCTTGGGCACACTCAATTAAAACATCCTGAAAGAAGTGGAATTTACTCCCTATAATATTGCAGGGGATTAACATGTTACTCCTAGCAACATATTCATTGAATGAAAACTCTATTTAATAAAAGATCTTGCTGTGCTTACAGATTGCTTGTTGTGTTTACAGATTTAGTAGCCAGTACTATTTTTTTTTAACCTTAGTACTGGTCTTTATTGTCATCTCTGACAATATGTTATGCTCTGATTTGTTTACTTTCATGGGAAGTCATGTCTTAGCAGTTCGACATGCGGTCTGAATTGGAAAATTAGGAAGCTTAATATGAGAACAATGTAAACTAAAAATGTAAAAGTTAGGCTGGTGACCTTACAAATAACTTCAGGGATTTATTAGTAAGCCACCAGAGAATTTCACAGCTGACATGCAGCAATAGCATTAATAACTCATGCTGCATCAAACAACTCTTGTCTTCTGCCTGTAGTGCAGAGATACATATTCTCCCCATGTATCGTTTCTAGAAAATTATATTCATCTTTTTTTTAAAATTTTAATGTAGACATTTTTGTTTTTGCTTTGTGTCATATCCAAGAGTTCCCAGCAGATGTGCCATATGAAAAAGGCATAATCTTAGTTTGCTCACTCTTATATTGTATTTTTAACTTGCATAATGTAAATCAAACGTGTTACTGCCTAACAAAAGTCAGAAAGCAGTGAACTGATTCCTGTATTACACATTTGTGCCCTAATCACACTTCTATCCACAATTATGAAGGTAAGGAAAAATTAATGGATTCTCCTGTTCAATCATGTCCGACTTTAGGCAGCAGTGCTCATCTACATTTCCTAACCGGGGGAGCCAGTGTTGTCCAAATACACTTCCATGGTCTTGTGGCCAGCATGACTATATACTGAATACTGAGGCACACAGAATGCTGTTACCTTCCTACCAAAGTGGTACCTATTTATTTACTATATAGAGCCGAGGTGGTGCAGTGGTTAGAGTGCAGTACTGCAGCTACTTCAGCTGACTGCTAGTTCAGCAGATGAGCGGATCAAATCTCACCGGCTCAAGATTGACTCAGGGTTCCATCCTTCTGAGGTGGATAAAATGAGGACCCAGATTGTTGGGGGCAATATGCTATTTAGTAGACTGTCTTTGGTATAAGACACCCAGAGTGGGAGTGGGAGGCATAGAAATATGACTAATAAATAAATACTTGCATTTGTATGCTTTCAAACTGTTACGTTGGCAAGAGCTCGGGTAAGAACTGGAGCTCACCTCATCTTGAGGTGCTTGGGTTTTAGGTATTTTATTGGGATTATGTTGTAGAATTCGGGGCAAATTATAAGAAAATTCTTGCTTAATGGATTATTTTATGCTAATTGTCACAGGGAGTTGGGTTTTTAGCATGCAGTCAGACAAAACTCACATCGCACAAAGACTTTCTGTTGGGCTAGCTTTTTAAATTAAAAAATTATAAGTCTCATCATCCATGTAAGGTATATAATATACAGTAAGTGGCAGCTAAACTGCACTATCGTCTCCCAGTGTTTGACTTTGAAAAATTTTGACATGCAATCAAGCAGTAAATTAATTATGTCTTACCTCCTTTTAGTGATTAGTTCTCTGCCTCCAATAATCTACTTTCATTACCATTACAAAGAGTGTATTTAACTTAACGCCTTGTGTATACAGCCATTACCAAATTTACCCTTTAGAGTCAATCAAGGGCATTAATTAAGTTTGACTGGCAATATTTTGTGGCTAATAGAACATTTGATTGTCTTTTTGGGTCTTCTCTGGAACTTCTTCTTCATTTGTGAACAGTTAGACATGAATTTTCAAAGATATTTCCCTTCATCCAGAAACTCTTCCATAATCTTCCAAGATTCCACTCTGGAACCTGCCTTCAGCAGCCAAAACTGCCTAGATCCAACTTAGTTTGCCAAAAATTGTTTTCTTTTCCTCAGGCTCTAAAATTTCAGTTGTATTTTGGCCAGCATATCAGCCTATTTTTACTTCTCTCCCTTTTGGAAGAGCTTCTGCAGAGAAATATATAACCATCCAAGCACAATGGATCGCGTGTGTTGGAGAAATGATTTGATTATGTTAATGTGTTACGACTGTGGGGACTTTGGTGCTCTCTGAGCTTGGTGGGTTTCTTACAAACTTTTCATTACCAGATTAGGTACCCCAGTGCACTGATGATGTTACCTAGTTTGGTAATGAAATGTCTGCAAGAAAACCACCAGCTTCAGAAAGGACCAAGGACCCAAAGTTTAACCTAAACTACAAATATTATCTTCTAATGTATTAAGAAGATAATTATTCCTATTATTTTTCATGCGATAACCATACATTTACTGCTAAAAGTTATTCTATACCGTAGATCTGGAACTTCTGGTAAGACATAGTTATTCTACATCACCAAATGAAAAATTGTAATTTGAAAAATGACTGTTAACTAGGGAAATAATTTTTAAGATAAAACTCACAAATTTCAGTGCCCTAGGAATAATGCAGGCAAAAATATCAGTAGTGAAATATATGCTGCTTAACTTCTTGACATTTTCAATTACAGTGAGAAAGAATAAATTTATGATTTATAATTTTTCTTTCTCATAAAATTAGGTTGTGGTTGATTGGCCTTTTTTTTTTTTTGCAGCCCTTAGTTTCTCCAGGAACTTTTCACAAGTACACATGTTTTCTTTTTAATGGGTATATTAATCATTCTGATTCTTAACTTGGTCTTAATATTTCATTTCAGTTAGATAAATGCACTGTTACATTTGATCCTTTAGATGCTCTTTTTTCACCTTTAATCTTTGGCATCAGGTCAGGGAGGTTTGAAGATACGTTTCTCTCTTTTTCACTAACATCAATCTTTGATGAGTATTCTTCAGGGACAATAGAGAAGGACAAATGAATCAGACCCAATTGCCTGTTATTGTTTTCAGACATGATGATAGTGAAAGAGAAAACTTTCTGTCCCATTGAAAGGTAATATAGCATGGGTGGGCAATTATGGTCCCTTTATGATCTATGGACCCAGGCTGGCTCAGGAATTCTGGGAGTTGAAGTCCACAGGTCGTGAAGGGCCACAGTTGTCCACCCAGGGTTATAATTAACTGTCCGGGGTGGGGTGTGGGGAATCATTTGCTGCTTTGCTAATTTGAAACAAAAATTCTGGTGCCAACTGCAGTCATAAGTTGAGAACTACCTGTATTTCATTTCATTTCATTTCATTTCATTTCATTTCATTTCATTTCAT
>WNWU01000011.1:11397018-11407683 GCA_012654045.1 Ptyas mucosa | reverse complement strand
ATTCTATTCTATTCTATTCTATTCTATTCTATTCTATTCTATTCTATTCTATTCTATTCTATTCTATTCTATTCTATTCTATTCTATTCTATTCTACTATAGTATGGCGTGAGCTCCCATCACACGCTCCAGCTCCTGCCAACCCAGCAGTTTGAAAGCAGACAACCATGAGTAGATAAATGGCTACCACTTTGGTGGGTAACTTTAAAGGGATATGAAAGGAGCCCCCAACTGGGCATCCCCCAGACAACAATGATGTCACCAGCAGATCCTTTTACCAGAGAAACACTTCAGTGCTTCTGACACAGAAGTCGTAGTAGTAATAGTCACGGTTTAAATCTGAACAATCCTAAAAGGTTTGTGTCTAATAAGCCCAAACAAGATGATGGAATAATGCTCAGTGATATAACTGAAAATATCTATTTTGGATTTTAATTGCAGCGAATGGAACTCAGGAAGTGAAATACTCTCAAATAATAACTCATCCTTAACAATGTTGTAACAAACTGCCTTGACCAATGTTAATTAATTACATTAGCCTATGCCTATTGGTGGGAAACATGTCCCTGAACAGCTAATCTGTAATGCAGAAGGAAGAACATGCAGAAGGAAGAAATTGTGGGATGAAATTTCCTTTCATCATTTTGGCATTTGGCCAGCGAGAATGCTAATGATTGCACCATTTTAACAGCTCCATAACTTACCAGTTTTGGGCTTCAGTAAGAAGACTGGAAGGGATCAATACAAAGTAATACAGCACAACATGTTGTCATGTCAGTAACAGCTCCTGGGATTGGATATATGCCAGAAACAATAGTTTAGATAGCTCTGGTGTATTAATCTATCGCGAAATAACTATAGATTGTATTTGGACTCAACAGTTTAGATACTTTGATGGTATGTGCTGTACTGCCTATATCCATGATGGTGAACCTATGGCATGTGTGCCACAGGTGGCACGCGGAGCTATATCTGTGGGCATGCGAGCGTTGCCTTAGCTCCAGCATGCGTGTGGGTGCCAGTCAGCTGATTTTTGGGCCTTCTGGGCCCACTGGAAGTTGGGAAATGGGCCATTTCCGGCCTCCGGAGGACCTCCGGGAGGGGGGGGAAGCCGTTTTCGCCCTCCCCAGGCTCCAAGAAAGCTTCTGGCAACCTTTATGCCGTCATGTGCCAAAAGGGGGGAGCGCACGCATGCACGGGGGGGCAGTGGGCAGTGGGCATTGAATAATGGGTTTGGGCATGCACGTGCTGCCCCCCCTCCCACTCCTCTGCTTTTGGCAACCAACGACAAAAAGGTTAGCCATCACTGGCCTATATTATTTTTATGTACCAATAGAGGAGTATATTTGTAGCTCAGGGTTGAAATGAAGGATGCTGTCTGGACGTGGTTGTTTTCTTGCAGATGCTGCATTACCCAAACTCGCATTGGTGATGTTACTTACTTTGGGTAATGAAACTTTTGCAAGAAAATAACTAAGCTCAGAGAGAGCACCAAGGATCCCTCATATTTTTATGTGCTAACCAGAAGCTATTCACTTTGCTAGAAATGTATACCAGATTTATGTTTAACCAACTTTTCTAGAGAAACTAATATGCTCTATCTGAAATAATACTGAAATACACATAAAGGCATATGTGTGAGAGGGTGTATATATGTCTTGGATTAGAACACTATAATGGTGTGGATGTTATATAAATCAGTACAACCTGAAGAAAGAACTTTACTACAACCTGGATGGTTGGTTCCCAGGGGCTCATAGTAATATTATTACTCTATCCCCTCAGCGGTCCGAAATAATATTTGGAGAAGAATCAGAAGTCATTAGAAATGTTTAAGCAGTAGTATCGTTGTTTTGTATCAAGTGAAACCAGATTGTAAAAAGATTGGCATGGTTTTAAAATTAGTGGAAGAAACATCAATAGCCTGCGCTGTATTGATGATGCTATCCCGATAGCTAAAAAAACAAACAAAAAATCTGCAAGCTCTACTAGTATATCACGGAGCACAGTAAAAAAAGGACTAAAAGTAAATGTAAAAAAGAGCAAACTAAGGACAATAGCTAGGACAAGTAGCCTTAACATTGGCAACGAAGGTATCAAAGTGGTGGGTAACTTCTGCCATTTAGATTCAACCATCAACAGTAAAGGAACAAGCAGCCAAGAAATCTTTTTAGCAGAACAGCCACGAAGGCCTTGGAAAAGATGTCCCAAAGGTGCTTTTTCAAAGCCAACTGGACTTTCTTTGTTTTTCCTTGGAAGGAAAAGTCCAGTTGCCGTTGAAAAAGCACCTTTGGGACAACCATGACCTGGATGACTGAGAATCTCCATAGACCTCGGAAAAGATATTCACATTTATTTATTATTTATTTATTGAATTTATATTGTCGCCTATTTGCCCATGGCGACTCGAGGCAGCTTACAGAATATAAAACCTCATTTAAAACAATAAAACTAATAAAAAAGAATCAAATAAATTAATATAATAAAATCACCCCCACCCCTCAGGCCTGGCGACAGCAGATCACATGAGCCATTTAATGGGCTCCATCCCACTCTGGGTTCCCCAGGCCCCTGGCAGAACCAGGTCTTCAGCACCTTCCGGAAGAGTATTAGAGTATGGGCCATTCTAATCTCTGAGGGAAATGATGTTCCAGAGAGAGGGAGCCACAATGGAGAAGGCCCTTGTTTTGGGTCCCACCAGGTGTATCTCCCTAGGGCAGTGATGGCTAACCTTTTTGCCATCATGTGCCAAAAGCGGGGGGAGCGTGGTGGGGTCACATGTATGCGTGCCCACATCCATAATTCTATGCGCCCCGCCCCCCCATACTCCCCCCGCTTTTGGCATGAGATGGCACGGTTGGTCCAGTAGGCCCATTTTTTGCTCTCCTCAGGCTCCAGAGCCTTTTTAGGAGCCTGGGGAGGGCAAAAACGGCCTTCCCCACCCCCCCAGAGGCCCTCCGGAGGCCGGAAACAGTGTGTTTCCTGACTTCTGGTGGGCCCAGAAGGCCTGAAAATCAATTGGGTGGTGCATGCATGCGTGCTGGAGCTGAGCTCGTGTGCCCACCGATATGGCTCTGCGTGCCACTTGTGGCACCCGTGCCATAGGTTCGCCATCACGGCCCTAGGGGATGGGACCCGCAACATTCTCCTCTGATGGGTCAGGTGATGTGACCAGCAAGAGACTTTCCCTCAGATAACCTGGTCCCAAGCCATGAAGGACTTTAACGGTGACAACCAGCACCTTGAATTGTACCCGGAAGCAAATCGGCAGTCAACGCACCTCCCGCAGGAGAGGTGATACATGTGCACACAGGGGTCTGCACAAAACCATGCCAGCTGCTGCATTTTGCACCAACTGGAGCTTCTGGATGCTCTTCAAGGGCAGTCCCATGTAGAGCATGTTGCAATAGTCAAGACAGTGGCACTAGTCACTCGTGACTAAGGCATGAGTGACTGAGTAGGGACTGTTGGTCCAGGAAAGGGAATAATTGGCACACAACCCACAGTTGCACAAAGGCCCTCCTGGCCATGACCGCCACCTGCTCTTCAAGCAGGAGTCGTGAGTCCAGGAGAACCTGGATTGTGCACAGGGTCTGTTTGGGGTAGTGCGACCCCATCCAAGACCAAAGGTAGCAATTCTTCCTGAGCCATCAAATGCCAAATACAGAACCACTAGGTCTTGCTAGGGTTTAGTTTCAACCTGTTGCTCCCCATCCATGGTACTATGTCTTTACCTACAGAGATCAGAATAGTACAAACCATGGAATTCCCTGTGACACTCTATGGAAGTGAAAGTTGGACCTTCGAAAAGCAAGATAGAAAGAGTATTAACACTTTCAAACTTTGCTTTTGGTGAAGACTCCTGAGAATAACATAGCTGGCCAAGGAAACAAATCAACCCAGAGTTTTCATTTGAGGCAGAAATGACCAGACTCAAATTATCCTCTTTTATCCACATTATGCAAAGACCCAGGTCTTTGAAGAAGGCCCTAATCTGGGAAAGGCAGGAGAAAAAGAGCAATGGATGACCCGTAGCAAGGTAGATGGACTCACTTACAATGGGAATAGATGCACCATTGGAAGACCTGAAGGACCAGTTCGGAGACAGATCATAATCGAGAAAAACTATCTGTGTGGTCAATAGTTGTCAAAAATGACTTGAAACTTCACATTGTTCATCAACCCCCAAGACATTTATTACATGAAAATAATTTAATAACTAAGAGTATTAAGCAGGATCCAATCTGGGTCGGTCACCGGTGCCAGAGGTTTTATTTATTTTATTTATTATTTATTTTATTAGTCATATTTCTATTCCTCCCACTCTCCGAGGACTCTGGGCGTCTTACACCAAAGACAGTATACTAAATAACATATTGCCCCCAACAATCCGGGTCCTCATTTTACCCACCTCGGAAGGATGGAAGGCTGAGTCAACCTTGAGCCGGTGAGATTTGATTCGCTGATCTGCTGAACTAACAGTCAGCTGAAGTAGCTGCAGTACTGCACTCTAACCACTGCACCACCTCGGCTCATGATTTTTGTCTTCCATAATAATAGTATTATGAACAACAACAATGAATAGTCCCATGAATAGTCTTGGGGGTCGTTTTGGGCAACCTTGATCTATGTAGTTATGAAGAGTTGATACTGATTTCATGACATATAATCAATCAATAATCAATCAGTCAGGCAGTCAATCATTTGTTGTATCTGAAGGAAGTCACTGCATTCTTTTCACTGTCAGCAGATTGAAAGAAGGCTACCCTGTTTTCCCCAAAATAAGACATCCCGTGGTAATAAGCCCAATCAGGCTTTTGAGCACATGGCAATAAGGCCAAGCACTTATTTCAGGGTTCAAAAAAAAAATATAAGACAGGGTCTTATTTTCGAGGAAACACGGTAGGTTAAAAAAAAGGCCTAAGAAACACATTTGTTCATTTTATAATGCATTCTACAGTTAATCTTGTGTGCTACCCATCAGTGTTTTCATGTGTGATGCTTGTTGAATTAAAAAAAAGACTGAATGACCTGTGCCCTGGAAGACTTTTTCTGTTCTTGCATTTATGAAGATCCAGAAAAGAAAAAGACAAAAACATCCTCTTAAAGGGATCCTTTATAGCAACACTGAGGGAGAATGGCTTTCCCTGTTAATTAAAACAGAATAATTGTTGAAGAGACATTTGAACTTGAATTTCCCATGTGCACTGAATGTAAATATTCTGCTAAGCACTAGGCAACACTTCAAATATGTAGTGTCAGCAGCTACAAAAATAGCTTTTTTTTAATGAATTCAATAAAGTAGGTGTTTAGAGCTTTCAGCTCTGCAGATTTGCTTTAATAGGAGGAATTATCATTACCAGAAGTATTTGATCTGCCTGCTCTCTCAACATTGTCTTTGTATGCCAGTTACAAAATAATGTCAATGTTTCAAAGATTCCATTCTGGGATTTTTCTGGTAAAGGAGAGACCAGGGGTGAAATGCTCCCAGTTCGGACCGGATCACCCGATCCGGTAGCAATGGAGGTGGGTGGTTCAGAGAACCGGTAGCAAAAATCCCTGCCCCCCCCCCCCCCCCACATGCCCAGCGGAGCCGCACAATCATCAGAAGTTTTTTTTTTTACTTTTAAAAGCATCTTTTCTACAACCTCTTCGGCCAAAAAAAAAATGCTTTTAAAAGTAAAAAAAAAAAAGCCTCTGATGATCATGAGGCTCAGATGGGATCATCAAAGGCTTTTAAAAGAAAAAAACCCTTTTTTTCTTTTAAATGCTTCTGACGATCCAAGCTGGCAGAGGCACCATGGGCTGGTCCTTCACTGTTTCCAGCATTGCCTCACGGGCCAGATCTAAGCACCCCACAGGCCGGATCCAGGCCCTGGGCCTTGTGACACCCCTGCTCTAGATGTCTGCAAGTTTTTTTGGCTTGATTATCTTTTCCAGAAACTTCCCATGATGTAAATGGGAACTACATTAGCCCTTTTCTAGTCATCTGACAGTTCCCAATCCTGGAGCACTGGGGAACTACCAGATGACTGGAAAAGAGCTGATGTGGTTCCCATCTTCAAAAAAGGGAAAAAAAATGGATCCAGGAAACTACAGACCTATCAGCCTGACATCAATACCTAGGAAGATTCTGGAAAACATAATCAAGCATCAAATCTATGAACATTTAACAGGCAAACATAACCAGAAGGCAAAGTGAGTTTGTGAAAAACAGATCATGCCAGACAAATTTTATTGTATTCTTTGACAATGTAACAAAATTAGTGGACGAGAGAAATGGTGTAAATATAGTTTACTTGGATTTCAGTAAGATATAACAAGTATCTTAAAGTAGACCACAACCTATTGATAAGATAGAAAAATGTGGGCTAGACAGCATCACCACTAGATGGATTTATAACTGGCTGACCAACCTCACACAACATGTAGTCCTTAATGGAATTGCATCTACACGGAGGGATACCCCAAGGCTCTATCTTATGCTCAGTACTCTTCAATATCTTCAGTGATTTAGATGAGGGGATAGAAGAGGAACGTCTAATTTGTGGACGGCACCAAGCTAGCAGGAATAGCCAGCACACCAAAATATAGGCTCAAGATACAGAAGTATCTTGACAGACTGGAACACTGGGCCCTATCTAACAAAATGAAATTCAATTGTGAGAAAAATAAGGTTCTATAGTTAGTCAAGAAAAACCAAATGCACAGATACAGAATAGGTGGTACCTGGATCAATAGCAGTAACTGCGAGAGGGATCTTGGAGTTCTAGCAGACAATCACTTAAATATGAGCCAGCAGTGTGCCGCAGCTGCCAAAAAACCCAACACAGTCCTAGGCTGCATTAACAAAGGGATAGAATCAAGATCATGTGAAGTGTTAATACCACTTTATAATGCCTTAGTAAGGCCACACTTGGAATACTGCATCCAGTTTTGGTCACCACGGTGTAAGAAAGATGTTAAGACTCTTGAAAGAGTGCAGAGAAGAGCAAAGAAGATGATTAGGGGACTGGAGGCTAAAGCATGAGGAACAATTGCAGGAACTGGGTAGATCTAGTTTAATGAAAAGAAGGACGAGGGGTGAGATAATAGCAGTGTTCCAATTCCTAAGGAGCTGCCACAAAGAAGAGAAGGTCAACTTATTTTCCAAAGCACCTGAAGGCAGAACAAGAGGCAATGGATGGAAACTAATCAAGGAGAGAACCAACCTAGAATTAAGAAGAAATTTCCTGACAGTTAGAACAATTAATCAATTGAATTATTTGCTTCCAGTAACTGTAGATCCTTCAACACTGGAGTTTTTAAGAAGAGGTTGAATAGCCATTTGTTTGAAATAATATAGGGTTTCCTGCCTGAGGTTTAACTAGAAGACTTCCATGATCCCTTCCAACTCTGTTATTCTGCTATTTCATACAGTTGCAGTGATTACTACCAATATTCAAACATATATAATAACCACTAGCTATTTTTTATTTTATAAGATCAAAACAATATTGATTTCTACATTCCCACCCCCTATCTTCAGAAACAGGAATTTTAGAATGGTATTGTTGCTGCCAAACAAAATATCTATTGTATTATATTCGGGTTTGTTTTAAAAAAATCCATCATAGTGATATCTAAAAATTTAAAATATTAAAACAAGAGACACGGGAATAAAATAATGACAATCAATCTAAAAATATATTTTATTTTTTGGATGGTGAAATGGGCGGCATATAAATTTAATAATAAATTTAAAAGAAATGTGTTTGCACCTTTCATTGAAAGCACAAAATAGTCAGGACCAGTCATTTTTGGAAGAATTGTATTCCATAATTTGAGAACAACACAGCAGAAAGTTCTTTCTTGACATCTGCAATTCTGAAATGTGTTTTTTCCCCCTAAACATTAACAGCTTGTAAAAATACCTGGTTAGAGGTATAGTTGATCCTTAAAGGATTTGACCTTGGGCAGTATAAGGGCTTTACATTTTAAAGCAAAACTTTGACTTGAGAAGACGGTGCTGATCTCTTTGCAACTCAAACTTCAGAAAAGCACTCCAACATAAACTTTATGGAAAACACATTGAAATTATTTAAAAGTTATTAGACTTAAAACACAAACAACTGTAGAGAAATAAATATAGGATGAAGTTATCTCTCTCTTTGTCTCTTTATACATTAGAAGATGTATTCATGTTTTAGGAAATATGGCAGATCCACTTAGTTCAATATCATCATCTTAGCTTTGGCTTCTTATGAAGAGCCATGGTGTTGGTTCTTCAGTGGTTAGAATGCAGTATTGCAGGCTAATTCTGCTGACAGACAGCAGTTCGACTCTCACCAGCTCAAGGTTGACTCATCCTTCCAAGGTCAGTAAAATGAGGACCCAGATTGTTGGGGAAAATCTGCTGATTCTGTAAACCACTTAGACAGGGCTGTACAGCATTGTGAAAGCAGTATATAAGTCTAAGTGCTATTACTATTGCATTTTTATTGATAGTGACACAGATATTGAACCCACTTCTCATGTAAGCCTGGCGGGACAAATGGGCAGCAGATAGCAGGACACACACACAAACAAACACATACATAAATGTATGTACCATGTACCATGTATAATGTACGATGTTCTGTCTGTCTGTCTGTCTGTCTGTCTGTCTGTCTATCTATCTATCTATCTATCTATCTATCTATCTATCTATCTATCTATCTATCTGTCTTGTTTCCAGGCAACTGTGGCTATTTGTAAAGGATATCACTCTTTCATGTAATGCAAAGGCAGTAGCGTTTTTTGTTTCATGAAAATGATTGAATGAAACATGATGATGGTGGAATTTGAGAGGGTGTATTCAGACCTGTGGGAGTTTGCCCTACTGGAACAATTTTCTTCCTGCTTAATCATTTTGCATGTCTGGAGAATGAATTTGCTTGGCCTTCAGGGACTATGAGGAATAGATGACTGTGTAGCAAAGAGAAACGTTTCTTAATGGTTCCCACCTTTAAACAGGCAAACAAATAAACAAAAAATTGTTCCTTTGCTTGGAAGTGTCTAATAGTGGGAATTGAGTTGGGATCTCTCCCTCCCTCCGTCCCTCCCTCCCACTCTCTCTCTCCCTCTCCCTCTCTCCCTCCCTCCCTCGGCCCATCTTTGTCTGTCTGTTTATCTATCTCAGAGCAGTGATCAGTCTTAAATGAAGAACTGCTTCTATAAAAAGACTTAAAGGTTTCTCACTTATTATTTTTAATTAAGTGTTTCAAATTCATTTTTAACTACTGGATGTTAAATCCCTACTGCCCTGCGACCAGATAACTAATGACTTCATTTATTGATGTATATGATTATGAAACACAGAGAAAGATATATGATTTATATTCTACATCGATCTTATGTGCTGATGCTGCAGAATATTCTGCCATAATATTTTATTTACCCGAATAAACATTTCATTACCCTATAATAAATTTGACCTAATCCCTTGTATCTTTCTTGGTGACTAGATGTAAGATTCATTTCTATTGTAGAAACCTGAAGATTTAAAGTGGGGACTGCATTCTTTTTAACTATACGTTCAGACGTGTTTTTATTAGACTGGGGGAGACCAGAAAGAGCTGACAGTAAAAGCTGGTATTCCAGTTTATTTATTCCAGTTTGGATATAAGCCAAAAATGAATAGGAATCTAAGTGTCTAATAGTGGGATTTGAGTGGGAATCTCTCTCTCTCTCATCTTGTCCTTCAATGATTATGTTTGTACTTCAGTTTATATATTTGGCTTAAACTGGTTCATTTAAACCAGACATCCTATTATGCCACAGAGGCTTAATGTTGATTTATAAATTAAGATTTTAAATTGTAGATTCACAGTTGTTCCCACTGACATTGAGTTGTATTTGCATGTAAGAAATCCATTATTTGGGTTGAAATCTGCATGGATTAATGGGTATAGTATAGGAACAGTAGATTTTTCTCTAGTATATGTAAATAGAGGTAGCACTCAATGCTTGCATTGTACCTAGATCCTGTTGTTGTGAAGATCTTGTTACTGTAGCTCCTGTGCTTAAGCAACTTCTCATTCCTATATCTTTATGATTTACATCTAAAAAATTATCACAGATAGATGTGTCCCGTAACTTTTTGTTGAGCTTGGTGAGTAAGAGACATGGAGAAAGAAAATGCCCTTTTTAATATTTTCATTTTATCTAGAGTGGCATGGTGGCCTAGCAGTGAAGATGCTCGTTGCTCATTCCAAAGGTTGAGAGTTCAATTCTAGGCAGTGACAGATCTTTTTCTCTCAAGGTGCAAAGAGAAAATATCTGTTGTGAACTCCATGGAGGCATCAGAAAGGGCATCTGGGCAGTAAACGTTCAGCTCCATTCGACCCCAGACTTTACTCCAAATTAAGGGGTTACCATATCTTTTTTGTGTTAACGAAAAAAAACCTGTGATATGAAGGGGATGATAAGAAAAAAAGAAAGATGGGTTACAAAGCCACTGGCATCGTATCTCTGCAACAAATTCATTTCTGATAATCAGCCATCTATAGAAGAAAGGGACATATAATAATTGAAATTACAAATCTAATATTCACCAGAGAAGAAGACATTAATCTTTCTTTCTTTCTTTCTTTCTTTCTCTTTCTTTCTTTCTTTCTTTCTTTCTTTCTTTCTTTCTTTCTTTCT